>OU342741.1:508723672-509124792 GCA_910589775.1 Avena eriantha
TGATGGTTTCGTAGCATGGAAAACAAATTTTTTACCGCAAGAACGAACAAAACCCAGATCTAATCTAGATAAAAGCGAAGATCTAATCTATTAGACATGTGCAACGAGATAGATAGGAACTAACCCTCGTAGATCCGAAAGCGTTAACGAGATTAGATCTCGCGGTTGATGTAGTCGATCACTTGCCGATCTCAAGATCGTGTGGTCGATCCTTCCGGCATCGCGTTCCGACAGCGCTTCCACAGTCGGTCAAGTGGACGATCCTTCCGGCGCCGCGTTTCGGCAGCGCTTCCGCAGTCGGTCACACGTGCGGAGTCGAAGCAGACCTTCCTCTCCTCGTTCCAGCGAGCAGCGGAGGTAGTAGATCTTCTCCACGGAATCCCAGCAGCACGACGGCGTGGTGGTGGTGGTGGAGTAGAGAATTCTGCAGGGCTTCGCCTATGCCTGTGCAGAAGAAAGGAGGAGGAGAGAGGCGGCGGAGATTGGGTGTTGTGGAGGAGGGCTTGGAGGTGGCGCCCCTGCCCCTCTATTTAATGGGGGAGGGCGCCTTGGGGAGGGGGAGTCCTAGTAGGACTCCCCACCTCGTAGGCCGGCGGATTGGGGAGGGGGGAGGAGTCCTCCTCCCCCACGACTCCTAGTCTTGACCCACCAGGACTCCTTGATCCCTTTCTTGGTTTTCAAGCAAACTCCAAGAAACCTTCCAGAACCTTCCGGAATATTCTGAAACCTTCTAGAACCCTCATACAAATACTCCGGAACATTTCTAACTCAAAAAATGATCCCCAATATATGAATCTTATTCTCCGGACCATTCCGGATCTCCTCGTGATGTCCCGGATCCATTCTGAAACTCCGAACAACATTCGGTCTCCAACGCACATTCCATATCTACTTAAAACAACTTCGAACCTTAAGTGTGTCATCCTACAGTTCGTGAATATGTAGACATGACAGAGACACATCTCCTATCAATAACCATTAGCGGGACCTGGAGATCCATAATGGCTCCCACATACTCAACGATGACTTCGTGATCGATTGAACCATTTACATACGAAACCAATTCCCTTTGTCACGCGATACTATACTTATCCAAGGTTTGATCGTCGGCATCTCCATACCTAGTTCTACCTCGTTTCTGATAAGTACTCTTTACTTGTTCCGTGATATGTCATCCCTTGTGACCCAGTCACATGCTTGCAAGCTAACTAGATGACATTCCACCGAGAGGGCCCAGAACATATCTATCCGTCATATGGATGGACAAATCCCAATCTTGGTCCATGCACTTCAACACATACTTTCAGAATACCCAATGACACCTTTATGACCACCTAGTTACGAAGCGGTGTTTGATGTCATCAAAATACCCATCCGGTGATGGTGATTAACACAACCTCATGGTCGAAGGATTAGGTTACTATGCATTTGAAAGCTTACAGCAATACGAACTTAATGACTTGATCTTATGCTACGCTTACTATGGGTGTGTGTCCATCACATCATTCTCCTAATGATATAACCTTGTTATTAATCACATCCTAATGTCCATGATCAGGAAACCATGATCATCAATTAATCAACAAGCTAGTTCAACAAGAGGCTTACTAGGGACTCTTATATGTTTACAAAACACACATATATTAGTGTTTCCTTATAATACAATTATAGCATGGGATGTAAACATTCATCATAAACACAAAGATATAATAATAATCACTTTTATTATTGTCTCTTGGGCATATCTCCAACAGTCTCCCACTTGCACTAGATTACATGGTAATATACCGAACACCCATGGCGTTCTGGTGTTGGTCATGCTTTGCCCTAGGGAGAGGTTTAGTCAACGGATCTGCCACATTCAGATCAGTGTGTACTTTGCAAATCTTTATGTCACCATCTCGGACATACTCGCGAATAGCGTGGAAACGTAGCTTGATGTGCTTCAGCTTGCTATGTGACCTTGGCTCCTGTGCATTAGCTATGGCACCTGTGTTGTCATAGTAGATGGCCATCGGGTCCAACGCACTAGGAACCACGCCAAGTTCAGTAATGAATTCCTTCATCCAAACGGCTTCTTGTGTAGCCTCCGAAGCAGCTATGTATTCCGATTCAGTTGAAGATTTCGCCACAACGCTTTGCTTCGCACTCCTCCAGCTCACTACAACACCATTCAAAATAAATACGTATCCCGACTGTGACTTCGAGTCATCCGGATCGGTGTTCCAACTAGCATAGGTGTAACCGTTTACAACAAGCTGTTCATCACCTCCATAAGAAAGAACCATATCCTTAGTCCTATTTAGGTACTTTAGGATATTCTTGACCGCTATCTAGTGCTCCATTCCAGGATCACTTTGATATCTGCTAGTCAAACTAACAGCATGTGCTATATCCGGTCTTGTACATAGAATGGCATACATGATAGAACCTATGGCCGAGGTATAGGGAATATTATTCATCTTTTCTCTATCTTCTGCCGTAGCTGGACTTTGAGTCTTACTTAAGGTCTTACCTGACAACATGGGCACGAACCCTTTCTTGCTATCTTCCATTCTAAACTTCTTTAGAACTTTGTCTAAGTATGTACTTTGTGAAAGCGCTATTAGGCGTCTTGATCTATCTCTATAAATCTTGATGCCTAGAATATATGCCGCTTCGCCAAGATCCTTCATTGAAAAACTATTATTCAAATAGGTTTTGACGCTATTAAGAAGTTCTATATCATTCTCAATCAACAATATGTCATCTACATATAGTACTAGGAATGCTACAGAGCTCCCACTCACTTTCTTGTAAATACAAGCTTCTCCATAAGTTTGTATAAACCCAAAGTTTTTTATTACTTTATCAAAACGTTGATTCCAACTCCGGGATGCTTGCTTCAGTCCATAAATGGAGCGCTGAAGTTTGCATACCTTGTCAGCATCTTTAGGATCGACAAAACCCTTGGGTTGTACCATATACAACTCTTCCTCAATGTCACCATTAAGGAACGCCGTTTTGACATCCATCTGCCAAATCTCATAATCGAAATATGCAGCAATTGCTAACAAAATCCTCACAGACTTTAGCTTCGCTACTGGTGAGAAAGTATCATGATAGTCAACTCCTTGAATTTGTCGGAACCCTTTCGCGACAAGTCGAGCTTTATAGACGGTAACATTACCATCAGCATCTGTTTTTCTCTTGAAAATCCATTTGTTCTCGACAGCTTTACGGCCATCCGGTAAGTCCACCGAAGTCCACACTTGGTTTTCGTACATGGATCCCATTTCGGATTTCATGGCTTCTAGCCATTTGTCGGAATCTGGGCTCACCATAGCTTCTTCATACGTCGTAGGGTCATCATCGTTGTCCACCAACATGACGTTCAAGGCAGAGTCATACCAATCAGGAGTGGTACGAATCCTCGTTGACCTGCGAGGTTCAGTAGAAACTTCGTTCGAAGTTTCATGATCATTATCATTAGCTTCCTCTTCAATTGGTGCAGGCGGCACCAAAACATCTTTCGGTGCTGCGCTACTCTCAAATCCGAGAGAAGGTTCAATAACCTCATCAAGTTCTACTTTCCTTCTAGTCACTTCCTTCGAGAGAAACTCCTTCTCAAGAAAGGATCCATTCTTGGCAACGAAAACTTTGCCTTCGGATTTATGATAGAAGGTATACCCAATTGTTTATTTAGGGTATCCTATGAAGACGCATTTCTCCGCTTTGGGTTCAAGCTTATCAGGTTGTAACTTCTTTACATATGCTTCGCAACCCCAAACTTTAAGGAACGACAACTTAGGTTTCTTACCAAACCACAATTCGTACGGTGTCATTTCAACGGATTTAGATGGTGCCCTATTTAAAGTGAATGCGGCTGTCTCTAATGCATAGCCCCAAAATGATAACGGTAAATCTGTAAGAGACATCATAGACCGAACCATATCTAAGAGAGTTCGATTATGGCGTTCGGACACACCATTACGCTGTGGTGTTCCCGGTGGTGTCAACTGCGAAAGTATTCCACATTTCTTTAAATGCATGCCATACTCATAACTCAGATATTCACCTCCGCGGTTAGAACGCAGAAACTTAATCTTCTTGTTACGATGATTTTCCACTTCACTTTGAAATTCCTTAAACTTCTCGAAAGTTTTGGATTTATGTTTCATAAAGTAGACATACCCATATCTACTCAAGTCATCCGTGAAAGTGAGAACATAACGATATCCACCACGCGACGCTACACTCATTGGACTGCACACATCGGTATGTATTATTTCCAATAAGTCTGTAGCTCGCTCCATTATTCCAGAGAATGGAGTCTTAGTCATTTTTCCCATTAGACATGCTTCACATCTTTCAAGTGATTCAAAATCAAGTGATTAAAGAAGTCCATCTGAATGGAGTTTCTTCATACGCTTCACTCCAATGTGACCAAGACGACAGTGCCACATGTATGTAGAATTATCATTCAATTTTATTCGTTTAGCATCTATGTTGTGAACATGTGTATCACTACTATCGAGATTCAGTAAGAATAAACCATTCATCTCAGGTGCATTACCATAAAAGATATTACTCATATAAATCGAACAACCTTTATTCTCGGACTTAAAAGAGTAACCGTCTCGCAATAAACAGGATCCAGATATAATGTTCATGCTTAACGCAGGCACCAAATAACAATTATTTAAATTTAAAACTAATCCCGAAGGTAGATGTAGAGGGAGCGTGCCGACGGCGATCACATCAACCTTGGAGCCATTTCCAACGCGCATCGTCACCTCGTCTCTTGCCATTCTTCTTTTATTCCGCAGCTCCTGTTTCGAGTTACAAATATGAGCAACCGAACCAGTATCAAATACCCACGCACTACTATGATTACTAGTAAGATACACATCTATAACACATATATCAAATATACCTTTCTTCTTGATGTTGCCGTTCTTCAGATCCGCCAGGTACTTGGGGCAGTTACGCTTCCAGTGACCAGCACCCTTGTAGTAGAAGCACTTAGTTTCAGGCTTAGGACCAGCCTTGGGCTTCTTAGCAGGTGCGGCAGCTTTCTTGCCGTCCTTCTTGAAGTTGCCCTTGTTCTTAGGCTTGCCCTGTCTCTTGAAATTTGTGGTCTTATTGACCATCAATACTTGGTGCTCCTTCTTGATCTCCACTTCAGCAGTTTTCAGCATGGACGACAGTTTCGGCAACGTCTTGTTCATGTAGTGCATGTTGTAGTTCATCACAAAGTTCTTGTAACTTGGTGGCCGTGATTGAAGGAGACGGTGAATCCCCAATTCATTAGGAATCTATATTTCCAACAATTGGAGCTTGTTTGCGTCCCCAGACATGGTGAGCACATGCTCGCTAACGGAGCTTCCCTCTTCCATCTTACAGTTAAAGAACTTTTCGGAGGCCTCATAGCTCTCTATGGCCGCGCGAGTCTCAAAAATTAGCCTGAGCTCCTTAATGATCTCGAACGGGTCGTGGTGCTCAAAACGCTTTTGGAGCTCCGCTTCTAAACCGTACAGGATGGCACACTGAACTGTGGAGTAATGATTTTTCCGAGTGGCGAAAACATTCTTTTCATCATCGGTGGCATTATCTATAGGTGGGTCACCTAGCGGTGCTTCGAGCACATAGGTCAACTGACCAGCCCTGAGGACGATCTTTAGTCCACGGAACCAGTCTGTGAAATTGCTTCCATTGTTCTTAAGCTTTTTTTTCTCTAGGAATGCATTGAAATTGATGGAGGGGGTCGCCATAATCTACAACAATTTGCAAGTAGTTTAGACTAAGTTTATGACAAATTGAATTCAAATTAAAAATTTTAAACTAACTAGGTGAACTCCCACTTAAAACAACATCCCTCACATTGTCTTAGTGATTACACGAACCAAGTCCACTATCTTCACGAGAGAAGATGTAGTTTCATCGGCGAACAATCTTCATGTTCATCATATCAATTATATGACTCATGCTCTACCTTTCGGTATTCCGTGTTCCGAGACCATGTCTGTACATGCTAGGCTTGTCAAGATAACCTTAGTTTCCGCATGTGCAAATCTGGCTTGCACCTGTTGTATGCACACGTAGAATCTATCACATCCGATCATCACGAGATGCTTCGAAACGACGAGTCTTAGCAACGGTGCCAACTAAGGGTGAACACTTTATTACTTGATATTTAGTGAGAGGGATCATCTTATAATGCTACCGTCGCGATCTAAGCAATACAAGATGCATAAAGGATTAACATCACAGGCAATTCATAATTAGTGTGATATGATATGGCCTTTTCTTCTTGCGCCTTTGATCTCCATCTCCAAAGCACGAACATGATCTCCATCATCACCAGCATTGCGTCAAGGTCAGTGGTGCCGCTTCATGGTTGTCCATCATCACTAGCAACTATTACAACTACTTGGAATAAAGCTATTACAAGATGAATAGACATGCAGGTCTTAACTGAATTAAAGACAACCATTAGGCTCCTGTCGGTTGCCATATTACAACAAGAATCATTGCATACATCAAATACAATCACAATCACATGATGGCCATATCACATCACAAAACCCCTACAAAAACAAGTTAGGCGCCTCTAATTTTCTTTGCATGTTTTACGTGGTTTGGGGCTTTCGCATAAGAACGATCTTACCTACGAACAAGGAGCACAACGTTGATACAAGTGTTGTCAGATGCTCATTGTAAATTGAATCTTAACTATGGTGGGAGAGACAGACACCCGCAAAGCCACTTGTGCAAAGCAAGTTGCACATCAAGCGTGGAGCAAGTCTCATGTGCGATGACATGTAATGTTAGCCCAAGCCGCTTCATCCCACCATGCCACAAGATGCAAAGTACACGCTAAGACACCGACAACAAAAGCATCAACGCCCACAAAAACATTGTGTTCTACTTGTGCAATAGATCTACGCATAGATACGGCTCTGATACCACTGATGGGTTCGTAGCATGGAAAACAAAAAATTTCTACCGCAAGAACGAACAAAACCCAGATCTAATCTAGATAAAAGCCAAGATCTAATCTATTAGACATGTGCAACGAGATAGATAGGAACTAACCCTCGTAGATCCGAAAGCATTAACGAGATTAGATCTCGTGGTCGATGTAGTCGATCACTTGCCGATCTCAAGATCGTGTGGACGATCCTTCTAGCGTCGCGTTCCGGTAGCACTTCCGCAGTCGGTCAAGTGGACGATCCTTCCGGCGCCGCATTTCGGCAGCGCTTCCGCAGTCGGTCACACGTGTGGAGTCGAAGCAGACCTTCCTCTCCTCGTTCCAGCGAGCAGCGGAGGTAGTAGATCTTCTCCACGGAATCCCAGCAGCACGACGGCATGGTGGTGGTGGTGGAGTAGAGAATTCTGCAGGGCTTCGCCTATGCCTGTGCAGAAGAAAGGAGGAGGAGAGAGGCGGCGGAGATTGGGTGTTGTGGAGGAGGGCGTGGAGGTGGCGCCCCTGCCCCTCTATTTAAAGGGGGGAGGGCGCCTTGGGGAGGGGGAGTCCTAGTAGGATTCCCCACCTCCTAGGCCGGCGGATTGGGGAGGGGGGAGGAGTCCTCCTCCCCCACGACTCCTAGTCTTGACCCACCAGGACTCCTTGATCCCTTCCTTGGTTTTCAAGCAAACTCCAAGAAACCTTCCAGAACCTTCCGGAATATTCTGAAACCTTCTAGAACCCTCATACAAATACTCCGGAACATTTCCTAACTCAAAAAATGATCCCCAATATATGAATCTTATTCTCCGGACCATTCCGGATCTCCTCATGATGTCCCGGATCCATTCCGAGACTCCGAACAACATTCGGTCTCCAACACACATTTCATATCTACTTAAAACAACTTCGAACCTTAAGTGTGTCACCCTACGGTTCGTGAACATGTAGACATGACAGAGACACATCTCCTATCAATAACCATCAGCGGGACCTGGAGATCCATAATGGCTCCCACATACTCAACGATGACTTCGTGATCGATTGAACCATTTACATACGAAACCAATTCCCTTTGTCACGCGATACTATACTTATCCGAGGTTTGATCGTCGGCATCTCCATACCTAGTTCTACTTCGTTACTGATAAGTACTCTTTACTCGTTTCGTGATATGTCATCCCTCGTGACCCAGTCACATGCTTGCAAGCTAACTAGATGACATTCCACCGAGAGGGCACAGAACATATCTATCCGTCATATGGATGGACAAATCCCAATCTTGGTCCATGCGCTTCAACACATACTTTCAGAATACCCAATGACACCTTTATGACCACCTAGTTATGAAGCGGTGTTTGATGTCATCAAAGTACCCATCCGGTGATGGTGATTAACACAACCTCATGGTCGAAGGATTAGGTTACTATGCATTTAAAAGCATACAACAATACAAACTTAATGACTTGATCTTATGCTACACTTACTATGGGTGTGTGTCCATCACATCATTCTCCTAATGATATAACCTTGTTATTAATCACATCCTAATGTCCATGATCAGGAAACCATGATCATCAATTAATCAACAACCTAGTTCAACAAGAGGCTTACTAGGGACTCTTATATGTTTACAAAACACACATGTGTTAGTGTTTCCTTATAATACAATTATAGCATGGGATGTAAATATTCATCATAAACACAAAGATATAATAATAATCACTTTTATTATTGTCTCTCGGGCATATCTCCAACAGATCCATAGGTGGTATGTGAAGAGATCACCCATGAAAAATGACTCTGGTAGTTGTTAGTGAAATGAACACACATGCAATGACACTAGTGGATCCATAGGTGGTATGTGAGAAGAACACACATTTCAATCACTCTGGTTGTTATTACTAAAAAGAACACACATGAAATGACACTGGTGGATCCATGGGTGGTAGTTGAAAATAACACACATGCAAAATGACTCTGGTTGTTGTTACTAAAAAGAACACACATGCAATGACATTGGTGGATCCATGGGTGGATTGTGAAAAGAGCACACATGCAATGACACTGGTGATCCATATGTGGTATGTGAAAAGAACACACATGCAATGACTCTGGTTGTTGTTAGTGAAAAGAACACACATGCAATGACACTGGTGGATCCATGTGTGGTCTCTGAAGAGAGCACACATTTCAATGACACTTGTTGTTGTTAGTAAAAAAACACACATGCAATGACACTGGTGGATCCATGTGTGGTCTCTGAAGAGAACACACATGCAATGACTCTTGTTGTTGTTACTAAAAAGAACACATGAAATGACACTGGTGGATCCATAGGTGGATTGTGAAGAGAATACACATGCAATGACACTGGTGGATCCATAGGTGGTATGTGAAAGGAACACACATGCAAAATGACTGGTTGTTGTTACTAAAAAGAACACACATGCAAAATTACACTGGTGGCCATGCGTGGATTGTGAAAAGAAAACACATGCAGTGACTGAGTGGATCCATAGGTGGTATGTGAAAAGAAGACACATGCAAAATGACTCTGGTTGTTACTAAAAAGAACACACATGCAATGACACCGGTGGATCCATGGGTGGATTGTGAAAAGAACACACATGCAATGACACTGGTGGATCCATATGTGGTATGTGAAAAGAACACACATGCAAAATGACTCTGGTTGTTACTGAAAAGAACACACATGCAATGACACTAGTGGATCCATGTGTGGTCTCTGTAGAGAACACACATTTCAATCACACTGGTACATCCATAGGTGGTATGTGAGAAGAACACACATTTCAATGACTCTGGTTGTTGTTACTAAAAAGAACACATATGCAATGACACTGGTGGATCCGTAGGTGGTATGTGAAGAGATCACACATGCAAAATGACTTTGGTTGTTGTTACTAAAAAGAACACACATACAATGACACTGGTGGATCCATAGGTGGTATGTGAAGAGATCACACATGCAAAATGACTCTGGTTGTTGTTACTAAAAAGAACACACATGCAATTACACTGGTGGATCCATGGGTGGATTGTGAAAAGAACACACATTCAATCACACTGGTGGATCCATAGGTGGTTTGTGAAAAGAACACACATGCAAAATGACTCTGGTTGTTGTTACTAAAAAGAACAGACATG
Organism: Avena eriantha; assembly: GCA_910589775.1. NCBI lineage: Eukaryota > Viridiplantae > Streptophyta > Magnoliopsida > Poales > Poaceae > Avena > Avena eriantha. Next base: position 508,733,793 of record OU342741.1, read on the forward strand.
CAATGACACTGTTGTTTCCTTAGGTGGATTGTGAAGAGAACACACATGCAATGACACTGGTGATCCATATGTGGTATGTGAAAAGAACACACATGCAATGACTCTGGTTGTTGTTAGTGAAAAGAACACACATGCAATGACATTGGTGGATCCATAGGTGGTATGTGAAGAGATCACACATGCGAAATAACTCTGGTTGTTGTTACTAAAAAGAACACACATTTAAAATGACACTGGTGGATCCATGGGTGGATTGTGAAAAGAGCGCAAATGCAATGACATTTGAATGCTACGGGTGGATGCATAGGCGGATTGTGAAAAGAGATTTCCCCCTCTCTCTCTCTCTCACAAATCTCACAAAAGCCCAAACGTGTGGACATCCCAAATATGTGCTCACTCTGGGTGCTATGCCCTGGTTCGCTAACAGAGATGTCACGCGGATCGTCTCCACCAACCGTTGATCCCATGTGATCCTACGGGCAGGGTAACCCCTCCCTTCTCCACTTTTGTTATGCATGGTCAATCCGTGCCACCTCTCTATCCGTGCCACCGATACTAAACCCCCATAAACAAGTGAAAATCCATATGTCTAACTAAATAAAATAAAATAAATGATCATATTTCAAAGAAGCCATCGTCTTCGTCTTCTGGGTCGTCCTCGTCTTCGTCAGTGCCATGGTCCCCGCCATCGCCGCCGTCGGTGCCCTCCTCTGACGACTCGACACCGCCCCCTTCTTCGAATAAGCGCGCTATCTCCTCGTAGGAGTGCTCTTCCTCCTCCTCTTCGTAGTCCCACGGGTCCACGTCACTCTCCTCCGCTCCTGCCTCCAACTGATCGATGAACGCCTCCTTGTTGACCGAGTTGGACTCGTCCAAATAGCTATCTCCTCTCTTCTTCTTGGTCTTCTTCTCGTTCCTCTTCTTGTCCGTACTCGCCGGTGCAACACGCGCCCCCGTCCTGGCTGCTACTTTGCGCTTGTCCGACGCTACAGGTACCCCACGCTCCTTCTGCGCGGCCAGTACGAGGTTCGACGTCGCGGTGTCCTCGAGTGCCGATGTCGATGGATCCTGGCGCGGTCGGACACGACGTGCTGCCTCAGCAGGCGACTCGCGAGCGCGGATGATGCAGCGAAGTGCCGGGGACGCAGGACGGTCAGTGGACGGCTTGGACCTGCCATTGCCACGGCGAGGGGGCATCATGCTCGAGGTAGTTTCTCCGAATGGTCGATGGCGGGTACACAGAGTGGGGTGCCGATATGATCAAGGACAAGCAGCGGTTTCGTGGATCGTGTCCACGCGTGCATTTGTCAATTCTCAAAAAAAGAAAAAGAAGAAAGAAGTAATATCTTGCGTACTGAACATAATTTGATCACAACTAAAGTGGCACAGCGTATTCTAGACTCGTAAATATCCCGTGCGTGCCTGTCACGTGGAGTTCGACGGAGTTGGACATGCTGACGTGATCGTGCAGCAGTTGCGCGCGTCATTGCCCCATCAACACGTGACACACACATGCAGGATGTGCGCGCCGATTCCCGTGACGACCACCCGGCTCGCACTCCCCTTATTATATACTAGATTTTGGGCGGCGCCGAAGACCATTGAAGTGTCCATCGCAATAAAGACAAGTCCCATCGATTCCCTACCCCTGCCTCCCTGGCTTCTTTGAGAAGGTAGACCGTACACGGTGGTCTTGTATATTAGTACTAGTACTACTGGACCACGGCCTGTACTCTTTACTCTTCTCCCACACTAATAATCACTATCTCCTTCCTGCTGCCTCCGCCACACTCACCCTGCAAGGCATGGCTCCACTGAGGAGGGAGGGAGGCCGGTCGACGATCCTCGCGGAGAAAAGGGAGAGAAATCGCCGCGAGGCACTTCTTGCTCTACCAGCCGCTCAAGCCCACTCTCTCATCGAGGCCCAATCTCCCCGACAATGGCGCCGAATGTTCTAGCAGGCGAGGGCTCCTCCCGGTACGGTCTCCTTATTCTACTTCTTCTCCATCTCCCTCTCCATCATGATCTTAATCAGCTTCTTCTTGTTTTTCTTCTTCTTCTGGCTCTTCCTCTTCTACGTATTACAGGTCGGCCGTGGAGCCCGAATCAACCACGACGGAGGCGTTGCAGGACCCGTTCGGCCCTGTTCCATGTCTCAGCGAGGTAGCAAATCTCCACGCTGTTATTTCTCCGAGTTATGATGTGGATTTCGTAGATGCTGTCCGCCCACATTGGTTTTTCTTCTTCTTTTGCGAGCTGTATTTGTTTTCATGAATATGACTGGATCTCTTGGTCTTTCCTTAATACCGCTATTCATAGATTCACTATGGATTTTTTGTGATTAGGATTAGTTTATCGTGGTCATGAATAGATCTCATGGTCCACTTTTTAACACTGCGACCAATAGATTCAACGGGGATTTTTTTATCTGTATTAGTATTCACCTGGGACCTGGAGTGTAATTGTAGAATTCCTATTTCAATTAACATGAACGATGCAGCGATCGAAGGCCGAGTACCGTGAGAAGGTGGCCGCGATCAGTTCCAAGATTGCCAACCAACATGAGCTTGCATGCTCCCTCACCCAAGCTAATGAGAGCCTACGCAAGCAATTATCTGTGCAGTAGGAGATCTCGCTAGATTTTGCATGTGACGTCGTTAGGCTGCAGAAAGTGCTCGACCGTAACTTGATTAGGCAAGAACAGGCCATCAAGATAATCAACGAGCTCACAGAGGAGAAGAAGAATCTCGTGGAAAGGTGCATTCTCCTGCAGGACGAATTCAGCGAGGCACTCAGAGGACGCGTCGAGGAAAGCAAGGCTACTATACGAGCCTACCATGACAGGAACCGTTGCCTGGATGCAGTCAAGGAGATGAAGGCGGACATGAGCAGAGGGATCACCGTACTCGAGGGTGTTCGAGAAGAGAACGAGGAGCTAAGGGCATGTCTGGAGGCGTACCGGAGCAATGCCCAAGTCTGATTCCCGTTAGCGGGGACACAAATACCAGTTCGTCCTCCTCTCCTTTTGTAATGTTTAGGGTTTAGGGAGCAATGGCCATGTCTGCTTCCCATTATAGGGTGCAATAAGAATCCTAGGGCAACTCCTTATCTATCTGGACATGTGTTGGTGTTCATGTTCATGAATGGACACCATGTTCTCTTTCCATATGTATCTGGACATGGGTTTTTGCATTATGAATTTGCCACTCTCCCACTACTATTTGGTGATATTGGGAAAAACCCACAACACACTAAACTGCTGATAAATCTTATTTGTCTTCGAAATTGAAATTATGACAGTGCCACTAGTCAATTCATAAAATGTTGATTAGTCCTAGATTGCTTCTTCCTTGAAATTATGACAGTGCCACTAGTCGATTCAGTTAATTATGGAAACTAACCAGCTTGTCCTAGTGAACTGAACAAACCATACCATGTATTTTTGTTGCAGGGAAAGAGGCGAAAGATCGACCAGGACCTGGCGACCTGGCTAAATGACAAGATAGGAATCCAAAGGGAGAAGTGGAATTCCCAGAAACTGGCCTTTGACCAACTGCGTGCTGAATTCGCGGTCCTTTCTGACAAGTGCCAGAAACTGAAGGAGTTAAACACCGAATGGGCGAAGCTACATAGTGAAGGTCGCGCCTCGGCTAGGAAGCATACGGAGATCATGAAAGGGATCTTGAAGGAAAATCATATGGCTACGGACACAAATCCCTGCCATGTGACGGAGCGCTGGAACCTACAGCTGAAGCACGACATAGTACTGAAGGAGCTGGCCAATCTTAGGGAGGAAAACAGGCAGCTCCGGGCCAGGCTCGCTTGAACACAACATATGTCTATTTAGTACTGAACTGCCTGGTTTATCCTCTGCAGTGGTGATTTTGTAAGCGTGAACTTAACTCTATGCACGATATGTGTGTTCGTTCGAAATTAGTTTGCTCGAGGATTGAGTTTGGCTTAGTTCGGAAAGCGCAACTACAAGTCTTACATGTCGTTGTATTGGGAACGGTAGTACCTGAGGAGGTTAGATAGAGGTGTGGGGACTAGCAGGGAAGCTATCGACGGCATCCGCAGGCGGGATTGGATACAAGCGAGCGTAGCGGGACGCAAGAAGTACCGAGGTTCGGGGCCCTCGGGATGAGGTAAAGCCCCTACTCCTGCCGGATCTGACTATGTGGAATACCAGGACTACAAGTGCTCCTCGAGTTGTATATGCTAGCTACTGCCTTAAATGCTATCAGACCAACCCTTTCTACTGAGGCCTTGCCTCTCCTTATATAGGCAGAGAGGCAAGGGTCTCATTGGCTGTCCGACAGGCGGGCCCCATAGGCGGGTCCAAGCCGACTAGTCATCCACAGTGTCCGGTATGGCTTGTCCTATCGGAGTACGAGCGGTATGGCTATCGTAGGCACAGTGGACGCCGTGCGAGCCTGTCGTCAGCACCGGCCACTGTTCCTGCGTCACCCACGCAAAGTCTTCGGTATGGCCGGGTAGTTGCCAGTCTTGTCACCGTACAGGGCGTACCGTGCACTGATACACATGTCGCCCTGTCCCATTGATTGAGTCCGGCTGCCTCCTGCCGATCCGGCTACCAGGGATAGCCGGCCTGTCTTGCCTTGTCCGGCTGCATTCGGTCAGCCGGACGCGATCCGACTGTCTGTTTCTTATTCGATTGTTGGTACCCGAGCGCGTGTGGATTCCGCCTTTAGGCGAAATGTGCGCGCGCTTCCTCTTGTTTTTGAATTTGTGTCCGGCTAAGCTTGGCGGTTGCGCTACCCGTGACGTCAGTGCTGACGCCGGCCACGCGCGCGCACGCCATCATTACTCTGTGGTGGGCGGCGTAACGTCCCGTCGCACGTCGCCTCAGGAAGCTGTTGTCTGGTGCTTCGGTTCCCGCTCCAGGATCTTCTGCGCATCCTGCTCCGGCACACGGGATCTTAGGCGACGGTTGGGGTGTGGGTCGCCCGGATGCGCACCACGTGCCCCGTCGACGGTTGCCCTTCTGGCTCTTTAAAGGGACGCCGCGGGGGAGGCGATTTCCTTCCTTCGCTCCCCCGCTGCAGTTCCTTCTTCCCCGCGTGCTCCTGCTTCCGTGCTCTTGCTCTCTCCGCCGCCCACTCGCCGTTGTCGTTGTTACGGGCCACCGCCACTCTTTCGTCGCCGCTCCCCCTCATCAACCGGAGATGGCCGCCGACCGCGGGGCCTGGTGCGGCTCCGCTGTCACTGAGGACCAGATCACGAAGTACCGCGCCACCCGCGTCCTCCCGCCGACGGAGGAGGTGGCGGTGCGGCTGGCACCGGCCGGGGAAGTGTCACCGCATCCGGAGGAGGGCGAGCGCGTCATATTCCTGTCCCATCTGGCCCACGGGTTTGCCCTTCCGGTGAACCCATTCCTCTTGACCTTCCTCGCCTTCTTTAACCTTCGTCTCCACCACCTCGGCGCCAACGCAATCAGAACGTTGGCGCATTTCGTTGCTTTCTGCGAGAGCTATCTCAGGATCCAGCTGGATCTCGGGCTCTTCTGCCGGCTCTTTCGAGTCCGGCCGCAGGTGCAGTTCACCCAGGGGCCCTTAGTCGTCTGCGGCGGTGCCTCCATTTACTCCCGCTCGTAGACCAGCTACCCTAAGTTCCTTCTTCACGATAAGGTGCGGTTGTGGCAGCAGTCGTATTTCTACGTGAAGAACCTCACCAATGTCGACCGGATCAATCTGCCGGCCTTCTAGGACGTCGAGTCCAGCCGGCAGAACTAGGACTTGAAGTTCCACGGCGACAAGGCGGAGACGGAGGAGCTGCTGAGGCGCATGCGATCCCTCGTCCACTGCCGGCTGACTGGCCTGGACGTCACACTCAGCTGGATGTCCCGGCTGATGATGTCGTTGCAGCAACGAGCACACAAGATGTGCTACTATTCGGGCCGGCTGGACCCGACCCGGCTGTCGCGCTGTGATCCCCGCTACCACAACCAGAAGGAGTGGGTGTGGACGATCACCAAAGAGAGGCTGCCGGAGAACTGGAAGTTCAGCCTGGCGCCGTATACGCGGGAGAACCGCGCGCCTCGGGTAAGCTCTTCTAGCCGGATGCACTTTTGATGTCTTCTTTTTCTTGTTCTTTGTCTTCGTCTGGCTGACTTTTCTGTTCAGCAGATGTTCCCCTGCATCATCCGCGAGGAGGGCGCGGCGGCCCTCGAGGAGTTCGCACCAAACCTGCCCCGGCCGCCCACCCGGCGGTCCGGCGAGGAATCGGATGGGGATGGCGATGCCTTCCCCAGTCGGAACGACGAGCCGGCCGTCGACCCGCACCCGGAGGAACGTCGAGCGGCCGTCCACGTTTACTCGGAGGGGCTTCTTCATGGCGGCATCGGCCGTGGCATACTGGTCCGCAACCGTCATGAGCTCCGCCATGGTCTTTGGCTCGTCACACAGTAGCCAGTGGCGAAGCATGGTGCCCTCGCGACAACCCTCGATGAAGAAGCCGATGGCTTGGCTCTCTAGGATGCCCTCGCAAGTGTTGCGCAGCTCCGTCCACTTGGCGAGGTACTCGCGGTCGGTCTCGTGGTCGCCCTGGACGCACAAGGCCAGGTCGCGCGGGCGCCCTAGGCGCTTGTACGTGCCATTGAAGTTGCGGACAAACACCTTCTTGAAGTTAGGCTAGGCGTTGATGCTGTTGGGCGCGAGGCTATTGAGCCATGTCCTCTCTAACCCAGTTAGCATGAGGGGGATGTAGCGCACGGCTGTGCGCTTGTTCCCGTGGGCGATGCCGACTCCCGTAGCGTAGTCGGTCAGCCAGTCCTCCGGCTTCATGCTGCTGTCGTACTTAGGGTTGTCCCTGGACAGGGAGAATTTATCCGGAAACAGCTCGTTCCGGATACGGGGTGCGAAACAAACCGGACCGGTAGACTCTTCCTCCTCCGTGACGCACGCTTGAGCGAGGAGCTCAATGCGGTCGCGGGCATCCGGGCGATCCGGGTTGGGCGCTCCCACCGGCCCGAGAGACGGGAACCGGCTGGTCTGGGCGCTCCGGCTGGCGGAGGGGGAGGTGGCGGGTTGCTGTTCACCGTCTGCTCCTGGCGCGCCTAGCCCTTGTTACCGGAGCTGCGGCGCCTGCTGCGGGCCCTAGGCGGCTGAGGGGAGGACACCTGCTGGGTGTCACGTGGCGCGCCCTTGCTGTTGGCCAGTAGCTCGCTCCTCCTAGAGTAGCTAAGATCTTCCTACACCTGCCGGTTGGTGCAAGCCTGCTCGTCTGCGACGCGGAGGAGGTCCTGCACGCGGGGTTGCTGGTGGGCTCGCTCCTCGCCCTCTAGGCTGGGCAGTTCCTCTGTCGTGGCTCGCGCCGCGCGCAAGTTCTTGATGGGCGTGCTGTAGGTGGGCTGTGCAAGGGCGGGCACGGGATCCGGTTCCCCGTCCTTTTCCAACCTGCCGCCAAGCTCGCCGCCCCGACGCCTTACTTGGCCGCGCTGGCTTGGCTCCGCAGTAGCCGGAGTGAGGCCGTGCGCGCGGTCGTACTCGCGCCGGGTGATCTCGAGCTGCTTACGGGCTGCAGCTAGCTCCATGGCCTCATGGAGGAGGATCTGTCTCTCCATGCTGAAGTTGGCCTCTGCCTCCTCAGGGTTATCCCCGAGGTTAACTGGCGTCAGGGGCCGATCAATGGCATCCTCCACCGGGTTCTGGGGCTGCGGGGGAGTAGAAGTTCCGACCTCGCCCGCGCCTCGCTCCCACGGCTGGCGGGGATGGGAGCTGGAACCGGCCATCATGACCTCCGTGCCGCGAGGTGCGGCGGAGGCGCTGCCGTCTGAGCACGGCAGCTCCTCGACAAAGACGATTTCCCTAGGGAAACGTTCCGGGACGGTGGCGATGTAAACGGAAAGGTCGCCGAATAGCAGAACGGTGCCGTTCGCCGGGAAGGAGGTTCCAGCGAAGCAGGAAGCATTGTCGATGACGCAGTCGAATTTGCCGAGCGTGAGCACCAGGCCGGAGGCCACGCGCTCACCGGCTGAAGTGCGGAGTCCCGTGCGGAACGTGACTCCGGTCAAAGCCATCGGCCCCACGGTGGGCGCCAACTGTCGTTGTATTGGGAACGGCAGTACCTGAGGAGGTTAGATAGAGGTGTGGGGACTAGCAGGGAAGCTATCGACGGCGTCCGCAGGCGGGATTAGATACAAGCGAGCGTAGCGGGACGCAAGAAGTACCCAGGTTCGGGGCCCTCGGGATGAGGTAAAGCCCCTACTCCTGCCGGATCTGACTATGTGGAATACCAGGACTACAAGTGCTCCTCGAGCTGTATATGCTAGCTACTGCCTTAAATGCTATCAGACCAACCCTTTCTACTGAGGCCTTGCCTCTCCTTATATAGGAAGAGAGGCAAGGGTCTCACTGGCCAGTCCGACTGGCGGGTCACAGCCGACTAGTCATCCACAGTGTCCGGTATGGCTTGTCCTGTCAGAGTACGAGAGGTATGGCTGTCGTAGGCACAGTGGACGCCGTGCGAGCCTGTCGTCAGCACCGGCCACTGTTCCTGCGTCACCCACGCAAATTCTTTGGTATGGCCAGGTAGTTTCCAGTCTTGTCACCGTACAGGGCGTACCGTGCACTGATACACATGTCGCCCTGTCCAATTGATTGAGTCCGGCTGCCTCCTGCAGATCCGGCTACCAGGGATAGCCGGCCTGTCTTGCCTTGTCCGGCTGCATCCGGTCAGCCGGACGCGATCCGACTGTCTTGTTTCTTATTCGGTTGGGGGTACCCGGGGATCATCCCCCTGACATTACAATTAACTAGTTTCAAGCATTGGTACAACATAAATTATTCATCTCGAAGTTCCTTTATCCTCTATAGTCTGTCCTTGTTCACCCTCGCGCTCCTTCTTTAGTTCCTTCAACAGATCTGCAATGTAGCACTCTAGCTTCTTCTTGTCTTCCCTGAGCTGATCCCTCTCCTTTTCTGCATTATGAATCAGCAACATGTGACTATCCTGAAGCTTCTTTGCAGTTCCAACAACCAAGCTCCCATCGATTCTGTCAGTTAGCTTTGACTGCAAATTCTCGATTTCTTGTTCCAGCTCCTTATTTCGTACCGACAACTTATAATTTTTTTCAGCTGCATCACTTACATCAGTAAATCTCCCCGACCTTTCCAACTCATACATCTCCCATAACTGTGGCAAACATTTCTTAAGTGCATCTGGCCACTCAAGATCCACCCACTCTACTGCTTTACACACCGGGCCAACCTAAAAACACACACACTATAGTGTTATGAACATGCACAGTTGCACATATTGTAAAAATACCTGATTTGTACAGCCCAAAAATACCTGATTTGTACAGCCCAAAAACCTTCTCCCAGTGTTACTGCCTTCGAATGCAACATATCTCCTCAGTTTTAGCCCATGGTCACATGGCACTTCTCCATCGAGATCTAGGCCCTCCCATTCGGAGTCGTAGATCGTCCTTGGTACCTATAGGGAAACGCAAAGCTAAAATCGAACATGATGGCATGCACATCTGGTCGGGCTCAGATCGAGTGATTTACCATTGCCTAACCCTAGCCCGAGAAAATAGAGGAACTCACATCATGGAAGGAATACTCGATGTCGGAGAGAAGGCTGTTGCTGCTCGACTAGTCGTCCTCGCCGTTCAAGGACAACATGGCGATGGCGACGGCGACGGCGTCGGCGAGAGAGAGAGAGAGAGAGAGAGAGAAGAGAGAGAGAGAGAGAGAGAGAGAGAGAGAGAGAGAGAGAGAGAGAGAGAGAGAGAGAGAGAGAGAGAGAGAGCAACCCTTCTACCGCTGCAATGATGACTAAATTGGCATGTTACAATAGTTTAATGGGTACCATGCCCTTTCCCTGGATTACTGTCTCCTGCCTGATATGGATTCTCTTCACACATTCTCATTTCAAATATTAAACCTGCACTCCCTCCATCCCAATTTCATTGCCTAACGAAAACATACTAGTATATTACATCATCCAAAGAAACAAAATCATGTCAACTACAAGGTACTTATGCATCACTTCTTCAGTCATGGTTTCACAAAACATTACATTATAATCTCCCAATAAACATAACCACAACATGGTTTCACAAAACATCACATTACAATCTCTCAACAAAACTAATCACATAAACAAGTATATTACATCAACTCAAGAAACAAAATCATGTTGACTACAAGGTACTTACACATCACTTGTCCTATCATGGTTTCACAAAACATTACATTACAGTCTCTCAACAAACAAAATATCAGAAACAAGTACAGTACATCATCTCAAGAAACATAATCAAGTCAACTACAATGTATTTATGCATCACTAGTCTAGTCATGGTTTCACAAAACATTACATTACAATGTCCCAACAAACATAATAACTGAAACAAGTACGGTACGTCATCTTAAGAAACAGAATCATGTCAACTACAATGTACTTATGTCTTCTTACAACAACGATGGTTTCAGTGAGTGACATGTCCGAAAATCTCAATAGCCCGCACAACATTATATCACAATCTCTTAACAAACATAATCACAGAAGCACGCTCTAAATGCAACAGCAGTCAATATTACAAATACAGGCAGGGGAACCCTGCGGTCCATATGACAATCCCAGGGTAGCAGCTCACATCAGATCTCATCAACGTCGACCACCTCATTCTGTTTAGCCACTATAGGGGCATGTACATCCACTATAACCTGTTCAACAACATCAGAAATGGTACCAAGGAAGAACACCTTCCTGGTTCGCTTCCTTCGCTGCATAATCTGCATAAGATCTTCAGTATCCAAAACATCTATGAATTGCTGCTTCTTATGATGCCACCACCGGATTTTTGCCATCTGCTTAGGGCCAATAGTGATTTCCTTACCGATCATCTCTCTCATTTCATCAAGAGTTGTGTTTTTGGAATCGACAGTGATCTCCATAGTACATGACAAAACTGGCTTATTAACTCCCTCATCAAGTTTTGCCATGTATGAATCCAGCTCTATGTGTATACTGAACTTATCCAGATCAGCATCTATTGGTCCGTATTCTCTAGGAGCAGAAGCTCTGGCAACAAGATCTCCAGCATTTGCATACATATCATTAATCATCGCTTCAAATTTCACCTTACGATCAGCTGCACAACACTCCCAAACCATCTGAAGCTCATGGGAGTGCTCAATTTTCTGATAGGTATCATTCATGTTGCACCACACCAATTTTGTCCTCTGTCTAGAACCCCAGGCAATTCTAGCGGCAAGCATATCTACCAGCTGCGAAACAGACACAGCCTCTTTGCAATTCACAAGCAGATGCACATCTTGCCCGAACACAACCCTCTCGCAACCAAAATCAAGCTTTGAAGTGTACTGCCGAACATGAACTGTGAACTCATATAGGTCACTTGTATCAAAACTGTGCCTAATTTGATTAAAAAGGGGAACATTTTAGTTCATTTGATTCTATTATGCCGTAACTAATCTACTTGCAAGATAAGGCACAGATAAGAAAAATTCACCTCTCGCTCTTCTCCCGGGTTTTTTCTTCGAGATCTGAGTGCTGCATCCGCCCACCGGAGCCGAACAATCCGCCATCGGCCTTGCTTTTCTCTTCAACCCGCTGCTCATAGGTACCTTGGGAGCAGAATCCTTGCTGGCCTCCTCGCTAACCGGGGCTGAAGACCTCGCCGCAGCTACGCGTTGAGCCCCAGACTTGGGCCCCGACAGACCCTTTTCATTCGGCGACGTAGCTACAACCTTCGCCTTGCAAGACATGTTGGGCCGCCGCCACTAGATTAAGTGTCTGTCGGGGGAGGGAGAAAAAAGGTCCTCCGCTGCCAGCAGATTTAGGGTCGGGGAAGGGAAGAAAAGGGACCGCCGCCACCGCAGCAAGATTCAGTGTCGAGAGTTAGGAAAGTACAGTAATGGATTTGCCCCTACGACACATGCAGGTTGGCTAAGAAGAGTGACCGGTGAAGGAGGGGCACAACAGGAACTAGTGTAACGGAATATCCTGACTTAACGGGCGCGATTTGAAAATATTTTGTTTGGCCATCATTCACTCGAAAGACCCCTCTCAGCAATTGGCGCCCCAACTTTTCGAATCGCGGTGATAAAAATCAACTTGGGTACCGCGTTGCCTGTCCACCCCAACTTTCGGGCCGCAAAATGATATTCTCCAAGGTGACAGTGTGGGGTTTTCTAGATGGGAAAGGCTTACTTTGAGGTGTGTTGTTATAGCCCTACCAACGATTAGAGTGTCCAACCGGAGAGTAGTTAAGAGTAGTATCATGAAGAGAAGATATTTATGAGACAGTGTTCACTAGTGAAAGTATGATCCCTAGGCCTTGTTTCTAAGCATTGAAACACCGTTTGCAATTAGATCTATTACATGTTTGCTTGCTTCCATCTTTATTTCAGTTTTCCTTTAGTCTTTTCCATGCCATCAAGTTATCTTCTATCACCGTTACCGCTTATAATTATCCATACCACTTGTATTTCACTATCTCTTCGCCGAACTAGTGCACCTATACACCTGACAAGTGTATTGGGTGTGTTGGGGACACAAGAGACTTCTTGTATCTTGATTGTAGGGTTGCTTGAGAGGGGATACCTTTGACCACTTCCTCCCTGAGTTCGATAAACCTTGGGTGATCCACTTAAGGGAAAACTTGCTGCTGTTCTACAAACCTCTACACTTGGAGGCCCAACAACTATCTACAAGAATAGAAGTGCGTAGACATCAAGTTATTTTCTGGCGCCGTTGCCGGGGAGGTAAGGTAAAAGGTACTCACATCCTCCGGTGTGAGTGCTCGAAGTTATTTCCTTTAGATTCAGCATTTTTGTCTTTTTGTTTCTTTTTTCACTAGTTAGGCTTAATGGAAAACAACAACAAAATTAGAGATCTTTATAGTATTTATCTTGAGTTAGGACATGAAGTATTTGAAGAGAAAATTAAAAAACCTATGGAACTTTATTTGCATGATAATAGAAACATTGTTAGTATGAATTCTTTGGACACCATTATTGCTAATGCTATGGAAAAGTCTAAGCTTGGGGAAGCTAGTTTTTATGAAAATGATCTTTTTAGTTCCCTAGCTTTGGAAAATAGCTAATCTATTGCTTATGATGATACCAAACCTCCAATATATGATGATTACAATGATGAATATGATATTTTCAGTCCACCTACTATTGAGGAGAAAATTAATTGTGATTACAATATGCCTCCTATATTTGATGATTATGGTGATGAGAATAATAATGAGAGCTATTTTCTTGAGTTTGCTCCCACTATGATTAATAAGAATGACTATTCTTATAGGGAGAGTAATAATTGTTTTATGAATGTGGCTCATGATAAGAATGTTTTATGTGATAGTTATATTGTTAATTTTATTCATGATGCTACTGAAAGTTATTATGAGAGAGGGAAACATGGTTTTATGCATCTCAATAATATTAGGTTTCCCCTCTTTATGTTGAAAATCTTGAAGTTGCACTTGTTTTGCTTTACTATGCTTGTTACTTTGTGCTTTCATGACTTGTTTCTTTACAAGATTCCTACGCATAGGAAGTGGGTTAGACTTAAATGTGTTTTGAATTTTTTTCTTGATGCTCTCGTTTACTTCAATTCATATTTCTTATGTGAGCATCTTCTCAAACTATCAAGCCTAACTTAAAGGCGTTAAAGAAAAGTACTTATTGGGAGATAACCCAAAAGTTTTAGTTGAGTCTTGGAAGTTATTAACTCAGTAATAACCGCTCCTTATCCGTTTTATTTGCTTTTTGTGCCAAGAGTAACCTTTAATGAGAGAGAAGTAATGATTGGGAAAGTTGCTGTCCCGAAACAGATTTCTGTGCTTCACCGTAAAGATTCGTGTAAAATCTCTGAATGTCATTTTGAGGCGTGAAATTTTGTGCTTCTGCCCCAGGTTGTTATCTAACTTTCGTTATTTCAAAACTATTTGATTTGAGCAACAGAAGGTCTTCGAAAAAATTCGTCTTTACCTGCTGGTCTGTTTTGACAGATTTCTGCCATTTTCTGCATTTGCTACTTGTTGGTTCCTTCTTGAGTTCTTTTGGGGAATTGATATTTTTGAGGGCAGTGATACAGTAGCTAGTGTTCTAATGGAAGTTTATTTGGTGTTATAGCTGAACCTTAAGACTTATTTATCTTGAGTACACTAATGTTGCTAATAAAGATTGTGTGAAGTTTTGTATGAAGGAAAATTTTCAGGTGTGTGGAAAGAACGGGTAATGAGATGAAGAATGGACTAAAGCTCAAGCTTGGGGATGCCACGTGTGTCACCCCAAGAAATATCCAAGAAGTACAAGCGTCAAAGCTTGGGGATGCCCAAGGAAACCCCTTCTTCATCAATAAAAATCCCAGATTTCTTCCAAACGCTTTGTTTTTATTGTTTCATGCACAATTGTGTTGTTCTTGGAGCGTCTTCTTTTTTGTTTTCGTTTTGGTTTTTTGTTTGCTTAGTTTTCTGAATAAATTGGTTGGACCCCCTCTTTCATACATTGGTTTGCAAATAGTTTGGTTTGGATTGGAAAAAGAGTAGGAAAGTTCATGCTTAAGTGGTAGAGAGCTTGTTTTTGACTGTGGCATATGCTTTGTCATGCCATGCTTGATATTATTTTGGCTTTATGCTTAGTATTCTTTTCTGTAGCATGACTTGTTATAAACAATTGAGATTGCTTAATGTGCCTTGGATGAATCATGCGTTGTTTTAGCATATTAAAGCATAGTATGGTGGTATTCTCCTTTGATGCTTTATTTGGGTTGACTTGGCGCATGCTCACACCATGTTATGACTATCTCAAGTCACCATAGCCTTTATGATCCTTTATTTTTCAGCTTGTATATCACTTTATGCTTTGATCAATGATGTTTTTTCGCTCTGCATGATTATGGCCATTATTGCTCTCTTAGTTTGTCGCTCCCAGTCTTTTGCTAGCCTCCGCAACCAAGTATGAGTTCCACTCATGCATCCAAATCCGTAAACCAAGTTATTCCAAAGAGTCCACCATACCTACCTACTAGATTATGCTATTCCAAGTATATTCATGCTTTTGTTCACCTTCCAAATTAAACTTGTTATGAGAAAACTAGTGATTAAAGCTCTCACGAACTTGATGGCACACTTTACTTTTCTGCATTTAATAAACTTGAACCATTGGGTCCTTCTTTGTTGTGTGTATGCTTGCGCTTTATAAGTTGAAATTAGCAGAACCATGTATCATGGGGAACGCTTTCAACATTGCACTTGTACTTTGTACCCCGTTGATATCATGTTCTTTTGCTTACGGATCCCGGTGGTGTGAAATAAAAGTGGAACTTGTAAGATCATGGAGTTTGTATGTGTGTTAGAGAAACGCCTAGGTCGCTAGCCTATGCCATGCCTAATCATGGTGGAAACTTGCAGCATCACCATAATGAGCACTCTATGAAGCATCCTCAATAAAAACCTATGCAAATAGCAAATAAAAAGATCGCTGAGATGCTCATTGTCTGCTTGCCTTGTCATTTTGATTATGGAAAATCTCCCGTATCATGTGCAAGGGGTACCCCGTTGGCGGTTCTTCATGATACACATGTACTTACAATGACAAGAGCTTACTCATGACTGAAGTTGAGTAGCATGAGGATCGGTCTTCGTAAGTAAGGGGCATGAGATTTTGGTTTATAACTTGTTAAGCATATCCTCTTAGTTGTGTCACTTTAACCTTAATCATCTTCAAGATTCTTATGATAGGGGCAATGAGAGCTGAAAACTACAAGTACCATAATTTTTGGAAGCTCTTTATGAGACTTGAATCCCTACTTCCTTTTACAAAAGGCCTTTCTTCCACCATTATATTGAGTCTCCACCTTCTATCTTTATGCACCTACTTTGAGAGCATAGTGGCCATTCTTAGTTCTATGTGCATTGTCCCAATACTAGTTGATTGATGCATAACTTGTTATTGCTTGTTTGAAACTTTTGTATGTAGTCACTCTTATGAACTTTGAAGGTGTCCTATGCATTTATATTTGCTACTCTATGAGGGACAATCTGAATAGTATTATGCTATGTTTTCTTTATGTGAAACAAACAAACGTCTTGCAAAGCATTTGTTATTCATGAATCTTTTGTTTGTGCCTTTTCATGTTGCATCATAGTTTCTTTGCTTATTGCTAGAACTTTGTCTTTCATGTTATGATTGAAGTACTATGATCCTAGCTTTGAATATTTTGCAAATACTTTGATCAAGTCTTTGATGGTGCATGTCACCTCAAAAATTATTCTCTTTTTATCACTTACCTACTTGAGGACGAGCAGGAGTTAAGCTTGGGGATGTTGATACATTGCAAATGTATCTATAATTTTTGATGTTCCATGCTTGGTTTTATCTACTTTCTTATGTTTTGTCCACACTCTGGAGTACTTTTCATATGATTTCTTGGACTAACCTATTAACAAGAGCCACAGTGCTAGTTGCCTGTTTTCTGCTGTTTTTGGTTCCAGGAAAGTCAGAAAATCAATATTCTGATAATTGGACGGGACAAAAGCCAAAGTTCCTATTTTATCGGGAGACTCATGGAGCTAGAATACGAGACGGAGGAGGGCCAGGGCCTGGCCACACCCCCCAGGAGCAGGCTAGCCCTAGCCGCGCCACCAGGTGGTGTGGGCCCCCTGGGACTCCACCGACCGTGTCCTCTGGCCTATAAGAAGCCTCCCGACACCAAAACCCTAAATAATCAAGCCTCCAGCCACGAAAAGTTCCGCAGCGCCGCCGCCACCGAAAAGGAGATTTGGGGGACAGAAAGTCTCTGTTCCGGCACCCTGCCGGGACGGGGAAGTGCCCCTGGAGCCATCTCCATCGATCTCCACCACCATCTCCATCACCATTGCTGATTCCCATGATGAGGAGGGTGTAGTTCTCTCTCGAGGCTAAGGGTTCTACCGGTAGCTATGTTCTCATCTCTTTGTCTATGCATGATCTTATTGAGATCATGAGCTTGTAATCTATAGATCTACCTTGCTACGCAAGGGCTTTAATGAATCTATGCTCTCCCTCTGTGTGTGAAAGTGACAGCGTGCTCACCATGGTGGCACTTAGGCTAGAGATTACAAATACTTGTTATGAGTTATATTTGGAGTTGGATGTCTTTATGAAATTGTGGTGTTTTTTGGACTCATCTAGTACTCAAGGTGACAGTGTGGGGTTTTCTAGATGGGAAAGGCTTACTTTGAGGTGTGTTGTTATAGCCCTACCAACGATTAGAGTGTCCAACCGGAGAGTAGTTAAGAGTAGTATCATGAAGAGAAGATATTTATGAGAGAGTGTTCACTAGTGAAAGTATGATCCCTAGGCCTTGTTTCTAAGCATTGAAACACCGTTTGAAATTAGATCTATTACATGTTTGCTTGCTTCCATCTTTATTTAAGTTTGCCATTAGTCTTTTCCACGCCATCAAGTTATCTTCTATCACCGTTACCACTTATAATTATCCATACCACTTGTATTTCACTATCTGTTCGCCGAACTAGTGCACCTATACACCTGACAAGTGTATTGGGTGTGTTGGGGACACAAGAGACTTCTTGTATCTTGATTGTAGGGTTGCTTGAGAGGGGATACCTTTTACCACATCCTCCCTGAGTTCGATAAACCTTGGGTGATCCACTTAAGGGAAAACTTGTTGTTGTTCTACAAACCTCTGCACTTGGAGGCCCAACAACTGTCTACAAGAATAGAAGTGCGTAGACATCAGTGTGGCTCATGAAAAGAATAGACATGCAATGACACTGGTGGATCCTTATGTGGTTTGTGAGAAGAACATACATGCAATGACACTGGTGGATCCATGTGTGGTTCATGAAAAGAACTGACATGCAATGACACTGGGTGTGGTTCATGAGAAGAACACACATCCAATGAAACTGGTGGATCCTTATGTGGTTCATGAAAAGAACAGACATGCAGTGACACCGGTGGATCCTTATGTGGTTTGTGTAGAGGAACACACATTCAATGACACCGGGTGTGGTTCATGAAAAGAACAGACACGCAATGACTTATGTGGTTTGTTAAGAGGAACACACATGCAATGACACTAGGTGTGGTTCATGAAAAGAACATACATGCAATGACACCGGTTGATCCGTATGTGGTTTGTGAGAAGAACAGACATGCAATGACACTGGTGGATCCATGTATGGTTCATGAAAAGAACTAACATGCAATGACACTGGGTGTGGTTCATGAAAAGAACAGACATGCAATGACACTGGTGGATCCTTATGTGGTTTGTGAGAAGAACAGACATGCAATGACACTGGTGGATCCATGTGTGGTTCATGAAAAGAACTGACATGCAATGACACTGTGTGTGGTTCATGAGAAGAACACATATCCAATGACACTGGTGGATCCTTATGTGGTTCATGAAAAGAACATACATGCAGTGACACCGGTGGATCCTTATGTGGTTTGTCTAGAGGAACACACATGCAATGACACCGGGTGTGGTTCATGAAAAGAACAGACGTGCAATGACACTTCATGTGGTTTGTGAAAAGAACAGACATGCAATGACACTGGTGGATCCTTATGTGGTTCATGAAAAGAACTGACATGCAATGACACTAGGTGGATGCTTTTGTGGTTTTTTTAGAGGAACACACATGCAATGACAATGGGTGTGGTTCATGAAAAGAACAGACATGCAATGACTTATGTAGTTTGTCTAGAGGAACACACATGCAATGACACTGGGTGTGGTTCATGAAAAGAACAGACATGCAATGACACAGGTGGATCCTTATGTTGTTTGTGAGAAGAACATACATGCAATGATAGTGGTGGATCCATGTGTGGTTCATGAAAAGAACTGACATGCAATGACACTAGGTGTGGTTCATGAGAAGAACACACATCCAATGACACTGGTGGATCCTTATGTGGTTCATGAAAAGAACGGACATGGAATGACACCGGTTGATCATTATGTGGTTTCTCTAGAGGAACACACATGCAATGACACCGGGTGTGGTTCATGAAAAGAATAGACATGCAATGACTTATGTGGTTTGTCTATAGGAACAGACATGCAATGACATTGGGTGTGGTTCATGAAAAGAACAGACATGCCATGACACTGGTGGATCCTTATGTGGATTGTGAGAAGCACAGATATGCAATGACACTGTTGGATCCATGTGTGGTTCATGAAATGAACTGACATGCAATGACACTGGGTGTGGTTCATGAGAAGAACACACATCCAATGACACTGGTGGATCCTTATGTGGTTCATGAAAAGGACAGACATGCAGTGACACCGGTGGATCCTTATGTGGTTTTTCTAGAGGAACACACATGCAATGACACCGGGTGTGGTTCATGAAAATAACAGACATGCAATGACACTGCATGTGGTATCTGAAAAGAATAGACATGCAATGACATTGGTGGATCCTTATGTGGTTCATGGAAAGAACTGACATGCAATAACACTGGGTGTGGTTCATGAAAAGAACAGACATGCAATGACACTTGTGGATCCTTATGTGGTTTGTGAGAAGAACATACATGCAATGACACCGGTGGATCCATGTGTGGTTCATGAGAAGAACACACATCCAATGACACTGGTGGATCCTTATGTGGTTCATGAAAAGAACAGACATGCAGTGACACCGGTGGAGCCTTATGTGGTTTGTCTAGAGGAACACACATGCAATGACACTAGGTGTGGTTCAAGAAAAGAAGATACATGCAATGACACTGGTGGATCCTTATGTTGTTTGTGAGAAGAACATACATGTAATGAGACTGGTGGATCCATGTGTGGTTCATGAAAAGAACTGACATGCAATGACACTGGGTGTGGTTCATGAGAAGAACACACATCCAATGACACTGGTGGATCCTTATGTGGTTCATGAAAAGAACTGACATGCAGTGACACTAGTGGATCCTTATGTGGTTTCTCTAGAGGAACACACATGCAATGACACTGGGTGTGGTTCATGAAAAGAACAGACATGCAATGACTTATGTGGTTCGTTTAGAGGAACACACATGCAACGACACTAGGTGTGGTTCATGAAAAGAACAGACATGCAATAAAACTGGTGGATCCTTATGTGGTTTGTGAGAAGAACAGACATGCAATGACACTGTTGGATCCATGTGTGGTTCATGAAATGAACTGACATGCAATGACACTGGGTGTGGTTCATGAGAAGAACACACATCCAATGACACTGGTGGATCCTTATGTGGTTCATGAAAAGAACAGACATGTAGTGACACCGGTGGATCCTTATGTGGTCTTTCTAGAGGAACACACATGCAATGACACCAGGTGTGGTTCATGAAAATAACAGACATGCAATGACACTGCATGTGGTTTCTGAAAAGAACAGACATGAATGGTGCTGCAGTGAGCTGGAGGAGTGCGAAGCAAAGCGTTGTGGGGAAATCTTCAACTGAATCGGAATACATAGCTGCTTCGGAGGCTGCACAAGAAGCCGTTTGGATGAAGGAATTCATTACTGAACTCGGCGTGGTTCCCAGTGCGTTGGACCCGATGGCCATCTACTGTGACAACACAGGTGCCATAGCTAATGCGCAGGAGCCAAGGTCACATAGCAAGCTGAAGCACATCAAGCTACGTTTCCACGCTATTCGCGAGTATGTCCGAGATGGTGACATAAAGATTTGCAAAGTACACACTGATCTGAATGTGGCAGATCCGTTGACTAAACCTCTCCCTAGAGCAAAGCATGACCAACACCAAAACGCCATGGGTGTTCGGTATATTACCATGTAATCTAGATTATTGACTCTAGTGCAAGTGGGAGACTGATGGAGATATGCCCAAGAGGCAATAATAAAAGTGGTTATTATTATATCTTTGTGTTTATGATAAATGTTTACATCCCATGCTATAATTGTATTATTATTAGGAAACACTGATACATGTGTGTTTTGTAAACATATAAGAGTCCCTAGTAAGCCTCTTGTTGAACTAGCTTGTTGATTAATTGATGATCATGGTTTCCTGATCATAGACATTAGGATGTGATTAATAACAAGGTCATATCATGAGGAGAATGATGTGATGGACACACACCCATAGTAAGCGTAGCATAAGATCAAGTCATTAAGTTTGTTTTGCTGTAAGCTTTCAATCACATAGTAACCTATTCCTTCGACCATGAGGTTATGTTAATCACCATCACCGGATGAATACTTTGATGACATCAAACGCCGCTTCGTAACTGGGTGGTTATAAAAGTGTCATTGGGTATTCTGAAAGTATGTGTTGAAGCGCATGAACCAAGATTGGGATTTGTCCATCCATATGACGGATAGATATGCTCTGGGCCCTCTCGGTGGAATGTCATCTAGTTAGCTTGCAAGCATGTGACTGGGTCACAAGGGATGACATATCACGGAACGAGTAAAGAGTACTTATCAGTAACGAGGTAGAACTAGGTATGGAGATACCGACGATCAAACCTCGGATAAGTATAGTATCGTGAGACAAAGGGAATTAGTTTCGTATGTAAGTGGTTCAATCGATCGCGAAGTCATCGTTGAGTATGTGGGAGCCATTATGGATCTCCAGGTCCCGCTGATGGTTATTGATAGGAGATGTGTCTCTATCATGTTTACATATTCACGAACCGTAGGGTGACACACTTAAGGTTCGAAGCTGTTTTAAGTAGATATGGAATGTGTGTTGGAGACCGAATGTTGTTCGGAGTCTCGGAATGGATTTGGGACATCACGAGGAGATCCGGAATGGTCCGGAGAATAAGATTCATATATAGGAGATCATTTTATGAGATAGGAAATGTTCCGGAGTGTTTGTATGAGGATTCTAGAAGGTTTCGGAATGTTCCGGAAGGTTCTGGAAGATATCTTGGAGTTTGCTTGAAAATCAAGATAGGGATCAAGGAGTCCTGTTGGGTCAAGATAAGGAGTCGTGGGGGAGGAGGATTCCTCCCCACCTCCCCAACCCGCCGGCCCCATAGGAGGGGAGTCCTACAAGGACTCCCCTTCCCTGGCGCGCCCTCCCCTCTTTAAATAGAGGGGCAGGGGTGCCCCCTCCTCTTACGCTCTAATAACGTCCAATCTCCGCCGCCTCTCTCCTCCACCATATTCTGCACAGGCATAGGCGGAGCCCTGCAGAATTCTCTACTCCACCACCACCACCACACCGTCGTGCTGCTGGGATTCCGTGGAGAAGATCTACTACCTCCGCTGCTCGCTGGAACGGGGAGAGGAAGGTCTGCTTCGACTCCGCACGTGTGACCGATTGCGGAAGCGCTGCCGAATTGCGGCTCCAGAAGGATCGTCTACTTGACCAAGGGTGGAAGCGCTGCTGGAACGTGACGCCGGAAGGATCGTCTACTTGACCGAGGGCGGAAGCGCTGCTGGAACGCGACGCCGGAAGGATCGTCCACATGATCTTGAGATCGGCAAGTGATCGACTACATCAACCACGAGATCTAATCTCGTTAACGCTTTCGGATCTACGAGGGTTAGTTCCCATCTATCTCGTTGCTGATGTCTAATAGATTAGATCTTGGCTTTTATCTAGATTAGATCTAGGTTTTGTTCGTTCTTGCGGTAGAAATTTTTTGTTTTCCATGCTACGAACCCATCACAATAACACTAGTGGATCCTTATGTGGTTCATGAAAAGAACAGACATGTAGTGACACCGGTGGATCCTTATGTGGTTTGTCGAGAGGAACATACATGCAATGACACCGGGTGGGGTTCATGAAAAGAACAAACATGCAATGACACTGGTGGATCCTTTTGTGGTTTGTGAGAAGAACAGACATGCAATGACACTGGTGGATCCTTATGTGGTTCATGAAAAAAATTGACATGCAATGACACCGGGTGTGGTTCATGAAAATAATAGACATGTAGAGACACCAGTGGATCCATGTGTGGTTTATGGAAGTAATAGATATGCGATGACTCTAGATGTGGTTCATGAAAATAACAGACATGCAATGACACCGGTGGATCCATTTGTGGTTTATGGAAGTAACAGACATGCAATGACTCTAGTTGTGGTTCATGAAAAGAACAGACATGCAATGACACTGGTGGATCCATGTGTGGTTCATGAGAAGAACACACATCCAATGACACTTGTGGATCCTTATGTGGTTTGTTTAGAGGAACAGACATGCAATGACACAGGTGGATCCATGTGTGGTTTATGAGAAGAACACACATCCAATGAACTCTAGTGGATCTATCTTGGCATAATTTGATGTATTCCACGATGTATTTCATTGTACAAGACACTTTGCATTTTTATACTACTCAGTTTTGCCCTTGGTTTTATGTGGTACTACTTAGTTTTGCCCCCCCTCTCTCTATCTTTCGTAGAAGCCCAAACCTGTGCTCACCCTGTTTGCTACTCCCTGATTGGTTTTCACAGTTGTCACGTGGATCATGCGCATCAACCGTTGATTCTATGCGATCCAACGATGATCATTGCACACATCGTGCCCTTCACAGTACAACGTGAGACAGCATAGACGTCTCCCTCAGCGAGACTTCTACAGGAAGGAACACGATGCCGTCCATGGAAAAAGTCATCGAGCGGTCATGTCAAGTTTAATCAATTCTGAAAAGCCTACTACTGCTACTACAACACATGCACATGGCAACGGGGTCATCGAGTGCACGGTTGTCGACTTGATTTTAATAAGACATATCTCATTTTTACGCAGCGCTCTCAATCTCACTTCCAACTGGGACCTACTGCTAGTCACTTCCATGAGTCAAGGCCCCCCTCGAGTAGGTCTAACGTTTCTAGAAATTTGTTCCATGCCACTTGCATGCAGTGGAATCGAGGTCTGCCATGAGCGCGTTTTCAATGCAGCTCTAAAGTGGAGATCGTGGCTGTTTAAAAAAAGGGAACCGAAAAAAGGGTGGAGATCATGGTAGCCCCCCGCCCACCACACGTGTCCACTCAAGGACTACGAAAGGTCTGGTGTTTATAACCCCCCTATACCTTCTTCTTCCATGAGCTTGTGTCATTTCCCCCAGTCTGTCTAGTCCCAAGACCCCAATCTACACCTGCCGCGCGCGCCGAAGCTCCCTCGTTTGCACTACCTCATTCCCTTGGTGCGCCATGAAGTGTAAGCATGGAGACGAGCCGGAGGTGAAGCCAGTTAAAGGCGCAGCAACAGATGGCTCGGTCGTCGCCAAGCAAGTGGAGGCGTCTTCTCCGGGCACGAACGCCGCTGGTCGCCGTGCTGTCGAGGGTGCGAGCTCATCCCTCTAGCCAGTAGGTGGTAGCCATCGCTACCGAGCAGCAGGTGGTAGCCGTCACCGCTGAGTAGTAGGTGGTAGCCATCGCTGCCGAGCAGCAGGTAGTAGCCTTCGCCGCCGAGCAGCACGTGGCCGACAACATCGTGGTGCCAGTGGCAGATCTGGATGGAGGGCAGGGGCAGGCGGCAGGCGGAGGCAATCCGGTGATCTACATCAACGACCCCATCGCCGTACAAGAAATCTTCGACGCAATTGCGGAGAATGATGAGTTCGAGGAGGAGGTCCCTGATGAGAAGTCTGAGGTACTACATTGCTAGCTTCTCTAGTCGTAGTCGCAGTTTTCACTATTCATACATAGGATTTGCTCAATCGTGTACAAATTCTTTTGCTCTTGAAGTAGGGTAGTATATATATGATTCGACCGGTTGATTGATGAATCTGCCATCTAATCACAAATCCCCAATCCGTCTAGTCACAAAACCCCAATCTGCTCATCTACCATCTAGTTGAGTGTTGATTTCGATACACAGTTGGCCTATAACATTACATTTTTATTCCTTACTGAGCCCAATGATTCAATTTTGCCCCAAAATAGTGCAAGGGCATCTGATGGTGTCGTTTTCTTAGGGATGGTTAGTGAACCTGAGGCAGCAATGCACATAAACAATATAGGTTGTGTTGTTGGTATTTTGGTTCTCCGACTCCATCGCTGAAAAAAATGAGGCCCTCATTTTTCTCTCATATGGAACCTAAATATATAATCTTTGTATTTTTTTGATCTATGAATGCGTTGTATGATGCATTTGTGTATCCCTGAATATTGTTTTGTATAATTACATTTCAATTTCTTATCGTGGCCAATGATTCAAATTTTCCCCAAAGAGAGGTAGACACATTGGTGTCAGATTTATTCAGGGATGAGTGAGCGAACCTGGGGCCATGTACAAGATCAATATAAGCTGTGAAATTGTTACTTGGTTCACTTACGCCATCTCTGTAGAAACTTATGAGGCTGCAATCTTTATTCTACATTCATAAAACTATGATATTTGAATTATCTATTCCATGCATTCATAGTGTATAAGAATTTCCTTTTTAGTTTGTCACCGAGGCCGATGATTGAAATTTGCCCCAAAAGAGTTCAAGGGGAGACACGTATGATGGTGTCGTGTTTTAGGGATGGGTTGGTGAACCTGAGGCAGCAATGCACACAAATAATATAGGTTGTGTTGTTGGTACTTTGGTTCCCCAACTCCATCTCTGAAACAAATTATGAGGCCCTTGATTTATTCTCATATGGAACTACATATATAATCCTTGAATTGTTTCTGATCTTTTAATGATTGGTATGATGCATATGTATATGAATGGTTTTGATCATAAGTATTTATAACATGTACCTGAAGATTAATTGTTTGGTTTTTTATTTATAATGACAATATTTAGGCTTGTTTTTTGTACCTGACTATGTATATCCCTGAATATTGTTTTGTACGATTACATTTCAATTTCTTATTGTGGCCAATGATTCAAATTTTCCCCAAAGAGAGGTAGACACATTGGTGTCAGATTTTTTCAGGGACGAGTGAGCGAACCTGGCACCATGTGCAAGAACAATATAAGCTGTGCAATTGTTACTTGGTTCGCTCACGCCATCCCTAAATAAACTTATGAGACCGCACTTTTTATTCTAAATTCATAGAACTATGATATTCGAATTATCTATTCCATGCATTCATAGTGTATAAGAATTACATTTTAGTTTGTCACCGAGGCCGATGATTGAAATTTTCCCCAAAAGAGTTCAAGGGGAGACACGTATGATGGTGTCGTGTTTTAGGGATGGGTTGGTGAACCTGAGGTAGCAATGCACACAAACAATATAGGTTGTGCTATTGGTACTTTGGTTCTCCAACTCCATCTCTGGAACAAATTATGAGGCCCTTGATTTATTCTCATATGGAACTACATATATGATCCTTGAATTGTTTATGATCTTTTAATGATTGGTATGATGCATATGTATATGAATGGCTTCGATCATAAGTATTTTTAACATGTACCTGAAGATTAATTGTTTGGTTTTTATTTATAATTACAATATTTACGCTTGTTTTTGTACCTCACTATGTATATCCCTGAATAATGTTTTGCATGATTACATTTTAATTTCTTATTGTGGCCAATGATTCAAATTTGCCCCAAAAGAGAGGCAGACACATTGGTGTCAGATTTTTTTAGGGACGAGTTAGTGAACCTAGGGCAATGTACAAGAACAATATAGGCTGTGCAATTGTTAATTGGTTCACTTACGCCGTCCCTGTAGAAACTTATGAGGCCTTAATCTTTATTCTACAGTCATAGAACTATGATATTCGAATTATCTATTCCATGGATTCAGTGTATACGAATTACATTTTAGTTTGTCAGCGAGGCCGATGATTGAAATTTGCCCCAAAAGAGTTCAAGGGGAGAGACAAATGACGGTGTCGTGTTTTAGGGATGGGTTGGTGAACCTGAGGCAGCAATGCACACAAACAATATAGGTTGTGCTGTTGGTACTTTGGTTTGCCAACTCCATCTCTGAAACAAATTATGAGGCCCTAGATTTATTCTCATATGGAACTACATATATGATCCTTGAATTGTTTCTGATCTTTTAATGATTGGTATGATGCATATGTATATGAATGGTTTTGATCATAAATATTTTTAACATGTACCTAAAGATTAATTGATTGCTTTTTATTTATAATTACAATATTTAGGCTTGTTTTTGTACCTGACTATGTATATCCCTGAATAATGTTTTGTACGATTACATTTCAATTTCTTATTGTGGCCAATGATTCAAATTTGTCCCAAAAGAGAGGCACACACATTGGTGTCAGATTTTTTTAGGGATGAGTTAGTGAACCTGGGGCGATGTACAACAACATTACAGGTTGTGCAATTGTTACTTGGTTCACCTACTCCATCCCTGAAGAAACTTATGAGGCCCCTAGATTTATCCTACATTCACTCTGATGCAATTATTTGTCATTGTGTTGAGATTAAATGATATATGAACCGATCAAACTATTGCTAAGATGCTTTATCTTTGATATCCACGGATATATTGTCTTACATATACATGTTGTCAATTCTTGAGTTGTAATACAATTCAATCATTTGTACGAGTTCTAAGTTATGTTCTTAAAAATCAACTGGAGGATGATGATGAAGTGGACGATAGCAAGGTATCCAGGGACAACAAGAGCCGCTGCGTTCTGAGGCAGTTACGGTGTGGGCTAATCTGTTTCCACTGTAGGGGGAGACTGTTTTGCCCATTCTATGGCAGAGCAATCAATGTAGACCTCGACAGCCAGCACGCGGATGGCGTTGCCATAGGGGGAGGCAGAATCCATAGGCCGATTACCTTGGCACGGCACGCAGCCTACGGCAAATTCCTCCGGGAGTATGTCAGGACTGGCCTGTATCCCATCGACTAGGCTGTCGCTGCCTCCTGCTGATAAACCCCTGCACTGCTAGGCGTCTCCGTGTCCCGGCCTCCTGCTGTAGCCTCTGCTTTTATTTTGTTTTAGTTAATTATTACCTGTGTGTGGCATGTAAGACAATATATCCGTGGTGTCTCTGGTGAACCTTCTATATTAATCTACTCCTTTATATGGAGTGCCTTAAAGTTTCTAGTGTTCAATTATATTTACTGATCATGCTCATGCACACTACAAAATATTTCTAGTGCTTGATTATATTATAATTGTCAAGAAATACATCAACAAGTTAAATTGGTCGAAATTTTGTATTGAAGTAACAAAATGTATCAAACAAATAATAAACTAGAAACTAAAATCTAGTTCAAACACATAATGTAGCACCACCACTTGTTGTCGTCCTTGACTTGCTTCCCCTTCAACCTCTTGATGTCGCCATCGTCCCAAGATCCCTGGTCATCCTGAAACCGTTTTCTGTCCTCCTCGCGCTTCTTCTCCTGGGCTAGCTTGCAACCAGGGCATAGCTTTCTCGCGAAAACCCCCGCCTTAACCATCCCATCTTTCATGGTAATGAGCTTACTATACAACTCGTATGCCATGTAGGCGTCTCTGGCTGCATACTCGAGGCGCACCTGGCTCATCGGCTTCCACTCCCAGTAGTCGTGATCGAGTCGCTTCAATTTCTTCAGTTTTTCATAGGATTTATCGATGATTTCCACTGCCAGATCACCCATGCCATCCTTCGCTGGGTATGGTTTGATCTTGTGCAGATTTTGGATGTCGATGTGGTGATTTTTATCAACGCACGAGAAAGCATAATTGTGTCATTTGTGATATCCACGCCAGTGAAAGTTATCCCTTTCCTACACAAGAACTCGACCAGAGCCGGACAATGCATCTTAGTTGGTTTACTCCTACACTTAGATGGTTCTAGGGATGTAAGGGAACAAGGGATGCAGAAGTGGTGATCTCAAATTTAAATTTCACATACCTGTAGAAGTGGTAAACGAGGACCTCCTCATGTATGGCGATTTGCACGACATCGATCTCTTGTGGAGGATTTTTTCGCTTATTTGCACGGGTGTACTCCAAGTCTAGCCCCACAAACTTGTGCTTCTCTTTCTCAAGCAATTGCTCAAACCTAGCGAGAGTTGTCTCCACAGTCGCTTCATCATTTGTGTACACCACTGTCAAAGTCGTGGTGCCATGGGCAGGGGCCAAGTGGGTCTCTGTTGTGCGTTTCCCATCGTCCATGCCTGCAAGGAAATGGGTGAAATGAAATGCCTGCAAGGAACTACCTATGAGAGGAAGAAAAAGATGAACCGACGGTTCCAGAACAGAGGAAGAAGAAGCGCCCAGGAAAAACTGTAGAGGAATGACTGAGGAAGAGGAATGACTGCAGAAGAAAGGTGGTAACTGCAAATTTCGGTTCGAGAACTCACCGTGGTTACGTGGAGATCGTGGCAGTGCCACCGGTTCAACAAGTGGGGCCAGTTCCTGCGAGAATATGAAATTAGCTATGCATTTTTCTATGCGAGAAATTGAGATAAATCATTTATATTTTGTCTTTCATAATTAAACACAATGAAGTTGGTACAGACCAAGAGATTTGAACAAAAGAGATTTGCTAGTTTAACATACAACAACACTTACATGCCCAACATGGCAGAACTTGGAGAGCCCCAGAACTTGACCTACCATAGAGACCTTGGCAGAGGTGGCTGAATTGGTGCGGGTGCAACCACGGCCACGGCGAGCTCGGATTCTAGAGGAGGAAAACAGAACCGAGCATGGTCGACAAGGTTATAGATCTCACCGGGAACCAATTCCCATCCCCGCACCGTGCCATGGGTGCGTCCATGGTGAGGGCGAGCTCCGAATCGGGATGAGGAGGAGAGCAGGGTCGAGCAGCTTCATCATGTCCCAGCTCTGCACCATGGCCGCGACCACAAATTGCCTCTCCGGGGAAGAAGACGCGTAATGGATGCAGGCGCCAACGCTGCAAGCCTACAGAGAGCAGAGGTGGGCCGATCAGGTTCGTCCACGTCCCAGCTCCACGCCATGGCTGCGACGCCCCACAGATTGCCGCTCCGGGGAAGAAGAAGACGCGTAATGGATGCAGGCGCCAACGCTGCAAGCCTAATTGACACCTAAGCGACAGGAGCGACATAACAGCGAGAACTGACAGGGGGGCCAAATTGACGGCCGTTAGCCTGATTTTTTTTATTGAAACGTAAAGTTGAATTCGTGCCGAAAAAGACCCTCTGAGTATTTGGCACACCAACTGTAGTCATCACGGCTGATTTCAGGGAACTTGGGTACCGCGTTGCCTGTACACCCCAACATTCGGGCTGCAAAATGATATTCTCGTTGACTACGTCGAGCTATTCTATTGGGTCCTCCAATAGGAGTCGACAAAATAGCTGACTACGCCATACACTCAAGACCCAAGTCGAGTCCCTCCTCGGATGGTTGCATCGCTTGATGCTACACACATGCGATGTTGGCCGCGCACCCGACATAAGTGATTGTGTCAACTCCATCAGCATCATCGACTCACCCGGCTAATCGCCGAATGACTTTTACTACATCGTCGACTCTTGGCTCCTTATGCATGAAACAACTGACTACGCTATACACTCAAGACCCGAGTCGAGTTCCTCCTCAGATGGTTGCATCGCTTGATGCTACAAAAGACACGGTGCTAGCAATGCACCTGACAGAAGTGACCAGGTCGACTCCAACTGCATCGTCGATTCAAGCTCCTTATGCGTGACACACTGACTCGATGCACTTCCGGGTCAGTGGTTTCTCCTCGCATGATTTTCGACTACCACTTCAAGATACAAGACTCGAGTCTCTGCCCGAGTCTATGACTCCGCCAAACACTCGGGGGCTACTCCAAACTGGAGCGCTGGTTGTGCACATGCAAAATCTTTGAGTGGCACGCTCCGATTCCTCACTCGAATCAACTATTCGACTAAGGACTCGGGGGCTACTCCCATAGGGGGTGCTAGTCGCGCATTCGAAAAATGTGTCGGCGTTAATGGCATTTGCAATATCATATGAAGTACTTCCGGATCGTTGTGTCTATGCAATCGATGACTACAAGTCTCTACTCGAGTCTGCGACTCGAACAGACACTCGGGGGCTACTCCCATAGGGAGCGCTGGTCGCGCACCCTGTGATTTTTCTTACACATAACTACGTGTTGACTATGTCCACACTCGAGAACATTGGCGACTCCGCCTCATAACTTCCCTACAAAGATATTGCGTCTCCTGGGTCACCCGAATCATCTCCACGATGATAAAATTCGGATGCCACGTCTAGGGCGTGAAGATAAGACCTGAATAAGTCCTGGCAACGCATCTGCTGTGCTATACCAGAAAATATCCGTGCCTGCAAGTACGATGAAATACACCTTGATGGACGCGTCGAGTGCTCACACTTATCAACTAGAGTTCGAATCAGTAAGGCCTCCGCGGCATGAGTCAAACTACGCCAGCAATTTCCGAATTCGAGTTCGGGGACTCGAGTTTGAGTAGGTAGCATTGTTTTTGCCCTAGAGCAATTAACTGGTCTCGATCCATCGAGCGCACCAGACACGTTTACCATCATCCCTATGAACTACTACAAATTCGACCTACTCGATGTACTTCCGGGTGAAGTGCTTCGCACTTGACACAATTGTCGACTCCGACATCCTAATGCAAAGATCAAGACTTCTAAGTCTCCACCCGAATCTACAATTTGCATGGACACTCGGGGGCTACTGACATGGGTATGCCCAATAGGCACTCAACTACAGCCTACCTGGGGCGGCTCGATGGAAGGCTCACTCGACGAATTGCTAAGGTCCATGACGCCTATGACGGTTCGAGTGGTATGAAGCCCATATGGACACGGACTCCCAAACGCACAAGACAAGGAAGTCTCAATACTAGAGTTTGAATACAACTTCTAACCAACTCATATTGGTACCTAAGACCTAGCCTCCCAATTTATAAAGGCTAGGAGGGTCCATCGAGGAGGAGATGACCTAAGACCCCAATAGACAAATCGCGACTCCCCCAATAGATAGATCTACGATCCCCCACATCGCCACAATAGACAATAGATCTAGACATCAATCTCACGCAACCCTAGTTTCCACAACCCTCGCTAGATTGCATCTGCGCACCATTGTAATCCTCGATTCCTTTGTTAATTCCACGAGCAGACAAGCAGGAGTAGGGACCTCTACGAGGCCTGAACCTGGGTAACTCTTCGAGTCCCATGTGTGCATGTTTTATAGCCGATTGATGCTTCCAGCGCTCCCTCCTTCTCCAAAACCCAAGTCCATAACAATGGGCATTGATGAGTTAAACCCTCGTCACCCGGTGTTGCCAGTTTGTCCAGAGCAAGCGTGGCCAATCATGCCGCAGAACTGCCTACTCGCGTATCACTCTCACGAAGACCATCCCAATCGTCCAAGCTCCTCGATCGAACAGTATGTAACAATCGTCAAGAAGAACAACTCTGTTAGGGTGTGCCTTCTAGAAGACTCGGTCTAACGGTGGATCCATGTGTGGTTTATGAGAGGAACAGACATGCAATGACACTGGTGGATCCTTATGTGGTTTGTGAGAAGAACACACATGCAATCACACTGGGTGTGGTTCATGAAAAGAATACACATCCAATGACACTGGTGGATCCATGTGTGGTTTGAGAGAAGAACACACATCCAATGACACTGGGTGTGGTTCATGAAAAGAACACACATCCAATGATACCGGTGGATCCTTATGTGGTTTGTGAGAAGAACAGACATGCAATGACTCTAGGTGTGGTTCATGAAAAGAACACACATCCAATGACACTAGTGGATCCTTATGTGGTTTGTGAGAAGAACACACATGAAATGACTCTAGTTGTGGTTCATGAGAAGAACATACATGCAATGAAACTGGTGGATCCTTATGGGGTTTGTGAGAAGAACACACATGCAATCACACTGGGTGTGGTTCATGAAAAGAACACACATCCTGTGACACTGGTGGATCCATGTGTGGTTTCAGAGAAGAACACACATCCAATGACACTGGGTGTGGTTCATGAAAAGAACACACATTCAATGACACTGGTGGATCCTTGTGTGGTTCATGAAAAGAACAGACATCCAATGACACTGTGTGTGGTTCATGATAAGAACACACATCCAATAACACTGGTGGATACTTATGTGGTTTGTGAGAAGAACATACATGCAATCACACAGGGTGGATCGATGTGTGGTTCATGAAAAGAACAGACATGCAATGACACTGGTGGATCCATGTGTGGTTTGTGAGAACAAAACACATCCAATGACTATAGATGTCGTGTGTGAAAAGAACACACATGCAATGACACTGGTGTATACTTATGTGGTTTGTGAGAAGAACACACATGCAATGACTCTAGCTGCGGTTTGTGAAAAGAACACACATCCAATGACAACGGTGGATCCATGTGTGGTTTGTTAGAAGATACCACATGCAATAACACTAGGTGTGGTTCATGTAAAGAACACACATCCAATGACACTGGTGGATCCTTATGTGGTTTGTGAGAAGAACACACATGCGATGACTCTAGATGTGGTTCATGAGAATAACAGACATGCAATGACCACTGGTGGATCCATGTGTGGTTTGTTTAGAAGAACACACATGCAATGACCACATGCAATGACACTGGTGGATCCAAGTGTGGTTTGTTTAGAGGAACAAACATGCGATGACTCTAGATGTGGTTCATGAAAAGAACAGACATGCAATGCCACTGGTGGATCCTTATGTGGTTTGTGAGAAAAACTGACATGCAATCATACTGGGTGGATCCATGTGTGGTTCATGAAAAGAACATACATGCAATGACATTGGTGGATCCATGTGTGGTTTGTGAGAAGAACACACATCTAATGACGTTGGGTGTGGTTTATGAAAAGAACACACATCCAATGACACTGGTGGATCCTTATGTGGTTTGTGAGAAGAACACACATGCAATGACTCTAGCTGTGGTTCATAAGAAGAACACGGGCTTGTTCGTCTGCGGTACCAAAGTTGGCAGGCCAGCGCATTGCGGTACCTAAGTTGCCTGAAATTACCTCGTTTCGAAAAGTTGGGCCGCCAACTACCGAGAGGGGCCATTTCGATGCAAACTCATCTCACCCCTACCAAATTC
Source organism: Avena eriantha (assembly GCA_910589775.1). NCBI lineage: Eukaryota > Viridiplantae > Streptophyta > Magnoliopsida > Poales > Poaceae > Avena > Avena eriantha. Next base: position 508,767,798 of record OU342741.1, read on the forward strand.
AAACATGCCGTGAAACTGCCCCATGAAGTAGACGGTCGGGACCCTCATGTCAGTAATATTTCCGTGACGCGAGCGCTAACGCGGCAACCATGTAGGCAAAACGAGATACTAAAGGAGCATGGTGCGTTGACCAAATTCACAAATCCACTCCGTCTCTCCTTTTGCATGAACCCTAGCACCGATGGCGTCGAAATCCCCTCTCCAACTAGAATGATATCTTCGGGCGTTTGACTTCCAGCGCCAAGTTGCTGCGCCTACTCACTGCTACCGAGCTCTAATGCCGAATGTCGTGCCAACCGTTGCGAGGATCTAGCCCGCCTCTACCGCCGACGAGCTGAGCAGCGCGAAGGATGGCAGATCCATTTGCCGAGGAAGAAGTACTTCTGGCTAATTTCGGGTGAGCTACTCTTCTCTTTGCTATTCGTACTACCTATAACTGCTAGCTGGCTATTGGCATTACAGAGATATATCGAACATAGAATTGTTTGCTTACACGACATTGACAAACAATTCTTATCTTTTGTCTCTAATTTTCTGTCAACTAGGATCTCCGCTGAACCCAAATACACGGTTCTAGTGGCCATCCGCGGCTACCTCATTAAATTAGCACATGGGAAGAGCACGTGGAAACAAGCTCAGAATCTAAAGATGGAAGTAGCGTCTGTGCAGTTATGCACTGTCCCTGGTTTGGTTGTTGCTGTGCGTGAACTTGCTGAAATGAGGCCAGAGCAGACTGCACGGTTCAGCATCGTTGATGAATGAGGCTTCCAGGTTCCTATAGCGTGTGACAGTTAGCTAATTGGGTTGATGAAATAGCATGTTAGGCTTCACGTGGTTATGCTAGTGTGTAACATAGTGGATGAGGAAGCTCCTGCTACTGGGAGTCGCCCAACTATTATTGGACAGGGAGGTCTAACTCGAAACCCTGCTGTTGTTGAGCAAAACGTGTTTCCTCGTCCGTGTCATGCTTCTGTCAGGGAACCTCCTCGTCGGAGTCCCCGTATTGCCGTTGTGGAAAACTCTGCTCTGGAATCTGCTGGTACTGGTCGTCCCTGTCCCCGTGCCCGTATTGCTGCGGCTGTTGCTCACCCAATCCATGCCGCTGTTGAGAAAACTAAGGCATTTGGAGGCTGCCCCGCTGTTGTTGCCAAGACCGCCGCCTTGTGTGCTGCTCCTCCTCGAAACCGTCCTCAAGTTGTGCGAACCCGTGCTCTGGAATCTGCTGGTACTAGTCGTCCTCGTGTTGTTGTTGATCTAGACGCTGTTGACCCAATCCCTACCGCTGTTGAGCAAACTAAGGCTTCCGGAGGCTGCCCCACTATTGTTGCAAAGACTGCTGCCTTGTCTCCTCCTCGAACCCGTGCTCGGGTTCAGCGAGCTGCTAGTCTAAAGCTAGCTCATAGTCTGGACTCTGCTAGCACTCGAAACACTGTGGTTGTGGGAACTGCTCTTGATCGTCGATGTGGCATGGAAACAGCTGATCCTATTGTGGCTGCCATTAGAAGGTGCCCTGCTTGTCCACCATGTAATGTAGCTCCCGCTGCTAAGGGCCCTCGCCTTGCTCCTAGTCCTGGTACTTCCACCGAGGTTGATCCAGCTAATGATGATGCTGGTGATGGCGGCAGTGGCATTGGGGCTGGGTCTGATGGTGCCGCTCCATCTCTCGAACCTCTCGGAGGTTTCTATCCTGAAGAACCAGATGATGGCAAAGTAATCGTTCGTATCGGTGTTGCGGATTATACTGCAAAACTAGATGATGGCACATCAAAATTCTATGACGAGTTTGATGTAATCCTTGGCAGATACGACCCTGAAGTGGTAGAGTTATCTGACGTGATGGCATCGTTACGTGTGAAGGTGTTGTGGGGGTCCTCTCAGGAAGCATGTTTGTTATATTATGGTTACAGGAGCAAAAAGGCTATTGAAGTGAAAGATACTAGGGATTTAGTCGTACCGTTTACAAGGAAACATTATAGAGGTGAAGTTTACTTCCACTTGGTAGTGCTCACGGTTGGAGAGGAATTGGAACTCGACAATAGAGATGATGGACTTTTAGAAGGCATGCGACACCTAATCCATGGTGTAAGATCTCACCATAAAAAGGTAAGATCTCTGTCATTGTAGTGCTAGTCCCTGGATCGAAAATGCTAGCACCCACAGTTTAAGATGAAATACACAAAAACAAAGGTCATTATTACATCGCATATCCAGGAATATAATGGTTCTTACAACTCACTTAGCCCAAGTCTAAGACACTTAAAGTTCACATTACATAGCATAGTAATAAGAGAGTCTTTAATCTTCATGTGCCACAGGCAAGCATGTCGAGTGTAGACCCGCAACCCTACTCATCATCCAAGTATCCTGTAACATAATAAGTTATAGCCACAAGGGTTAATACATTTGGAACTGTATTGGCAAGTGATACCATAGATACTTAGTATAATCCAACAACTACATGAATATATCGCTAAGTGGGGTTATGGCTGGCTTTGCTAAAAGCTAGTTTAACTTATAGTTTTTGAAGAGTAAGTTTTCTCATTCGCCACTAAGGTACCAATCATAGACATCACTGAACCTTTACCCATGTTCACCCACAAGTTTTAACTTAGAGAAATTTGGATGAGGAGATTATTGAACTGCTTCACTGTCTTGAGGCTCAGAAATTGCCCATAACCGGGGACACAGCTAAGTACTTAGTTTTACCCTCTCGAGAGGTGGTGCACTTTCCCCACAAGACTCAACATGCACCGAGACGAGACTTTTCAGAAGCAATCCCTCAGACCACCACGGACGCGTTCCATCCTATCATCACTACCACCCTCTGTCCGTCTGGCTGAGTTCTCGCAACTTAGTCGGTCAAGGCAGAGCCCATATGCCACGTGGCTGCACTGGAAGCTTCGCGACAAGAACGTCTCCAATCTCTTTGTTCCTGGGTGGCCATCCACAAGTGTGATACACCAGCTGACCATAGACATGGCCCCCGAGTAACCACTCAACATAATCCAAGCAAGTCCCATTCCACCCAGGTGTTTCATTAATATTAGTTGTTTTCTTAGTCAACAAAACAATATCTTTCCATACTATATTATATGTGTATTCCACCCACGAATTCTAATAGCATGGCTAAGCACTCTAGCATACGAAGTCTTTCAACTATGAGATATTACCAAAATATAATCTATAGGATAGCATAGCATAGTAACATATAAATAATCCTATCATGCTAAGATCTACCAAAAATAACACTAGTGCAATAGTTAAAATAATAGGACATGAGATGAAATATCACTTGCCTTGGTAGCTAGGGGAATAGGTACAATCCTCACAGCAACAAACTTCACAATCCACACAATCTACACAAGATCAATACAACAACAATAATTCAATCAATAAAACATTACAAAAACATGAATGCATGAAAAATGCAATGATATGATCACAACTCTATAATTTACAGAGTCTATAGTACAGAGGGAAAAATACTTCACCTAAATGCATAAGAAGTACCCCAAAACAATTTATATAACAATTTTTATGAGCAAAATACCCCTAAAAGGTTCTGCCTATAAATCCAATTTTTCAGAGGCAAAAGTGTGAAACAAGGCTTCTATAATAAAGGTCTTATTTTTCTAAATCCATAGACACCAAATTTTCCTTTTTATGAATTATGGAACAAAAGTTATGGATTTTCTAAGTTTAATACAAAATCTGTCTAATTTCTATTTAAACAGATAATCCTAGGCGACGTGGCGCAACCTGATTGGCCCGTACCGATTCGGTCGGATCGATCGCTGCGGGCCGTCCGATTTAAGTGGCAACAGATGGACCAGATCAGCCCGTACCGCTTCGGGTAGAGATCTAATCTGAGCCGCTAAAACTTGATCGAACGGTGCTCAGCACGCAGCCACGAACTAGCGGCGCTGGCTCTCTTTGCACGGCAGAGGCTCGTCAGACGGTGGTGTTCCAGTGGTTCTAAAGGGGCAGGGGTCCGTGGACTCTTACCAGAGGTCGTGACGGTCGAGGCGGTCTCGTTGATGGACGCGGTGGAGAGAGGGATGCTCTTCCACGATCCCGATTCCTCGCCGAAGTTCTGTCGACGGCGGAGCTCATGTCCCTGCGACGGTGACAGTGTTCTGGGGCTCAAACAGGCAAAGGAAGGTGTCAGCGATGTGCACCAGGTCCTGTGCAAGCTAGTGGTGGTCACAGAGAGGCAGCAGGAACCCTAGACTCACCGGAAGAATCGATGGACGGGAGCGGCAGAGGGAGTTCATCAGCGATGATCGTGTCATCGACCTGGGGCAAGAAGAAGCACGTGGCCAGGTTTAAAAGATGTGCCAGGACACGGCAAAGGAGGTAGGGCAGAGAGGAGGGCGCAAGGTGGTCAGAGCTCACCGGAATCGTCGTCGGAGTTGCGTCGGACAACGGCGGTTCAAGCTTGTAATTGGGGAGCCTGGGGGCTCTCCGGGGGTAGTGGCTGAGGGGAAACGGAAGAGGAGTGAGAGAGGATTAAGAAGGAGTGATCGCCGTGGAGGATTAATGCGAGAAAGGCTCGAATTTGAGCCGATTCGAAACGGCAGAGGAGGGGAGAGGTGCAACTCGTCTCGCGTGGAAGAAGATGAGGTGGCGATGACGTGGGAGTGGGGCCAGGAGGTAAGTGGTAGGGGGCATGCAGAGGGGGCGTGAGAAAAAGAAAGAGAGGGGGAGGAGTGGCCCGGGTGGGCTTGTTGGGCTGGTTTGGGCCGAAAAGGGCCAGAACTGCTGCTGCGGTTTAAAAACCCTTTCCCTCCTTTTTATTTTTCTTTTTGAATTTGTTTTCTAGTTTTCTTTGAATTTAGCAAAAGTGCTCCAAAAAGTCTCAAATTTTCACCAAATTTTTGGAGGACAAATCTAATGCAAAGTAGTACATGACATGATGATTTGACTGCAATGATGATGATTTTCAGATGAAAAAAATTTGGGATGTTACAAATCTAACCCCCTTAAGATGAATCTCGCCCTCGAGATTCGGGTTGGCTAGCAAATAGGTGAGGGTGATCTCTCCGAAGTTCATCCTCTCGCTCCCATGTTGCTTCTGATTCAGTGTGATGGTTCCACTGCACTTTGTAGAATTTGATTGTCTTGGTACGGGTAATTCTTTCTGTTGTCTCCAGAATCTTAATAGGTTTCTCTTCATAAGTGAGCTCATTCTCTAGCTGAACTTCATCTAATGGAATAGTGTCTCTCAGCGAAGTTTCTTCCATCTCTGGGTGACACTTTTTCAGCTGACTGACATGGAATACATTATGAACCGCTGACAGGGATTCTGGTAATTCTATCTCATATGCCACTTCTCCTTTACGGCTCAAAATCTTGAAAGGTCGAACATAGCGTGGTGCCAATTTTCCTTTGATTCCAAATCTTTTCACGCCACGAAGTGGTGATACCCTAAGATAAGCTCTATCACCAACCTCATAGGTAACCTCTCTACGTTTTGGATCAGCATAGCTCTTCTGCCGAGATTGGGCTACCTTTAGCCTATCCCTTACCATCTTGACTTTTTCTTCAGCCTCCTTAATTAGGTCTGGCCCGAACAAATTTCTTTCTCCTACTCCGTTCCACAGCAATGGTGTAGTACACTTCCTTCCATAAAGAAATTCAAACGGAGCCATTTCTATGCTTGATTGATAGCTGTTATTGTAGGAAAACTCTGCGTACGGTAGACTTTCATCCCAACTGGATCCATAATCTAACGCACATGCTCTCAGCATATCCTCTAATATTTGATTGGTCCTTTCTGTCTGCCCATCTGTTTGCGGATGAAATGCAGTGCTGAATTCTAACCTAGTTCCCAGTGACTCATGAAGTTGTCGCCAAAAGTGCGAAGTGAATTGAGTCCCTCTGTCAGACACGATACTTTTAGGAACCCCATGCAAACATACAATTCTATTCATGTATATCTTGGCTAGCTTTGCACTTGTATAAGTGGTCTTCACTGGTATGAAATGGGCCACTTTAGTCAAGCGGTCAACGATAACCCATATAGAATCGTATCCGGATTTAGTCCTGGGCAGTCCGGTAATAAAGTCCATACCAATTTTATCCCATTTCCAATCAGGTATTGGTAGTGGTTGTAATAATCCTGCCGGTTTCTGATGTTCTGCCTTTACACGACTGCACACGTCGCACACGGCAAGGTGCTCTGCTATGTCCTTCTTTAAATTATTCCACCAAGACCTCTCCTTAACATCCATATACATCTTGGTATTGCCAGGATGAATTGAATATGGTGAGTTGTGCGCTTCTTGTAAGATCAACTTCTTAAGTTCAAGATCCTGCGGAACACATATACGTTTTTCGTACCATAAGATTCCTTGATCATCTACATGGAATCCTTTTGCCTTGCCTTCACTAACTTTACTTTTGATTTCATGTATTTCTTTGTCCAACTTTTGGGCTTCTTGAATTCTGTCCATTAGTGTGGGTTGCACTTCCAAGGATGCAAGGTACCCTTTAGGCACTATCTCGAGTCTTAGCTCTCTAAATTGGGCACACAACTCCTCCGGCAATTCTCCTTTATTGAGGCCATTTATATAAGCCTTGCGGCTTAATGCATCGACCACGACATTTGCCTTTCCAGGGTGGTATTGCAAACTTAAGTCGTAATCTTTGATAAGTTCTAGCCATCTTCTTTGTCTCATGTTGAGTTCTTTCTGTGTAAAAATGTATTTCAGACTCTTGTGATCAGTGAACATTTCACAACGTTTTCCCATAAGATAATGCCTCCATGTTTTTAAGGCATGTACAACAGATGCCAACTCTAGGTCATGAGTAGGATAGTTCACTTCATGATTTTTGAGTTGCGTTGATGCATAAGCTACAACTCTCCCTTCCTGCATCAGTACACCTCCTAATCCTTGGTGAGATGCATCACAATATACTTGAAAGTCTTTCTCAAGGTTTGGCAGACATAACACTGGTGCTGATACTAGTCTCTTTTTCAATTCCTCAAAGCTGGTTTCACAAGCTTCTTTCCAATTAAACTTCTTCTCCTTCTTTAGCAGATCAGTCATGGGTTTTGCTATCTTAGAGAAATTTTCAATGAACCTCCGATAGTACCCTGCTAGGCCGAGGAAACTACGAATTTCTTTAACCAATTAGGAGGTTCCCATTCTGTCATAGCTGCCACTTTTGCTGGATCAACGGCTATACCATTTCCAGATACTATATGTCCAAGAAAACCCACTTCATTCAGCCAAAATTCGCATTTGCTGAACTTGGCATGAAGTTTGTGTTCTCTGAGTTTCTCTAGAATCAGGCGTAGATGTTCTTCATGTTCTTTGCTGCTCTTGGAATATACCAATATATCATCAATGAATACCACTACGAACTTGTCAAGGAATTCCATGAATACCTTATTCATCATATTCATGAAATAGGCCGGTGCATTAGTCAATCCAAACGGCATCACTGTATATTCATACAACCCATATCTAGTGGTGAATGCGGTATTGGGTATATCATGTTCTCTAATCTTTAGTTGGAAGTATCCTGATCGAAGATCAATTTTTGAGAACACACATGCTCCCTCTAGCTGATCGAAGAGATCATTTATTCTAGGCAGGGGATATTTATTCTTTATGGTCACTTCATTAAGTGAACGATAATCTATGCATAGTCTTTGACTTCGGTCCTTCTTCTCAACAAACAAGACTGGTGCTCCCCAAGACGACGAACTTGGTTGGATAAATCCCTTTTTCAACTGTTCTGCCAGCGGTTTCTTGAGTTCTTTTAACTCGTCCACCGACATTTTATAAGGTCTCTTTGCTATAGGCCCCGTTCCTGGCAGTAGGTCAATCAGAAACTCCACGTCCCTATCTAGTGGCATGCCAGGTAATTCCTTGGGGAACACATCTGGGTACTCCTTTACTATTAGCACACTGTCTAGGCTAACCCCCTTAAGATGATTAACCTTGCTCCCCTTGGGTTCAAAGTTAGACTTGAACCTGATCCTTTTCTTTTCTGGGGTGGTGAGCATAACAGTTCGCTTGGCACAATCAATCACCCCTTCGTAATGGGTCAACCAGTCCATCCCTAATATACCATCTAATCCTTGGGACTCTAGTATTATTAAACTAACCGGAAACTTGTTCTTTCCAATTTCTAGGATTATCTGTCGGCACCCGGAATTTACTATCATTTCTCCACTCGGGGAGCTTACTTTAATGGGACATCCAATGGTTTCAGTGGAGAGTTCGTTTTTTATTACAAATGCTCTTGAAATGATTGAATGCGATGCGCCAGTATCGAAAAGGATAAGTGCAGGAAAGGAATTAATCTTGAACTTACCGATCACGACATCAGATCCTTCTTGAATTTCCTCCACATTGATGTGATTCACATGACCCTTTTGGAATGGGTTTGGCTTAGCCCCATCAGTATTCTTCTCTGGGCATTCATTAGCATAGTGCCCTGTCTTCTTGCACTTGAAGCATTCCACCTAACTGATGTCTTTCTTTGCTGGCTGACTATGACGATTCTGACCATTTTGGTTTCCATGGCCATGACCGTTGTGGTTGTTTCTGAATCCACTTTTGTTATGCCCACGATGGTTGCTTCCATCATGGTGGTGGTTGTTGTTATGATGGTTATTATGATTTCCATTCTTGTGGAATCCTGAACTCCCACTTCCTTCGCCATGAGAGCGCTTGTGAGGAGATCCTGATCCAAACTTATCAAAATGGTGCTTCCTCTTTCTACCCTCCACTTGTTTCATCTTGTTTTCCAGGATGGTAGCTTTATCACACAAGGATTGATAAGTTGGAACATATGCAACAGATAGTTGCATAGAAATTTCATCATTCAGCCCATCTAGGAACTTCTCCTTTCTCTTTGCATCAGTGTCAACATCATCGGGTGCATAACGTGACAAATTATTGAACTCTTCGATGTATTCAGAAATACTACGGTGGCGTTGCTTGAGGTTATGAAACTCCTTTTTCTTCAACCCCATTATTCCAGAAGAGATGTGAGTGGTGCGAAACCCATCCTCAAACATTGCCCAAGTCACCTCCTCAATAAGGTGGGTAATTTGGAAATTATCCCACCAAGCAGCTGCATGACCTTCCAATAAGTGTGCTGCAAATCTGACCTTTTCTGCTTCCGTGCATCCTACCGTGACTAGGTCCTTATTCACAGAGCATAGCCAATCATTTTCTACCATGGGGTCAGTGGTACCCGAGAACTTAGCAGGTCTCAGCCCTAGAAATCTGGTCAGCATATTCAGAGGTCGTGGATTGTTCTGGTTGTTGTTATTGTTATTATTGTTGTTCTGATTCTGGGTTGCCATGAATTGAGTCATCATTTGCATCTATTGGGTCTGCACAGCCATCATCTGCTGCATTCCATTGCCATTGTCATCCTCGTTGTTGCGTCGGGGAGGCATCTGTGGTTTTAATAAGGGTAAGTAATGATAGATAACCCAAATAAAAACAACAATCAGACAAACAGGCACATGCAAGTTCAACATCACAGCAATGATAGAGTTTGCGAAAATAAACATACTAGCATAGTCACCCACAAGTCGGTATGACCTATGCACTCAATAATAATAGAACGATAGGTAGATGGAACAGCATCACTACTCCTCCATGTCGACTTCCTCCTCCACTAGTGCAAGTCCTGCTGCTGCGAACCCTGCCTTGTATTCCTCCAAGCTCGTAGTTAGAGCATTGATCTTTGTCTGTAACTCTCTCTTCTGAGTGCGTAGCCTCTCTATCACCTCGTGATCCGCTTCCAGCTCAATGTCCTCAAGCTCTAAATCGGTCTCCAAGTCCCTAATCTTCTTGTTCTTCTCCTGAACTCTCTTCTCTTGGCTCTTGAATTTCTTCTCTTGGTCTTCAAACTTCTTCTCAATTTCCTTGATTCGATTTTCCTGTTCCAGGAAGGCCTTGTCCTTCTCCTTAAGTTGGACTCGTAGTTCATCGTTGCTAAGCATCACATTAGTTCTATCAGTATCAAGGTGTCTAATAAGGCTCTCTAAGTACTGGAGGTAGTGACGCACGGGCTTGATAGACTCCTTAGTGGCCTCGTCTAACACAATAGGCTCTCCATCCTCGTCGCGCCTCCCAAAGAAATGCAAGTAGTGGCTCCTGATCTCAGAGAGTGACGTCCACATAGGCGTCCCAACAGCTCCTGCATAGCAGCGTCGAGGCCCCTTTCCATGTCATCATGGAGTATCTGGAAGGCAATCTCCCCAGTTTGCGGCTCTATCTCACGTCCTGGCTGGGTAACTTTGAATCCCCATAAGTCCTTCCTCTGAAACTTCCTCAGCTGGAGTCCCTGAATGGTAGGGATTGGAAGAGCGAGCACTTGGACTAGCTCCAACATACGAGTCCCAAAGCGAGTCCCCTTGAAATCCTCGGCCGTGCTGTAGACAAAATTCGGCATCTTTTGCATAGTATGGATAAAATTAGTAACACACAATAAAGAAAGTAAACACAAGTCACAAAATGAAAATCAACCAACAGAACACTCCAAGTAGCAATACATTATTCAACTCAAGCACTCAAGGTTCCAGACATAACTTATTTTTGCCATACCACATAAGTTGGTATGATCAAAATACTAACGTGATAAAACGCCAAGGTGGTGGTCCAACTAATAGCTCATTCCTTCTTAACCAAGGTGGCAATCTGGGCATCCTTGGCAGCAATCTGCTTGTCTTGGTCACATAGCTCCAAAGCTAGGCCTATGATATCCTTACTTAGGCGTTTCACAGTGGCCTTTGAGTCTTGGACAAGACGCTTCTCCTCCTTGAGATCTTCCTGAGTATTGAGCATTCTATACTTGAGTCTCTCCCCGAGTTCCTCAATAGCTTTCCATGCAGCATTCCTTGCAGAGTCAAAGAATGACGGGTGCATTTCAGAGTTGGTGAACATGCAGAATCCCGTACTCTTGGGATCCTCCTCCTTGTCCTTGTACAAATGGAGTTGCACCCACCAATACTCTTGTCCTTCGTCTATCACAGGAAATCCCTTGTACACGGCTTCACCATTCATCCCCAAGCCGAGCATGAGGTTCTTGAGTACATTGGGAAATTCTGTCTCACACTCCAGGGTCATAGTCATCAGTGGTCCCTTCTTGACAGATTCATTGATGGTGGACATCTACAAAAATAGATGAGAAGGATGATTAGGGAAAGCTTTACGAGATGAATAGACAAGTGTAAGGTTGGAATATAGAGTTATTTTTTCCTAAGGGTTTTCCTTGGTCTAATCCATTCTAGGGTCACGAACCTACAGGCAACACAGTGCTCTGATACCATCTATAAGATCTCACCATAAAAATGTAAGATTCGTGTCATTGTAGTGCTAGTCCCTGGATCGAAAATCCTAGCACCCACAGTTTAAGATGAAATACACAGAAACAAAGGTCATTATTACATCGCATATCCAGGAATATAATGGTTCTTACAACTCACTTAGCCCTAGGCTAAGACACTTAAAGTTCACATTACATAGCATAGTAATAATAGAGTCTTTAATCTTCATGTGCCACAGACAAGCATGTCGAGTGTAGACCCGCAACCCTACTCATCATCAGAGTATCTTGCAACATAATAAGTTACAGCCACAAGGGTCAATACATTTGGAATTGTATTGGCAAGTGATACCATAGATACTTAGTATAATCCAACAACTACATGAATATATGGCTAAGTGGGGTTATGGCTGGCTTTGCTAAAAGCTAGTTTAACTTATAGTTTTTGAAGAGTAAGTTTTCTCATTCGCCACTAAGGTACCAATGATAGACATCACTGAACCTTTACCCATGTTCACCCACAAGTTTTAATTTAGAGAAATTTGGATGAGGAGATTATTGAACTGCTTCACTGTCTTGAGGCTCAGAAGTTGTCCATAACCGGGGACACGGCTAAGTACTTAGTTTTACCCTCTCGAGAGGTGGTGCACTTTCCCCACAAGACTCGACATGCACCGAGATGAGACTTTTCAGAAGCAATCCCTCAGACCACCACGGAAGCGTTCCATCCTATCATCACTACCACCCTCTGTCCGTCTGGCTAAGTTCTCGCAACTTAGTCGGTCAAGGCAGAGCCCATATGCCATGTGGCTGCACTGGAAGCTTCGTGACAAGAAATTCTCCAATCTCTTTGTTCCTAGGTGGCCATCCACAAGTGTGATACACCAGCTGACAATAGACATGGCCCCTGAGTAACCACTCAACATAATCCAAGCAAGTCCCATTCCACCCAGGTGTTTCATTAATATTAGTTGTTTTCTTAGTCAACAAAACAATATCTTTCCATACTATCTTATATGTGTATTCCACCCACGAATTCTAATAGCATGGCTAAGCACTCTAGCATACGAAGTCTTTCAACTAGGAGATACTACCAAAATATAATCTATAGGATAGCATAGCATAGTAACATATAAATAATCCTATCATGCTAAGATCTACCAAAAATAACACTAGTGCAATAGTGAAAATAATAGGACATGAGATGAAATATCACTTGCCTTGGTAGCTAGGGGAATAGTTACAATCCTCACAGCAACAAACTTCACAATCCACACAATCTACACAAGATCAATACAACAACAATAATTCAATCAATAAAACATTACAAAAACATGAATGCATGCAAAATGCAATGATATGATCACACCTCTATAATTTATAGAGTCTACAGTACACAGGGCAAAATACTTCACCTAAATGCATAAGAAGTACCCCAAAACAATTTATATAACAATTATTATAAGCAAAATACCCCTAAAAAGGTTCTGCCTATAAATCCAATTTTTCAGAGGCAAAAGTGTGAAACAAGGCTTCTAATAAAGGTCTTATTTTTCTGAGTCCATAGACACCAAATTAGCCTTTTTCTGAATTGTGGAACAAAAGTTATGGATTTTCTATGTTTAATACAAAATCTGTCTAATTTCTATTTAAACAGATAATCCTGGGCGACGTGGCGCAACCTGATTGGCCCGTACCGATTCGGTCGGATCGATCGTTGCGGGCCGTCAGATTTATGTGGGAACGGATGGACCAGATCAGCCTGTACCTTTTCGTCTAGAGATCTAATCCTAGCCGCTCAAACTTGATCGAACGATGCTGAGCGCGCAGCCACGAACTGGCGGCGTTGGCTCTCTGTGCACGGCGGAGGCTCGTTGGACGGTGGTGTTCCGGTGGTTCTAAAGGGGCAGGGGGTCTGTGGACTCTTACCAGAGGTCGTGACGGTCGAGGCGGTCTCGTTGATGGACGCGGTGGAGAGAGGGATGCTCTTCCTCGATCCCGATTCCTCGCTGAAGTTCTGTCGACGGCGGAGCTCGTGTCCCTGCGACGGTAGTTCTGGGGCTCGAACAGGCAAAGGAAGGTTTCAGCGATGTGCACCAGGTCCTGTGCAAGCTAGTGGTGTTCACAGAGAGGCGACAGGAACCCTAGACTCACCGGAAGAATCGACGGACGACGGCGGCAGAGGGAGTTCACCGGCGATGATCGTGTCGTCGACCTGGGGCAAGAAGAAGCACGTGGCCAGGGTTAAAAGATGTGCCAGGACACGACAAAGGAGGTAGGGCTGAGAGGAGGGCGCAAGGTGGTCGGAGCTCACCGGAATCGTCGCCGGAGTTGAGTCGGACAGCGGCGGTTCGAGCTTGTAATTGGGGAGCCTAGGGGCTCCACGGGGGTTGTGGCTGAGGGGAAACGGAAGAGGAGTGAGAGGGGATTAAGAAGGAGTGATCGCCGTGGAGGATTAATGCGAGAAACGCTCGAATTTGAGCCGATTCGAAACGGCAAAGGAGGGGAGAGGTGCAACTCGTCTCGCGTGGAAGAAGATGAGGTGGCGATGAGGTGGCAGTGGGGCTAGGAGGTAAGTGGGAGGGGGCATGCAGAGGGGGCGTGAGAAAAAGAAAGAGAGGGGGAGGAGTGGCCTGGGTGGGCTTGTTGGGCTGGTTTGGGCCGAAAAGGGCCAGAGCTGCTGCTGTGGTTTAAAAACCCTTTCCCTCCTTTTTATTTTTCTTTTTGAATTTGTTTTCTAGTTTTCTTTGAATTTAGCAAAAGTGCTCCAAAAAGTCTCAAAATTTCACCAAATTTTTGGAGGACAAATCTAATGCAAAGTAGTACATGCCATGATGATTTGAATGCAATGATGATGATTTTCAGATGAAAAAAATTTGGGATGTTACAAATGGCATCACTAGGGCTGGTGCGACTGAGGGTAGCTTCGAACAGAGGAGAGTCTTACAGAGGAGCATCATAAAGAGGAGCAGGAAGAGTATCCCCAGAAAGGGCACGCCGAAGAAGAATGTCACCAAGGAGACCAGGCCAGAGAAGAGGACGCCCAAGAGTCGCACGACAAAAGGCACGACGCCGCAGAGTACATCCCTGAGATCCAGTCAACATGCCACACCGAAAAGTAGCAGCAAAAACGATAAAAGGGCTAGCACGATGGTGAAAACTCCCAGGAGTGGTAGCAAAGAGGCGAAGATGGCCAGCACAGAGGCTACCACACCCAGTGGGAGTAGAAAAAAATACTAATTTGGAGTGGAACACGCCGCTGTCAGGGAATTATGCTAGCACGAAGGAAAACACGCCCAATAGTAGCAGCAAAAGGGCTAATTTGGAGCAGAACACGCCGCTGAGGTCAGTCAATAATGCCAGCACGAAGGAGAAGACGCCCAATAGTAGCAGCAAAAGGGATAATTTGGAGAGGAACATACCGCTGGGGTTAGGCAATAATGCCAGCACGAAGGAGAACAAGCCCAATAGTAGCAGCAAAAGGGCTAATTTGAAGAAGAACACGCCACAGAGGTTAGGCAATAATGCCAGCACCCTGGAGCCAACACCCGTGAGGGGAGGCAGTAAGGAGATCACACCCAAGAGCAGCAGCAAAAAGCCTAGTTCGATGGGGAATGGAACGTGGATGTCAAGCCCTACTGATGCCATCAGGAAAGATTACATCAGGAAGGAGGATGTACACAGGAAGAGCAAGAGGGTTCTGTACACTCAAGATGAAATTGATTCTGACTGCTGTTTGTCCACTGAAGTACCTGGGATGCGTGCAAATGTAAGACCACCCCATGTGGTTGCAGCAGAACCAACCGAGTGTCTTGGAGAAAACAGAGTTGCCGGTGAGGTGGATTGGGGCAATGTTCTTGTCCATCCGGGTGGAGACGATGGTGCAGCCCCACCCATGGGAGTCAATATGATGTGTGCAATACTAGGAATTAGAGACGGTGGTGAAGATTCTGAATTAGATGAAGAAGAAGGCACTATAGAGGTTCAAGAATCTGGTGATGATGAAATAGACGAGGAACTTAACGATGAGGCTGGTATTCCTTTCGATGATTTGGGTGTTGAAGTAGAAGAAATGAAACATGACCATGAGTATCCTATAATTTTGGTCGGCACCGAGTTCAGGAGCATGCATGAGTTCAGGATGTCGTTCCAGAATTTTTCTATCAAGGGGGAGTTCGACGTTTATCGACTGAAGAACTCGGCCGAGAGGTATGAGGCCATTTGCAAGTTAACATGGATGAATTGACGGGCCGAGGTACATTGTCCATGGAGGATCACAGCAAGAGCCTTACCTGCGTCCGCTTATCTTTTAAATGAATATGTGTTGCAGGTGAACAAAATGGGACCTCCACACATGTGTCCGACAGGCAGCAAACTGAAATCCTCAATGGCTGATACGAAGTGGGTGGCTATGCAATCTATGTCCATACTAAAGGATAACCCTAAGGAGACCGCGAAGAATATTCAGACTAGCCTCGGTTCTAAATACAACATTGTCCTTCCGTATTACACGGTTTGGAAAGGTAAAGAGAAAGCTCTGGGGGTCTTGCATGGGGATTGGACCAATAGCTTCAGGATGCTGTACAACTTCAAGGCAGAGGTACAAGCTAGGTGTCCGGGGAGTGTTGTGGAGATTGACGCCGAATCAGAAGGTGGTAAAATATATTTCAAAAGATTTTTCATGGCGCTTAAACCTTGCATCCAGGGATTCAAGGACGGTTGTAGGCCGTATCTGAGTGTACAAAGCACTGTCATAACTGGCAAATGGAAAGGCTGCCTGCCATCTTCCACAACACTTGATGGTCACAACTGGATGTTCCAAGTGGCATTCGTGCTGTTTGAAACAGAAACGGAGGAAAACTGGGTCTGGTTTATGAGGCAGCTCAGGAGATCAATAGGCCACATGGATCCATTGGCTATATCCACGGATGCATGCAAAGGGCTGACAAATGCTGTGAAGGAGGTGTTCCCGCGAGCTGAAGGTAGAGAATGCCATGCCCATATGATGCTCAACTTGTACTCACATTACGCAGGCAGCGTATTTCGTTACATGTTTCCTGCTGCTAGAGTTTACAAACCTAGTAGCAGCAAATATTTCATGAGCAAGATTTTTGCCGAAGCCCCTGAACTTCCAGAGTACTTAGCCATCCATCATTCGCAGCTATGTAAGAGGAGTCAATTCAACCCTGACATCAAAGTTGATTACATAAACAACAACCTTGCAGAATGCCTGAATAACAGGGTGAAGGACATAAAAGTGCGTCATGTTCATATCTTGATGGACAGCATACGTGGTATGATCATGAAGCCGTTAAATATAAGGAGAGAGATCGGTAGGAGACTTAGAGGACATATGCTACCGCCAGTTGTATAGCAACTGCACAAGAGATGCCGACGACTTGCTCATCTTAAGGTTCTCCTGTCAACCAGCAGAAGTTGTGAGGTGGTCGATATGTCCAAGAGTGGCAAAAGGGATGTTGTGAACATCCAGCTGCGAGAATGCACCTGCTTAGAGTGGCAGCATACCGGGAAACCTTGTGACCACGCCTTGGCCTTCTTGGTGAAGAAAAGAACTCTACCACATTTGGATCAGTATTTGTCAGACTACTACTCTATGGAAAAGTTTAGAGCTGCGTACGCTGGATCCGTCGAGCCATGTACAGACCCATCTCAGTGGCCTCAAGTCCAACTGTCTTTCGAGCTTTGCCAACCAGTTACAAAAAGGGGCAGAGGAAGACCCCAGGTGAATAGGTTTAAGAATTTTCTCAAAAAGAAGGGTTCGGCTTTCTGTGCTACAAAGAAGGGCAAAAATAGATGCAAGACCTGCCATCTTATAGGACATAGAGCAGCTGGATGTCCCCTTAATGCTCCGAAACCTAGGTATGAGATGGTACATTCACACAAAAAGTTATTTATAGTCTATAGATATAAGGTAGTAATCCATGTACTGTTTTTTTTACAGGAAGCGCAAGGTAAGAAACAAGACAATTGACTCAGTGATTTTGCTGCAGGAAGAAAACCAAAACGAGTGGAGTGATGATGT
This sequence comes from Avena eriantha, assembly GCA_910589775.1. Taxonomy (NCBI): domain Eukaryota; kingdom Viridiplantae; phylum Streptophyta; class Magnoliopsida; order Poales; family Poaceae; genus Avena; species Avena eriantha. The sequence goes on from OU342741.1 coordinate 508,785,142, forward strand.
CGGAGAAGATTCTGGTGCTGATTGGCCTGACTTCCCTTGGCCCGGAGATGCAAGGTACGTGAAGGTAAGAAAATTGGCACCCAGGAAGAGGAAGAAGGCAGGAGATGAAGAAGCCAGTGGACGTGAAGGAAAGAGAAGGAAAGTTGGAACCCAAGCAAAGAAAGAGGGCTAGCGGTGTAGCAGCCTAATGATGTATTGCACTTGAACCTATATATGTAGTTCGGTTAAACTCTGGAGCTGTGTGCGTTGAACTTGTCAGGCGAAACAATCTGCCTCCCGTACTCGGAGTAAAATGTATCGCGACTTTAGGATTTGATACGACCGAGGCCACTAGTTGAATCCAAAACTGTGACTGTGCCACTACTATCTAAACAATCGTGGTAGCTGAGCGGTTAAATCCTCTCCAAAATCGATGGGTGTTAGTGGCACATACATGATTTATTTATAGGCGTTTAATAAATCCCTGCTGTTGGCATTACACTTATGATAAGTTTCTGGGCTGGAAAACAATTTCTTAAGCTGGCTACTACACTCCACGAAGCAGCAACTTATTTCAGTTGCTAGACAACGACATGGCAACATAAACTGCAAATGCAACGGATATTGCCCAGATAATGAGGAAATTGTGTCCACTATCTGGCCTAATCTTGAGCCCGTCTGTCTCACCACCTCCATGCCCCTGCCTCCCCTGCACCTGGCAAAGCTCCTGGATCTCTCGCTCCATCGCACGAATCTCCTCTTTCTTGTCCCACACAGCATCACGCAGATCCTGAACAAGCTCTCTGTGCAAACCTATCAGTGGCTTTTCGATCCACACAAACTTGTCACAGCCAGTCCCCCTCCCATCCTGCGTAGTAGATCGAAGGAAACAAAAAAAAGAATTACATTACGGTTTTCGGATCCGGGTTACCATTGTACCTATAGTAGGAACTTACCGCTCTGATGCTGTAGTTGCTGAATTTTCCTGCAGTATTTTTGTCGGTCCACGAAATCCATCTCGGCATCTTCTCACCGCACAAACACAGCATATCGGGGTAGTAATCGTAGGGCGCCCTCCGGTACCTGATGGGGGCACCCGCCTGACGGCGTTGAGCCGACCTTGATTCCGCCCGTGACGAACTGCACGAGTTGCGAGCCATGAGCGAGGGCAGCGAGGGTAGAGGAAAGAGGAGCCTTTGGATGTCAGGGTAGTGGTGAAGCGTGATTTATCCCTACTTAATAACTTGGGCAGAATCCTACCATCCACATTCGGCTGATAGGTGGGGGACCTAGCGTGTGGACTTGTCAAAAAAAACTCACGCCTTCGTGGTTCAAAAGCCCTCTTGCACGCATTGGACGAAATGTTTTGGCACATTGCCCACGTACATATCACTAGGAGGCCTTGCTCAGGAACTAGACATGCCTGGCCCACAATCTTACTCCCTCCTAGGAACTTGTCATGGCTCGCGCCGGCAGATCCATCCGCTCCACCGCTTCCGGTAGGGCTCACCGCGGCGGATCCACCCTAATATCCTACCGTCGTAGTATCAAATGGCCATGGTTTCTTGAGAGGAGCGATGACGCTACGTATCCGAGCTCAGACCCTCCTACCTGTAGAAGGACTGATGCGGTGTCGAGCTCGAGCAGGAGTCGCTAGGCACGATGGCGCTCTGTCCACGCCAACCCCGTCACCTTTTTTATTGTCGATTCCGATGTGGAGGACGACGTGAACGAAGCTGTGCAGGACTCCATTGTTGCCTCCTTGCCGAAGGGCAAGCCACGGGCGGGAGTGAATGTCGCTGGGAAGGGCACGGCGGTGTCACCAATCGAGGTGGACTCCGACGATAGCGGTGTGATGCGGGTTTAGATGTTGTTTAGGATGGTTGCAATTTCGGTTGTGTTTAATGTGAGTACAATTATTGTAATGGGTTTGTCGAGCTATATTGAGAAATATGTGCAATATCAGCGTGTGAGTGCTTCCACTTTAGAAATTGTGTATGTGCCATTTGCATGTTGCATTATCAATGTAGATTACTTGTAAACAATCCAACGAAAATCATCAGATTACAACCATCGGACAGGAGTGGCAGGATGGAAGAGAAGTTGGGACAGTGGCTTCGAGGTGAAGGAAGAGGAGGGGGCGTGACACTGGCAGGTGGGCCCTCGGAACACGTGACACTGACATGCGGATGCGGGAGCACACAGTATTACCGGTATGTCCAGAGCAAGTGGAGTTTGCAACGTGACAACAACAAGCTGATTGGACCAATATAATAACTCGTCAAATTATTAAGGAGTACTGAAAACTACAACTGGTGTACATTCGCACAACACATATTCTCTAAGCACATGAGAAGCATCGCCTAAGTCTAACAGTAACGACAGCAAAAGTACTACATTTCCCTATCGGTCTTCTCGATACAAATGTAGAAATGCATCTGCCTGTTCAGTCCAGCACCGACAAGGTACTGAGATGGCATGCATAGGATCGACCTTAGGTCCACATACTCCACCTCCCGCGGCGTCGGGCAGCTTAGCGCCTCGGCTAGCACAAGAATGCTATCCGACGATGGCGGCTGGGCGTTCGCCCACATGCGCACCGTGTATACGGGCCAGGCGCACGAGACCGACCTGACGCATACGGCACACACACCGGTGGGCTCTGGTTCCTAGAATACCGGCGGTGATGGTCAGGACAAAAACAAAGCCGTCCCCCCTGGAAAATTAGCCGGCGGCGTGCCGAGTCAGTGAACGACACCTTCTCTTAAAGAAGTTGGGCTTGCCTGTACGAGATCCTAATCACTTCGATCAAGTGGCCCTCTGCAAGGTGGACGACGAGCTCTACCGACGGGCCGGTGTAGTTGCAGCCTGGCTCCGTGTAGGAGCACGCACCGTGCGGGCACGCGAGCTCGTGGAGCGGGAGCTCGTGGTAGGAGTAACGGCGAAAGCATCCTGGGTGGGATCACACGAGCAGGAACGCCGCTGCGAAGTTGCGCGCGAGGATCTCCAGATTCTTGGGCTGCACCATCTGCCACATCTAAAGTTTGTCGAGAAATCAGAAAAAAGATCAGCAGTTAGATTGGCGAATAGCAGGAATATGTAGGATAAGTTCAAAAGCTTGTAAAATGATTTCTTAGCATGAAGGTAGCGACCCGAGACTTGGCGGATGTAGACGGCTTGCGGCTACGGCAGGATGGAAGTGAAGTGGGGAAAGTGGCTTCGAGGGGAAGAAAGAGAAGTACGGGGAGGAAGAGAAGTAACGGGGACGTGACACTGGGATATGGCCCACTGAACTCGTGAGTCGTGACACTCGCAACATGCCAGTTTCTCTAGAGCAAGCGTGGCCAATCATGCCGTAGAACAACCTACTCGAGGATCGCTCTCACGAAGACCATCCCAATCGTCCAAGTGCCCCAATCGAACGGTATGTAACAATCGTCATACAGAACAACTTTGTTATGGCGTGCCTTCTGGAAGACTCGGTCTAACGGTGGATCCATTGGGGGGCAGTGCTAGTTTTAGTATAATAACAAACATGCACTGACTCTAATGGATCCATAAGTGGTTTGTGGAAAAGAACACACATGCAATGACCACTGGTTGATCCATATGTGGTTTGTGGAAAGAACACACATGCAATGACACTGGTTGATCCATGTGTGGTTTGTGAAAAGAACACACACGCAATGAACACTAGTTGATCCATAAGTGGTTTGTGGAAAGAACACACATGCAGTGACTCTAATGTTGGTTTTAGTATAAGAACACACAAGCAATGACTCTAGTGGATCCATAAGTGGTTTGTGAAAAGAACACACATGCAATGAACACTGGTGGATCCATAAGTGGTTTGTGGAAAGAACACACATGCAATGACTCTAGTGGTTGATCCATGTGTGGTTTGTGGAAAGAACACACATGCAATGACTCTAGTGGTTGATCCATGTGTGGTTTGTGGAAAGAACACACATGCAATGACTCTAATGGATACATATGTGGTTTGTGGAAAAGAACACACATGCAATGCCACTGGTTGATCCATGTGTGGTTTGTGGAAAGAACACACATGCAATGACTCTAGTGATAGTTTTAGTATAAGAACACACATACAATGACTCTAGTGGGTCCATAAGTGGTTTGTGGAAAAGAACACACATGCCGTGACCACTTGTTTATCCATATGTGGTTTGTGGAAAATAACACACTTGCAATGAACACTTGTGGATCCATAAGTGGTTTGTGGAAAGAACACACATGCAATGACTCTAGTGGTTGATCCATGTGTGGTTTGTGGAAAGAACACACATGCAATGACTCTAATGGATCCATATGTGGTTTGTGGAAAAGAACACACATGCAATGCCACTGGTTGATCCATGTGTGGTTTGTGGAAAGAACACACATGCAATGACTCTAGTGTTGGTTTTAGTATAAGAACACACAAGCAATGACTCTAGTGGGTCCATATGTGATTTCTGGAAAGAATACACATGCAATGACACTAGTGGATCCATAAGTGGTTTGTGGAAAGAACACACATGCAATGACTCTAGTGCTGGTTTTAGTATAAGAACACATAAGCAATGACTCTAGTGGGTCCATATGTGATTTGTGCAAAGAACACACATGCAATTACACTGGTTGATCCATGTGTGGTTTGTGGAAAGAACACACATGCAATGACTCTGGTGGTTGATCCATGTGTGGTTTGTGGAAATAACACACATGCAATGACTCTAATGGTTGATCCATGTGTGGTTTGTGGAAATAACACACATGCAATGACTCTAATGGATCCATAAGTGGTTTGTGGAAAAGAACACACATGCAATGATCACTGGTTGATCTATATGTGGTTTGTGGAAAAGAACACACATGCAATGAGCACTGGTGGATCCATGGTGGTTTGTGGAAAAGAACACACATGCAATGAGTCTAGTGCTGGTTTTACTAGAAGAACACACATGCAATGACTCTAGTGGGTCCACATGTGGTTTGTGAAAAGAACACACATGGAATGACCACTGGTTGATCCATATGTGGTTTTTGGAAAAGAACACACATGCAATGACTCTAATGGATCCATATGTTCTTTGCGAAAAGAACACACATACAATGACTCTAGTGCTGGTTTTGGTATAAGAACACACAAGCAATGACTCTAGTGGGTCCATATGTGATTTGTGGAAAGAACACACATGCAATGACACTGGTTGATCCATGTGTGGTTTGTGGAAAGAACAAACATGCAATGCCGTTGGTTGATCCATCTGTGGTTTGTGGAAAGAACACACATGCAATGACTCTAGTGCTAGTTTTAGTATAAGAACACATATACAATGACTCTAGTGGGTCCACATGTAGTTTGTGAAAAGAACACACATGCAATGACCACTATTTGATCCATAAGTTGTTTGTGGCAAAGAACACACATGCAATGAACACTGGTTGATCCATGTGTGGTTTGTGGAAAAGAACACACATGAAATGAGTCTAGTGCTGGTTTTAATATAAGAACACACATGCAATGACCCTAGTGGGTCCACATGTGGTTTGTGAAAAGAACACACATGCAATGACCACTAGTTGATCCATATGTGGTTTTTGAAAAAGAACACACATGCAATGACTCCAATGGATCCATATGTTGTTTGTGTAAAGAACACACATGCAATAAGTCTAGTGCGTGTTTTAGTATAAGAACACACATGCAATGACTCCAGTGGGTCCACATGTGGTTTGTGAAAAAGAACACACATACAATGACCACTTGTTGATCCATGTGTGGTTTGTGGAAACAACACACATGCAATGACAGTGGTGGATCCATGTGTGGCTTGTGAAAAGAACACACATGCAATGAGTCTAGTGTTTGTTTTAGTATAAGAACACACATGCAATGACTCTAGTGGGTCCACATGTGGTTTGTGAAAAGAACACACATGCAATGACACCGGTTGATCCATATGTGGTTTGTGGAAAAGAACACATGTGCAATGACCACTAGTTGATCCATAAGTGGTTTGTAGAAAGAACACACATGCAATGACTCTAGTGCTGGTTTTAGTATAAGAACAGACAAGCAATGACTCTAGTGGATCCATATGTGATTTGTGGAAAGAACACATATGCAATGACACTATTTGATCTATGTGTGGTTTGTGGAAAGAACACGCATGCAATGACTCTAGTGGTTGATCCATGTGTGGTTTGTGGAAAGAACACACATGGAATGACTCTAGTGGTTGATCCATGCGTGGTTTGTGGAAATAACACACATGCAATGACTCTAATGGATCCACAAGTGGTTTGTGGAAAAGAACACACATTCAATGACCACTGGTTGATCCATATGTGGTTTGTGGAAATAACACACATGTAATGACACTGGTTGATCCATGTGTGGTTTGTGAAAAGAACACACATGCAATGAACACTAGTTGATCCATAAGTGGTTTGTGGAAAGAACACACATGCAGTGACTCTAATGCTGGTTTTAGTATAAGAACACACAAGCAATGACTCTAGTGGATCCATAAGTGGTTTGTGAAAAGAACACACATGCAATGATCACTGGTTGATCCATATGTGGTTTGTGGAAAAGAACACACATGCAATGAACACTGGTGGATCCATGGTGGTTTGTGGAAAAGAACACACATGCAATGAGTCTAGTGCTGGTTTTAGTAGAAGAACACACATGCAATGACTCTAGTGGGTCCACATGTGGTTTGTGAAAAGAACACACATGGAATAACCACTGGTTGATCCATATGTGGTTTTTGGAAAAGAACACACATGCAATGACTCTGGCGCTTGTTCTAGTATAAGAACACACATACAATGACTCTAGTGGGTCCATAAGTGGTTTGTGGAAAACAACACACAGGCATTGACCACTTGTTTATCCATATGTGGTTTGTGGAAAATAACACACTTGCAATGAACACTTGTGGATCCATAAGTGGTTTGTGGAAAGAACACACATGCAATGACTCTAGTGGTTGATCCATGTGTGGTTTGTGGAAAGAACACACATGCAGTGACTCTAATGCTGGTTTTAGTGTAAGAACACACAAGCAATGACTCTAGTGGATCCATAAGTGGTTTGTGAAAAGAACCCACATGCAATGAACACTAGTGGATCCATAAGTGGTTTGTGGAAAGAAAACACATGCTATTACTCTATTAGTTGATACATGTGTGGTCTGTGGAAAGAACACACATGCAATGACTCTAGTGGTTGATCCATGTGTAGTTTGTGGAAAGAACACACATGCAATGACTCTAATGGATCCATATGTAGTTTGTGGAAAGAACGCACATGCAATGCCACTGGTTTATCCATGTGTGGTTTGTGGAAAGAACACACATGCAATGACACTGGTTGATCCATGTTTGGTTTGTGGAAAGAACACACATACAATGACCATGGCGCTTGTTCTAGTATAAGAACACACATACAATGACTCTAGTGGGTCTATAAGTGGTTTGTGGAAAACAACACACATGAAGTGACCACTGCTTGATCCATATATGGTTTGTGGAAAATAACACACTTGTAATGAACACTGGTGGATCCATAAGTGGTTTGTGGAAAAAAACACACATGCAATGACCACTGGTTGATCCATATGTGGTTTGTGGAAAGAACACACATGCAATGACTCTAGTGGTTGATCCATGTGTGGTTTGTGGAAAGAACACACATGCAATGACTCTGGTTGATCCATCTGTGGTTTGTGGAAAGAACACACATGCAATGACTCTAGTGCTGGTTTTAGTATAAGAACACACAAGCAATGACTCTAGTGGGTCCATATGTGATTTGTGGAAAGAACACACATGCAATGACACTAGTGGATCCATAAGTGGTTTGTGGAAAGAACACACATGCAATGACTCTAGTGCTGGTTTTAGTATAAGAACACACAAGCAATGGCTCTAGTGGGTCCATATGTGATTTGTGGAAAGAACACACATGAAATTACATTGGTTGATCCATGTGTGGTTTGTGGACAGAACACACATGCAATGAATCTAGTGGTTGATCCATGTGTGATTTGTGGAAACAACACACATTCAATGATTCTAATGGATCCATAAGTGGTTTGTGGAAAAGAACACACATGCAATGACCACTGGTAGATCCATATGTGGTTTGCGGAAAAGAACACACATGCAATGAACACTGGTGGATCCATGTGTGGCTTGTGGAAAAGAACACACATGCAATGAGTCTAGTGTTGGTTTAAGTATAAGAACACACATGCAATGACTCTAGTGGGCCCACATGTGGTTTGTGAAAAGAACACACATGCAATGACCACTTGATGATCTATATGTGGTTTTTGGAAAAGAACACACATGCAATGACTCTACTAGATCCATATGTGGTTTGTGAAAAGAACACACATACACTGACCACTTGTTGATCCATGTGTGGTTTGTGGAAAGAACACACATGCAATGAAAGTGGTGGATCCATGTGTGCTTTGTGGAAAAGAACACACATGCAATGAGTCTAGTGCTGGTTTTAGTATAAGAACACACATGGAATGACTCTACTGGGTCCACATGTGGTTTGTGAAAAGAACACACATGCAATGACCACTGGTTGATCCATATGTGGTTTTTCGAAAAGAACACACATGCAATGACTCTAATGGATCCATATGTGGTTTGTGAAAAGAACACACATACAATGACCACGTGTTGATCCATGTGTGGTTTGTGGAAAGAACACACATGCAATGATAGTGGTGGATCCATGTGTGGTTTGTGAAAAGAACACACATGCAATGAGTCTAGTGCTGGTTTTAGTATAAGAACACACATGCAATGACTCTAGTGGGTCCACATGTGGTTTATGAAAAGAACACACATGCAATGACCACTGGTTGATCCATATGTGGTTTGTGGGAAAGAACAGACATGAAAATGACTCTAATGGATCCATATGTGGTTTGTTAAAAGAACACACATACAATGACCACTTCTTGATCCATGTGTGGTTTGTGGAAAGAACACACATGCAATGATAGTGGTGGATCCATGAGTGATTTGTGAAAAGGACACACATGCAATCAGTCTAGTGCTGGTTTTAGTATAAGAACAGACATGCAATGACTCTAGTGGATCTACATGTGGTTTGTGAAAAGAACACACATGCAATGACACCGGTTGATCCATATGTGGTTTGTGGAAAAGAACACACATGCAATGACCACTGGTTGATCCATAAGTGGTTTGTGGAAAGAACACACATGCAATGACTCCATTGTTGGTTTTAGTATAAGAACACACAAGCAATGACTCTAGCGGGTTCATATGTGATTTGTGGAAAGAACACACATGTAGTGACACTGGTTGATCCATGTGTGGTTTGTGGAAAGAACACACATGCAATGACTCTAGTGGTTGATCCATGTGTGGTTTGTGGAAAGAACACACATGCAATGACTCTAGTGGTTGATCCATTTGTGGTTTGTGGAAATAACACACATGCAATGACTCTAATGGATCCATTAGTGGTTTGTGCAAAAAGAACACACATGCAATGACCACTGGTTGATCCAGATGTGGTTTGTGGAAACAACACACATGCAATGACACTGGTTGATCCATGTGTGGTTTGTGAAAATAACACACATACAATGCCACTGGTTGATCCATGTGTGGTTTGTGGAAAGAACACACATGCAATGAATCTAGTGCTGGTTTTAGTATAAGAACACACAAGCAATGACTGTAGTGGGTCCATATGTGATTTGTGGAAAGAATACACATGCAATGACACTGGTTGATCCATGTGTGGTTTGTGAAAACAACACACATGCAATGCCTCTGGTTGATCCATGTGTGGTTTGTGAAAAGAACACACATGCAATGCCAGTGGTTGATCCATGTGTGGTTTGTGGAAAGAACACACATGCAATGACTCTAGTGCTGGTTTTAGTATAAGAACACACATTCAATAACTCTAGTGGGTCCACATGTGGTTTGTGAAAAGAACACACATGCAATGACCACTGGTTGATCCATATGTGGTTTTTGGAAAAGAATACACATGAAATGACTCTAATGGATCCATATGTGGTTTGTGAAAAGAACACACAAACAATGACCACTTATTGATCCATGTGTGGTTTGTGGTAAGAACACACATGCAATGACAGTGGTGGATCCCTGTGTGGTTTGTGAAAAGAACACACATGCAATGAGTCTAGTGCTGGTTTGTGGAAAGTACACACATGCAACGACTCTAGTGGGTCCACATGTGGTTTGTGAAAAGAACACACATGCAATGACACCGGTTGATCCATATGTGGTTTGTGGAAAAGAACACACATGCAATGAACACTGGTTGATCCATAAGTGGTTTGTGGAAAGAACACACATGCAGTGAACACTGGTGGATCCATAAGTGGTTTGTGGAAAGAACACACATGCAATGACTCTAGTGCTGGTTTTAGTATAAGAACACACAAGCAATGACTCTAGTGGGTGCACATGTTATTTGTGGAAAGAACACACATGCAATGACACTAGTGGATCCATAAGTGGTTTGTGGAATGAACACACATGCAATGACTCTAGTGCTGGTTTTAGTATAAGAACACACAAGCAATGACTCTAGTGGGTCCATATGTGATTTGTGGAAAGAACACACATACAATAACCACTTGTTGAGCCATGTGTGGTTTGTGGAAAGAACACACATGCAATGAAAGTGGTGGATCCATGTGTGGTTTGTGAAAAGAACACACATGCAATAAGTCTAGTGCGTGTTTTTGTATAAGAACACACATGCAATGACTCTACTAGGTCCACATGTGGTTTGTGAAAAAGAACACACATGCAATGACCACAGGTTGATCCATATGTGGTTTGTGGAAAAGAACACACATACACTGAACACTGGTGGATCCATAAGTGGTTTGTGGAAAGAACACACATGCAATGAACACTAGTTGATCCATAAGTGGTTTGTGGAAAGAACACACATGCAGTGACTCTAATGCCTGTTTTAGTATAAGAACACACAAGCAATGACTCTAGTGGATCCATAAGTGGTTTGTGAAAAGAACACACATGCAATGAACAATGGTGGATCCATAAGTGGTTTGTGGAAAGAACACACATGCAATGACTGTAGTGCTGGTTTTAGTATAAGAACACACGAGCTATGACTCTAGTGGGTCCATATGTGATTGGTGGAAAGAACACACATGCAATGACACTAGTGGATCCATAAGTGGTTTGTGGAAAGAACACACATGCAATGACTCTAGTGCTAGTTTTAGTATAGGAACACACAAGCAATGACTCTAGTGGGTCCATATGTGATTTGTGGAAAGAACACACAGGCAATGAGACTGGTTGATCCATGTGTGGTTTGTGGAAAGAACACACATGCAATGACTCTAGTGGTTGATCCATGGGTGGTTTGTGGAAATAACACACATGCAATGACTCTAGTGGTTGATCCATGTGTGGTTTGTGGAAATAACACACATGCAATGACTCTAATGGATCCATAAGTGGTTTGTGGAAAATAACACACATGAAATAAGTCTAATGCGTGTTTTAGTATAAGAACACACATGCAATGACTCTAGTGGGTCCACATGTGGTTTGTGAAAAGAACACACATGCAATGACCACTGGTTGATCCATATGTGGTTTGTGGAAAAGAACACACATGCAATGAACACTGGTGGGTCCATAAGTGGTTTGTGGAAAGAACACACATGCAATGAACACTGGTTGATCCATAAGTGGTTTGTGGAAAGAACACACATGAAGTGACTCTAATGCTGGTTTTAGTTGAAGAACACATATGGATCCATATGTGGTTTGTGGAAAATAACACACATGCAATGACCACTGATTGATCCATAAGTGGTTTGTGGAAAGAACACACATGCAGTGAACACTGGTTGATCCATGTTTGGTTTGTGAAAAGAACAGAAATGCAATGCCAATGGTTGATCCATATGTGGTTTGTGAAAAGAACACACATGCAATGACACTGGTTTATCCAAATGTGGTTCATGACAGGAACACACATGCAATGACTCTTGTGGATACATATGTGGTTTGTGGAAAGAACACACATGCAATGAACTCTAGTGGATCTATCTTGGCATAATTTGATGTATGCCACGATGCATTTCATTGTAAAAGACACCCACTTTATATTTTTTATACTACTCAGCTTTGCCCTTGGTTTTTTGATACTACCCAGTTTTGCCCTCCTCTCTCTTTTGTAGAAGCCCAAACCTATGCCCACTCTGTCTGCTATGTCCTGATTGGTTGTCACAGTTGTCACGCGGATTGTGCGCACTAACCGTTGATCCTGTGTGATCCAACGAGGCTCGTTGCACACGTCGTGCCCTTCACAGGACAGCGCGAGACAGCACGGATGTCTCCCTCAACGAGACTTCTACAAGAAGGAACACGATGTCGTCCATGGAAAAAGTCGTCGAGTGGTCATGTCATGTTTAATCTAGTCTGCAAAGGCTACAAGTCTACTGCACGGCAACTGGTCATCCACGGACCACCGGCTATACCATTTTTACTTCACAACGCACCTGCACTCTCACTTCTGACAGGCCCCCACCACACGAACCTTCCACGCGGCAGCCGCAGCCGGAAGAGCTGCTAACCGGGGACCTCGAGGAGGCCTAAACATCCCCGTATTAAAAACCAAGCCTATCGGGTCCTCCATTCGCACTCATCCACTAGTCTCTCTTCCCTATCCAACAAAACCCCACAATCTTGAACGTACTTGCACGAACCTTCTCCATGAAACCAGTGCGTGGGGGTGAGTGTCCGGGCATCGCCGCCGGGGTGGTGCTTCACGCGGCAGATCTGGAGGAGCATCACGCAGCACAAGCCGAGGAGGACGTGCAGTTCAACCCCTTGGGGGACCATGTGCTCGCCGGTGCTGACGACTTCGGAGGCACCGATGAGGGCGTGGAGTTCGACGAACACGCCCCGCTCGTGTACCCGGAGATACATCTATTTCTACATGTTTCATATTTTCTGCTCGAGCTTAATCTATCCTGGTGTCATAAAAAAATCTAGTCCTAATGATTAGTTGCAACGTACGAATCGGTACATGGAAAGATCTAGTCTGTTCTGAATGAACCCACATTATTTATTTATTAATAAGTTACCAAGAACACAAACTACATTAATTTAGCAGTGATCTAGGGAGACGGCCATAATGAACTGCTGAACCTGTATAGACATGTTATTGCATCGAAAGTAACTTGGAATGGTGGAAGGAATATATATTTATTATTTTGCTCATTTCGGTTTGTATTCCATACATTACAGGTGTATTCAAGTGAGATGGACTCTGACAAGGAGAACAGGGACAACAAGAGCTGCCATGTCATGAAGAAGCTCAACAGCAGGATAATCCCTTTCTGCACTCGACTTGGGGAGCTCAAGTGCCCTTTCTGTAAGAAAGGAGTCAACCCAAGGATTGCCAACTTGATTCCGCATGCAGTTGGCATCGGTAAAAGCCCGGCTAGTAAACACAAGTCGGCGACCAAGGCTAAGCACGCTGCTTATGGCAAGTTCCTGAGGGAGTATGTCAAGACCGACCTAGTGTCCCCTTACTTAGGAATCAGCAACTCCTAGCCGACCAACCCCATCACTGTGTTGGCCCGACCACTAATAATATTTGTAGTTCTCTTACCGTATCTGGACCCTTATAATATGGGGATTTCTATTTTCGTACCCTTCAAAATATATTCAAGTTCATCTGTTTATGGAGTTAAAGTTCTGGTGGCATACTCGTTAGTTGCATGGATAGAGGGGTGCCCCCAACAGATATAAGGGTTATCCTGTCCACTAGATCACAGAGGATCAACGGTTGGTGGGCAAAACTAAGTACAACTGAATCGCCATGGTTAGACACGAGGGAAAAAACGTGACTCACGGTACGCGTGTGCGGTGCACGGGGCGGTAGAGGAAACGTGTGGCCGTGCATGGTGCATTAGTGTACGCGGTGCACGATAGTGCAATGAAACGTTGCTTCCCTTCCCCTTTAATAGAGGCCTCCCCACTCCCACTCATCACGCACTCGCTCACTCAACCGTCTCCACTGTCCCATAACCTTCTACAAACGCCCAACAAAACCCCAACCATGCCGGCGATGGAGAAGATCGACGTGGTGGCCATCGGCGCCTCTGAGGCCGCCGGTGAGGTGCCCCCCGTCCCCGTCCCGCATCCGCCGTGGCCGCTGGCGAGGATGCCCCCGCCGGTCTCGGACAGATCCCGCTCGGCTGGGACCCCTACGAGGAGGTTGTCTACATAAGGCCGGAGAACCCCTACGACACCAGCATCGCCGAGACATGGTCTGAGGTAACTAGGGTTTTCTCCCCTTCCATTGTTCTTCCCCCGTTCCCATCGTTGGATGCTAGATCATATGTTATTAGGGCTCGGCTATTCATATTTTTTACAGTAGCTAATCCTCTTGTGTTAGATCACGATTTTTGATGAATCCCCCTGTTCGTAGTTGGGATCAGTATTCGATTTGGTTTGAGATTTGGGGAATAATCGAGAGATCTCATTCGGTTAATTTATTCAAAAAATCAATCCCGATAATCAAAGTATCTCAATCATGTCCTTATTTCACTCTACTGTTTTTTTCCAACAGGAGGATAGCAGCGACCTCTGCAGCGACGACGAGTCCAAGGACACCAAGACTCGTCAGGTGCTGAGGAGGCTGAAGTCCGGTCAGTACGACAACTTCTTTGCCGGCGATGTCTACATGTGCCCCTTCTGCGCCACCAGGAGGCTCCGTGCCACGGACTTCAACTCCCCCGTGAAGCATGCCGAGGACGTGAGGAGCTGCGGCGAGTCCTTGAACGTCCACGGATTCAGGGCCAAGCACCAGGCGCTCTGTCTTCACCTCTGCAACCTCCATAAGGTGGCTATCGAGGAGGGTCGCATGCCCCCGATCAGACCCAAGGCGCCCAAGGTCAAGGGGATGGGCAGCAAGAAGTGGAGGAGGCACAAGAGGGAGGAGGCGGATGCCCTCCTGGCAGAGGCCACGAGGGGCCACTGATCAGCTGTTGTTGCTGCTGCTGTAAAGCAGCTTCTTTTGTCTTGTCTGTGTTGAAGCAGTCCGCTGCTGGTGCTGCTGAGCAGCCTAATTGTCGAACCTCGTTAAGTACCGTACTATATAACCTATATTAGCTACTTTATCAACATCTGCTCTATTTACTGAATTTATTTATGGTGCTGGTTTGTTTTGCTGCTCTAGATTTGCTACCAGATTGGGGAAAAACGATCGCAAATGGAACAATGAATGAAGAGAGAAGCTGCTCTAGATTCCCTACCTTTTTGGGCAAAAAAAACACAACTATTAGAGAGAGAGAGGGGAAAAGGCGCTCTTAAAAAGGCCAAATAACGAAAAAAAACTTCCACTTTAGGCGTCATGACGCACGTAATGGCCAAGCCTTTGACCAGACGACACCCCCCTCCGAGCGCATGTGAGGGCTTCGGAATATCGGGAGGGAAAAAGTAAGGACAAACGAGACACAATGTTGCTATAGCTAAATCTAACAAAAAGCTGAATTTAGCTTTACCATGCAATTTGGCCAGAGCTCCACAATGTAGCTATTCTAAATCCCTAAACTATGTGGTGCATTGAAACCTAATGCTTTTCCATCGACATGTGTGTTGCAAAGTTGCTTGACCATGCATGTTTACACAAGTGGCCTACAGAGAAACTTATAGAAGCATGGGCAAACGAGCTTCATTTTGGCAAATTTGGGACAAGCTTTGCGCAATCGGCAGGCCTGATCGGCTGGGCGGCTGCCCCGGGGTGCAGGGATGCTAGGTCCACGTCTATGCTTACACTTCTTAAACTTGTTAGGAATTAATAATAACTGTACACTTCCTTCTATCCTGTCATGTTACGTCGTGTCAGCACCGCGCACCCGCTGTGGATCGGCAACAGTACGGTGGTCTACGTGACCGGTCTCTGCCACACCAAAGCCACGTCGCACACCCGTCCCATCGCCTACCGGGACGGACGTCGAATTTAATCGCTAGGATTGGAAACCATCGGTGCTCGCCCGGTCAAACTTGCTTCCGCATGGGTATGACCGGAATATTGGCAAACGGAATTTAAGCATCGCCTTCCATCTCCTCAGCACATCACTATGCAAAAATCCCCAACTCAATCCTTCCGCTGGCGCCGCCACCGCAAGAACCATCGACGCTGCCTCAGGCACCGCCTCCGCCTGGCCATACCACCACAACAGATCACTCCACCTCCACGCCCAGTCCCAGCCACCGCCGCCGACCCTAGGGCACCGCCGCTGCATTAGCTGCTTCCATGGACGCAGAGTACGGCGTGTTCAGCGACGGGAGCGACTACACCGATGAGTACACCATCACCGCCCATGGCACCACCAAGCTAACGGTCGTCCACACAAATGCATCAGCGGAGGTCACCAAGGTCATCGCAATGTATGAGCGGTGGCTACAAGAGCCGATGGATAGGTACAAGATCGTCGGCCTTGACCTCGAGTATACCGAAGATAGGAAGAGGACGGCGCTTTTGCAGCTGTCCATGCGCAACCACTGCCTCCTATATCACGTATGTAGGGCCAAATCTGTATGCCCAGAGCTTCGCGAGTTCATACACAGGAGGGAGATCTACTTCGCCAGCATCGACATCAAGAACGACACTCTGAAGCTAGAACGGGATCTCATCGTTCATGTCGGCAATCATGTCGATCTCCAACGTTTGTGGAGGTACCCGGATGGAGGTACTAGGAAAGCCATCATGGCTAGACTCACTGCTGATGACCCACAAGTATAGGTGGTGTATCATAGTATTTTCGATAAGTAAGAGTGTCGAACCCAACGAGGAGCAGAAGGTGCTGGCTAGTGGTATGGATCAGGAATTCTCTGCAAATACTTAGCAAACGGATTTTTAGGGGTTTTCGATAAAGCAAGTAAACAAAGTACGAGTAAATAAAAGACAGTAGGAGTAAATGCAGCAAGTGGCCCAATCCTTTATGCAGCAAAGGACAAGTCGGTTGTATTACTTAAGATGACCAAACGTTCTCGAGGACACATGGGAAGACTGTCAAGTGCTTTCGCTTCATATAGTCGATCAATCTTCTCTAGCTTGCTAAGTGTTTTGTGGGTGAACCTGTGCTAATGTACCGCCCCATCCAAGACTTAATACATACTTGTGATTATACCCCTTGCAAACATCCGTAAGTACAAGAAAGTAATTAAGGTAGAAACCTAACCACAGCTTTAAACTCTAAGACCCTTACGTCCCTTGTGCAATGGTTTCCTAACGGGGGTTTAGGTTTCTGTCACTCCGGCAACCCCTACGATTAGTAGCCAGATACACAATGCATTCCCCTAGGCCCATATAGGTGAAGTGTCATGTAGTCGACATTCACAGGACACCACTAGAAGAAGTACACCACAACTTAAATAACAATCTATTGAATCTTTCTCAACGCAACTCCACTACTAACAATAAGACTTCTCCCATGTCCTCAAGAACAAAACGAACTACTCATAAGACATCATATGGATCATGATCAGAGATGAAATAATGATGTATAACAATCTGAACATAAACAATAATTCAATGGTTCACTCAATAGCATCAACTACAAAGAGTAATCAACACCGGGAAAGTTTCCCCTATGAACTATAGCAAGATTCAACCAATTGTTACAGCAATATGGAGATGGTGATGAGGGTGCTAATGGTGATGATGGTGGTGATGATGATGATGATGATGATCCCGATGAAGTCTAGCTTGATGGTGGTGTTGATGGTGACGATCTCCCCTCTCCGGGAAGGAATTCCCCCGGCAGAAATCTGTCTACCGGAGAGATCTTTCTCTCTCGGTGTTTTCCTCCCCGCAGAGGCGGCGGAATCTTTCTGTGGTCGCTCTCCGAGTCTTAGGGTTTCGGGAGGTTGATATACGCCAGAGGGGAGAGGCTGGAGTGGGCAAGGGCGGCCACACCACTCCTAGGCGAGGCCTAGGCCTGCCCGCGCCATGGGGTGGTGTGGGCCTCCTATGGCCCACCTCCACTCCATCTTCTGGCATCCTGAGTCTTCTAGAAAAATAGAATTTTCCGTATATTTTCCCGGATTTTCTGATCTTCGCGAATTTTGCCTCCAAACAACACCTTTTCCATCAGAATCCTGACTGGAGCGGTCCATGCTCCAAAAGTCATTAACCATGCAAAAATAGATGAACTAACATAAGTATCACCTCTCAATACGAATTATATCAATGAATAATAGTGAATTAAGACATAGAATAGTGATGCAAGATGGACGTATCAACTCCCCCCAAGCTTAGACTTCGCTTGCCCCAAGCGAAACTGAGCTCAATAAACATGACCTCAAGTTTATGGAGTGAAGAGTCGATAAAAGGATACGGACAAGAAGCATCACATTCATCAATACATATATCATAATAGAAGACAACTCACTATTACACAACTCAACTTGCAATGAGTAAAGGAAACACAATAAATATACAAAGAGTGAATCAATAATTGGTAATGGCAAACTTAGCTCTTGGTCGAAGAATAGTTGATAATTTGCTGGAGTTCACAAATAGCTGGTTTTTCAATGAAAGCTTTCAAAGTAGTAAACTTCTAGATAAGAGCAATGTGCAAAACAAGGAACATAAGAAACATGAATGCATAAATCATCATATGAATGAATGAAACACATCAACTCAAAATACTTGCTGAGATAGAAGGGAATAGGTTTACTGACTCAACTACAAAGTAAAAGAAAGGCCCTTCGCAGAGGGAAGCAGGGATTGCAAGTCTCATAAAGAGCTACCAAAAATTATGATACTTACTAGCTTTCAACTCTCTTTGCCCCTATCATAGGCATCTTTTGGTGATTAAGGTTAAAGTGACACAACTAAGAGGATATGCTTGACAAGTTATAAGTTGAAATCTCATGCCCCTTACTTATGAGTACCGATCCTCATGCTACTCAACTTCAGTCACGAGCAAGCTCTTGTCATTGTAAATACATGTGTATCATCGAGAACCGCCAACGGGGTACCCCTTGCACATGACATAGGAGCTATCCCATAATCAAAATGACAAGGCAAGCAGACAGTGAGCATCTCAGCGATATTTTTATTTGCTATTTGCATAGATTTTTATTGAGGATGCTTCATAGAATGCTCACTATAGTTATGCTGCAAGTTTCCACCATGATTAGGCATGGCTTAGGCTAGCGGCCTAGGCGTTTCTCTAACACACATATAAACTCCATGATCTTACAAGTTCCACTTTTATTTCACACCGCCGGGATCCATAAGCAAAAGAACATGATATCAACTAGGTACAAGACACCAAATGAAGTGTTGAAAGTGGTCCCCATGATACATGGTTCTGCTAACTTCAACTCAGAAAACGCAAGCATATACGCAACAAAGAAGGACCCAATGGTTCAAGTTTATTAAATGCAAGAAAGTAAAGTGTGCCATCAAGTTCGTGAGAGATTTAATCACTAATTTTCGCATAACAAGTTTAATTTGGGAGGTATACAAAACAAGAATTTACTCGGAATAGCAATAATGCTACTAGGTAGGTATGGTGGACACAAATGTCAAAGGTTTTGGTTTAAGGGAGATGGATGCACGAGAAGAATTCCCTCACAGTACAGGTTTTTGGCTAGCAAGGCTGGGTAGCAACTATAAGAGTTGAAGGAAACAAACAAACATACAAATGATAAAGACAAACATGCAATCTTCCTTGGAAGCACAAAAGAACTTAATTAGATAATACTAAACTTATGAGAAAATCAAGAAAGAAAGATGATGAAATTATTTTTCTCTCGAGTACTTCTATCTTTTTCTTTTCAACTCTCAAAAAGGGTGTTGCTACTGACCGAGCCAGGTTTGCCAAAACCAACTAAATTAACTCAATGATCCCAGAGTGCTACCAATACTAACAACAAGATCAATCATACAACCACGAATTGAAAACTAATATAAGCTATGCAAAAGAGTGAATGATAGAACTTCTCATTAATATTCCATAACAGAAACTCACACCAAGGGATACAAATCTAACGAGAGAGGGGACACTTCCATAATGCAAACCATACTACATAATAACTCCTCTATTCATGATATGACTCTACTAATAAGGTAAAAAGAATGGAAGATAGTGATATGCTACCGCAGCACTCCCCCAAGCTTGGAACAAACCAAGGGGATGCCAAACCTGATGACGAATTACTCCTTTGGTGGTGGTGGTATCCTCTTGATGAGCTCCTTGATTAGTTTCCCAAAGTCCTCAATCTCGAAGGTGAGATTACGAATCAGCTGTGAGTTTTGCTCAATGCGGCTCATGATCATGTCGTGTTGAGAATCCCAGCTCTTGCTATTCTTTCCCCACTCTTCCTCCTTGAAGTCTTCTTTTCCTGCATGGCTAGAATGAGGCAAATCCCAATTGGAGGGTAATTTCTCCTTGGGCATATTCTAGTATTGATGCTCATGGATAAGGGTATGGAAAGGATTCTTGGTGTGTGGAGAAGTTGTCCGTGGTGCCAAGAAGTGACGCGGAGGCTTCCCTCTAGTTGACATCCGTGCAGTCCTTCTGATCCTGGCAGGGTTCGCCACCACACCAATGCTAGCAACGGTAGTGCCAGTGTGTTTTGCCTCCTCTTCACCTTCACTCTTGATCTCCTTCTCCTTCCCGGGGTCTTGGAGGTGTTCCTCCATAGGTTCCTTCCCTTTATCCTTGGCGGACACCATTGTGCTTCTAAACCTTCAAAGAGTATGTCCTGGCAGAAACAGATCGAAACAAAAACACGACGAAAACACAATATATGGACCTCGGGGGATCCAGAGGGTTATATATTACGAAGTTTCATACCAAAAGGAAGGTACTGGGAGAAAACGAGTCGGAGGCGGAGTCCTGGGTGGCCTCACCACCTGGTGGCGCGGCTAGGGGTGGGCCCGTGCCATGGGGTGGTGTGGGCCACCCTGGCTTCGTTTCCGTCTCTTTTCCGCTTCGTAGCTTTCCTTATTGACTGAAAACTGCAAAAATATAGTTGGATTGTATTTTCGCGGAACTTTTCTTACCAGAACCGCTACCTAGTTGGAAACGGACTCTGCAGGTCTCTGAATTTGGTATTGAGTGGATCCTTCCGGAGTCATCACTTGAATATCATCGATATCTTCATCTTCATATACTTATTACTTGAGTCATAAAACCTTTCTCTTCCTTATTACACCATTATCCCCACTTCCTGGAAATTTCTTTCACACAAAACTTCACACAGTTCTTATTAGCAACATTAGTATAAGTGAAGTGATAAAAAATTTTGAGTCCAACATCAACTGAAAACCATCAAAACATAAGCTACTGTAGCAACTCCTTCCGAAAACCCAAAAAGAATTCAAAAAGGAAGTCGAATAAAGAAGCAAATGCAAGATTGGCAAAATCTGTCAAAACAGACCAGCAGGTAAAGATCAATTTTTTCAAAAATCTTCTGTTGCTCAAATCAAAAAGTGCAAAACTAACGAAAGTTAAATAACAACCTGGGGCAGAAGCACAAAACATTACAGCTCAATCCGATATACAGAGATCTCTCATGAATTTTTACGGTGAAGCACAAAAATCTGTTTCGGGGCAGCAACTTCCCCAAATCTTACTTCTCTCTCATTAGAGGTTGATCTTGACACAAAAACCAAACAAAACGGATAAGGAGCGGTTATTACAGAAGTAATAACTTCCAAGACTCAAATAAACAAAAACAAACTGAAAGCAAAAACAAACTGGGTTGTCTCCCATAAAGCTCTTTCTTTATAGCCATTAAGATGGGCATGATAATTTTGAAGAAGCTCTCATAGGGATATGAATTGAAGTGAAAGAGAGCATTAAGAAGCAAAAACACACACACTTTTAAGTCTAACCCACTTCCTATGCAAGGGGATTTTGTAAACAAACAAGTTATTGAAACCAAAGGCAACTTGCATAAGAAGGCAAAAGAAGTGCAACCTAAAAACTTTCAGCATAAAACGAGGAAACTTGATATTATTGAGATACATAAGAACACTTTTCCCTCTCTCATAGTAACTTTCAGTATCATGCATAAACTTAACAATATAGCTATCGCAAAGACCATCATAGCAATGATCACTGATTCTAACAGAAAACACAGGAATACTAGCTCTCATAACACTACTTTGTGAAACAATATTAGAGGTATCCTTACAAAGGATAGGATGTCCCTCTTTCTCATACTTAGTAACAAAGTCTTTCACATTTGCTATTATAGATTCATCAACCATTTCTTTATCAGGTTCAACAGCCTTATTCATACTTTCATCTACCATACTAGCCATCATAGAATGTTCCTTTACCTTAACTGGAAAAGGGATTTTCTCAATGTAAGGTTTGGGTAAGACATGATTAGCAGTATAAACTTCAGTATTTCTTGAAGGGACACTCTTAGCAATATCTTTATAAGGTTCATGATACTTATCCCACTTCTTTTTAGGCACTTCAATGTAAGAAGCAAAAGCCTTAAAATAAGAAGCAATAGCTTGAGAATCTAGACCATAAGCATTTTTAATATTTTGAAAGTCATCAGTTCCCATAAAAGATTCAATGCATTCATAATCATAATTTATACCTGACTTTCTACCTTTGTCATTTTCCCAAGCTTTAGCATTGTCTTGAATACGATCTAGAAGGTCCCATTTAGCCTCTTCTTCCATGCGAGTGAATGATCCAGCACAAGAAGCATCCAATAAATCCTCGTCATGTAGTGGGAGCCTTGCATAAAAGTTGTTGATAATAATATTGTTGGGGAGCTCTTGAATGGGACATTTGAGCATTAGTAACTTCAATCTTCCCCAAGCTTGAGCTGTACTCTCTCCATCAAGAGGCCAAAAGTCGTACATTTGATTCCGATATTTATGAATCTCACTAGGAGGATAAAACTTTGAGTAAAAGAGAGGCATTATTTCCTCCCATTCCAGAGCTTGACCATTCTTCAGCAGCTTATACCATTCCTCAGCTCTTCCTTTCAGTGATAATGAGAATAACTTCTTCTTAACTTGATCTGTAGTAATACCTGCACACTTGAACAACCCGCATAATTCATGTATAAAGAGTAAATGATCACCGGGATGGACAGTTCCATCCCCAACATAATAGTTATCCGTAACATGATCAATAATTATTGTAGGTATTTTGAAAACATCTTTCTCAGTAGGTGGTGGCTTATCTACTACCTTAGCAGTGGTAGTAGCATTACCAAATAAGAAACTCAGCGAATTATCCATAACGAAAACAAAGCAACTAGCAGAAGTAAACAATACTCACAGTAGAAGTTTCCTTTACTAGTTCCACTCTCCAATAGCGCTTCACTCCCCGGCAACGGCGCAAGAAAATAGTCTTGATGACCCACAAGTATAGGGAGTGTATCGTAGTATTTTCGATAAGTAAGAGTGTCGAACCCAATGAGGAGCAGAAGGTGCTGGCTAGTGGTATGGATTAGGAATTCTCTGCAAATACTTAGCAAACCGATTTTTAGGGGTTTTCGATAAAGAAAGTAAACAAAGTACGAGTAAATAAAAGACAGTAGGAGTAAATGCAGCAAGTGGCCCAATCCTTTATGCAGCAAAGGACAAGCCAGTTGTATTACTTAAGATGACCAAACGTTCTCGAGGACACATGGGAAGACTGTCAAGTGTTTTCGCTTCATATAGTCGATCAATCTTCTCTAGCTTGCTAAGTGTTGTGTGGGTGAACCTGCGATAATGTACCGCCCCATCCAAGACTTAATACATACTTGTGATTATACCCCTTGCAAACATCTGTAAGTACAAGAATGTAATTAAGGTAGAAACCTAACCACAGCTTTAAACTCTAAGACCCTTACGTCCCTTGTGCAATGATTTCCTAATGGGGGTTCACGTTTCTGTCACTCCGGCAACCCCTACGATTAGTAGCCAAATACACAATGCATTCCCCTAGGCCCATATAGGTGAAGTGTCATGGAGTCGACGTTCACATGACACCACTAGAAGAAGTACACCACAACTTAAATAACAATCTATTGAATCTTTCTCAGCGCAACTCCACTACTAACAACAAGACTTCTCCCATGTCCTCAAGAACAAAACGAACTACTCACAAGACATCATATGGATCATGATCAGAGATGAAATAATGATGTATAACAATCTGAACATAAACAATAATTCAATGGTTCCCTCAATAGCATCAACTACAAAGAGTAATCAACACCGGGAAAGTTTCCCCTATGAACTATAGCAAGATTCAACCAATTTTTATAGCAATATGGAGATCGTGATGAGGGTGCTGATGGTGATGATGGTGGTGATGATGATGATCCCGATGAAGTCCAGCTTGATGGTAGTGTTGATGGCGACGATCTCCCCTCTCCGGGAAGGAATTCCCCCGGCAGAAATCTCTCTGCCGGAGAGATCTTTCTCTCTCGGTGTTTTCTGCCCCGCAGAGGCAGCGGAATCTTTCTGTGGTCGCTCTCCGAGTCTTAGGGTTTCCGGAGGTTGATATACGCTAGAGGGGAGAGGCTGGAGTGGGCGAGGGCGGCCACACCACTCCCAGGCGCGGCCTAAGCCTTCCCGCGCCATGGGGTAGTGTGGGCCCCCTGTGGCCCACCTCCACTCCATCTTCTGGCATCCTGAGTCTTCTGGAAAAATAGAATTTTCTGTATATTTTCCCGGATTTTCTGATCTTCGCGAATTTTGCCTCCAAACAGCACCTTTTCCATCATAATCCTTACTGCAGCGGTCCATGCTCCAAAAGTCATCAACCATGCAAAATAGATGAACTAACATAAGTATCATTTCTCAATACGAAATATATCAATGAATAATAGTGAATTAAGACATAGAATAGTGATGCAAAATGGACGTATCAGCTGCCGACATCATCGACCACGAGTACGCCGACATGAAAGTCGAGTTCCCGAAGCACCTGCACGAGCAATGGGAGTGGAGGCACCTTGATTACGATGCGATCAAGTACGCAGCCAGGGACGCGTATGTCTGCTACGAGATGCTCAACAGGATCTGGCGGGTGGGTGAGTGTGCTGTTTACCACTACTATATTCGCATTTTGTTCCTAGTTTTATCTCGCCTGTATTTTATCTCGCATGTATTTTCTAAGCATTCTGTGTGTAAGAACCAAGCTCGTATGATCCCTATGTTATTAGCTACTTAACCTATATGAATTACATTCCCCCTTTTGTATGATCAAGATTCATTCTTACAAATTCTGTCTGTGCCATTTGCATGCGGCAGAATCCAGGACTGACATGCATAAGGTGTGACACAGTCACAAGTCATAACCAAACCCAGATTATAGCGAAGGATACAGTCATAACCAAACCTAGATTATAGTTTGACAAAGGTAATACACAACAGTTCGTAATTGCTCACATAGTGTACTTCTGAAATAACATGTTTTCACAAACACAACAATCATGCACTAATAGTCTACATCCCAGCCTGTTGGAGAAGGCAACCAATCCCAGGATTCCTTCGGCCGCTTGCCCCGGTTTGTAGATTCATCTACACTCCGGCATCTGGGGCAAACAACCTGCCTTGGTGGTGGTTTAATGATGCGATGCCTGGAACGGGATTTTACAATCTAGCAGTACAACTCGTGGCTAACATACCCGTCAATTGCAGCGTACTTCAGATTAGGTTCAAAAAGTGGCTTATCCTCCCAGTAATCGTGCCCTAAACGCCTCCACAAACATCTCGGCAATCTGTCCTTCATGTCAGCGTACCACGGGTCAATGAGTTCGGAGGCAAGAGCGGCCATCCCGGTCCTGCCGCCCTTCGTCCCTGGGATCTAGTAAATTTGCTGGATGTCCACTCTTCACTCCTTTGGGATTCTAATGTTGACAGTCGGGCTTTTTCAAGCAGTTTACTGTCATTCGTGATGTCAACACTAGTAAATGTTATGTGCTGGTTCACGAGAAAGTCATGAAACAGATCCCTAATGCTTTCGCCCCACCTGCATGAAAATGAATTCAGACAAATAATATAGCAATAACTTTTGCAAACAGATGGTTTAGGACCAAAAATACAACAAAGTCTACCAGATCCCGTCAGCCCCGTTCTCGCAAAAAGGCTGGTATACGAGGACGTGCCCCTTCAGGGAGAGTTGCACCTCGGCGATCCTACGGTGATCGCGACTGTACTCGAGGTCGAGACCTACGAACCTGTTTTCTTCGAACTGCAGCCAACTCATGTAATTATTCAGAGTGTTCCTCACTGTCCGAGGGTCGGTGGTGTAGACGACATCGATCTTCTTACCGCCATGTACTTCAATGTCGAAGTACGCAGTTTCTTACCTGCCATTGTTTCGGACGTCCAGAGCGTCCATGACTACAGGCAAGAGGGAAGGATATGGAGGAAGAGGGTGATGCGGTGGTGGAGGAAATGGATGAGGCCGTGGAGGAGAAAGACGATGAGGCCGTGGAGGAGGAAATAAGACGGAGAAGTGAAAGATTGGAACTTCCCTTACCAATATCTGGAATGGTGCATGACCGTTCGTAGTAGGGTGAAGGTGGAGAAAAACGGCGGTTTTACACGTCGACGCTAGCGCTTCCTAAAATTTGTTATGCGCCACTTGCATGCGATGGAATCAATTCAAACGTAGGCACGTTTGCGCGTGCCGACCTTCACTCACTGACAGGCGGGTCGCACATTTCTCTTTTACGATTTATTTTCTCACTTCCTCTAGATGGTTCCGGTGCCCGCCCTCAATAATTATGCCCCCTTCTTGTCTTCCAACGGACGAGAACCAACGGTGGCGGTGGTTCCTTGCAGATTCACTCCCCACACGAACAACTGCCCCCATCCCTGATTCCACCCCCTCTCGAATCCATCCGCCTCCTTATCACAACACCTCCATTAATCTACCGGATTCCAGAGTCCATTTGCTACTATGGGTAGTGCTTGGGGTAGCAGCAGGCTAAAGCGAAAGGCATGCGACGACAACACGGATGGCCAGGGCGACCGCTACCGCGAGCATTGGGGATGGCTGAACCTCAACACCGCGAATGTGCATAGGATCGCCTCGGGGTTGGACATCATCTCCACCGGCCGCCTCGCTCGCTACATGCATGGCTACCGCGTGACGATGCGGAACATGGACGAACAACCATTCGGCACGCTAGGCCTTCTTTACCCCGATAATAGCAAATGGCCAGACGGCCGTGATGGCCATGTAAGTTCCAGTATCTAGCTTATTCGTTCAGTCATATCGTTGATTCATATGTGCTGAACTCTCATCGGAATCCTATGTTCCTTTCGTCGAACATGTTGTGTGCATGCACGGTTTGAACAAATCGAACCATTTAAGACTATTATGAACAGCGGAAGCTCTGCTCGTACCTGATATTCTGGTATGTTCGTAGTGACACAGTCTTACTTTAGGTGATAGACGAGTTGTCAATTTCGATTTTGCCATGGAATGCCTGCTAGGTGATATTCTGTTTCCTAAAATAAAAACAAATAGATTAGACGATTTAAGGCTGTTATGCCTCGAGCTGTTTATGATCATCGTCAGGAGTTTTTTCGGGGGGCTCTGCTACTACTCCATATATTGAGTATCTTCGTAGTGACACATGCACAATTTAGGCGATATATGAGGAGACACTCGTATTTAGGCGATGGTGTACTTTAATTAATCTGAAGTTCCAGTTGTCAAATTGTATTTGTAATGGAATCCATGCTAGTTTATTGTACCAACTGACAACAAACTCTGCAGAATATTCATGCAAAACTGATGCTGCTGGATAAGTGGTCCGAATCAGTAGTGGTGAATATCAAGGAAGAAGAAGAGACGGAAATGGAAGATGACCAGAACTAGGTGGGTGGCAACGGTGAGTGGCTGGTCCTTTTATCACAGGATGGCAGTACTTGGACTCTAAAAATGGCTACAGATCGAAGAGACTTGCAGTGCCATTTTTGAAGGGTGTCGGCATTACTGCATTCAATAGCGGGTGGCCGCCGCCCACTTCCGAATTCGCTTATAGGTTCAACATGGCAGAACTTGAGCTCGTGAAGGTACAGCTCCCACATAGACCGCGGGAAGGGGCGTGGAAGAACTGGGAGTACGACCTCTTGGCGGTGTTCGACAAGGCAATCACATTCATTAGATTCCCAGAAGACAAGGAATGGACAGTCTTGCGCGATGACTTCCTGCGACCGGAGAAGTATGGCGACGCCGTCTTCACCTACGGCTACTCTTCGTATAGACCGCAACGCATTTATGCGGTCACTGAACCTAGCTGCGACGTGCGTGTTTGGGAGCCGTCCATTTGGAGTGAGTCATGGTGTCATATAGCATGTAAAATCCCATTCAAAATTCTGCTTACTGACTGTTAGTAACACGCAGGTACCCACGCAGCCCCGCGCATCATTCCAGCTCCGGTCATCGAAGATGCAGTAGCAGGTGCTAAACTTGGGACACGGCGCTGGTTCCTGGCACCTGTTAGAGACAACACAGAACATGATGATGAACTCTTGTGGATTCATATCAGGGGAACACTAAACAGCGTTGGTGATACAATAGAACATATGGGGACACAACTTTCTTCATACCCATCGCTGCGGTGTCATGTTTTCTCGAGGTCTGCATGCCCATCTGAAGACCCAGTAGAGCAAGTCTGGAGCAGAGTCAACAATCTGCAGGGACAATCTGTGTTTCTTAGGATCAACTACCCTTTCTTTGTTGGAGCCCCTGGAGCTGTTGAACCTGTAATTGCTCAGACAGCCCTGGCCCCTGATGCTGTTGCTGGTGGTGGTGGTGGTGGTGTTGGTGGTGGTGGAGCTGACGAAGAACTAGCTGCTGCTCCTCCTAGTGAAGCTGACGAAATACTTGGGGATGCTGCTGCTGGTGAACCTGACGAAATACTTGCTAATGTTGCTGCTGGTGAAGCTGGCGAAATACTTGCTAATGCTGCTGCTGGTGAAGCTGACGAAATACCTGTTGAGGCTGCTGCCAGAGTCTAGGAAGAACATGCTAGTGTTGTTGCTGAGGTGCCAGCACTTCCAGTGTTGATAGCAGACTGTGTGTTTGCTGCACACTCACGCGCCTATCATGTGGACACTCCAGATCCGACCTGGAGCCGAATTCACGTCGAGGGGAGGGCGCCTACAATTGGCTCATCAGTGGGGTCGTACTATTTGAAGGAGAATGAAAGACGGCCAAATGCAGCATTCTAGTTTGTTCCGACGATACCACCAGCTCCAAGGACCCAGTGCTCAGACTGGCAGATCCAATGAACCATTTGTGTTTATCTTTATCATTAGTTACGCTTATGTGTGTAAATAATAAGCTGTGCTTATTTATGTAAGACTAGGTTAGGCCTAACTTCGTAATATTCAGTGAAGCCCAGCTTTTCTTTCCACGCCCATAACAACAGAATTGTAGCATATAACATACAAATGTAATGAGAATACCAGGCATTTTTGCTCAGGATAACAACCACTTCAAGCAAATGGACATCGTGTACGCATTTGAACGCATCACTAGAGGGCGCCACCTATTGATGATTGATGACATGGATGT
The DNA here is from genome assembly GCA_910589775.1 of Avena eriantha. Taxonomy (NCBI): domain Eukaryota; kingdom Viridiplantae; phylum Streptophyta; class Magnoliopsida; order Poales; family Poaceae; genus Avena; species Avena eriantha. Next base: position 508,814,760 of record OU342741.1, read on the forward strand.
AGCTTTTCTGCGTGTATTTGCATTGAATCGCTCATTGATTTGTTCACATATTTTTTGGCAATGGCTGATGAACTCCACTCTCTTGGTAACTTGCTTCGTCAGCGAGCACTTGTTGATGCAATGCAAAGTACATAACATGGTCGTCATCATCATTCCATTTAGGTTCTCTATGTTTTGTCATCACGGAGCTACTAATTTCAAATGAAAATCTAGTAAACAATATATGTGTACATTGTGAGAGTATGCTACAGCCACAGTACATACATGTTTTTCTACAATCAAAAGAAGAAAACTTGATGCATTTTCACCTTGTTGGCGTTGTGCTGAACTGGGTGGATGTGGCTTTGGGGTTTGGAGAGGAAGGCGTTGTGGCTAGTGTGTGCGTGACCACGGCGACGGCGAGCTCAGATTCTGGAGGAGGCCAACAGGACCGAGCATGGTCAGCATGGTGACAGATCTCACCCAGGAATGAATTCCCGTCCCCGCGCCGTGCCAATGGTGCGGTCATGGTAACGGCGAGCTCTGATTCGGGATGGGGAGGAGAACGGACTGAGCAGGTTCGTCCAAGTCCTAGCTCCACGCCATGGCTGCGACCATAGATTGCCGCCCCGGAGGAAGAAGAAGACGCGTAAAGGATACATGTGCCAACGCTGCAAGCCTACATGGCAGCCTACATGGCAGCAATGACGGTAACGACATAACCGCGAAAGCTGACAGGGGGCCCAACTTGACGGCCGTTAGCCTGATTTTTTGTATTGAAACGTAAAGTTGAATTCATGACGAAAAGACACTCTGAGTATTTAGCACACCAACTGTAGTCATCCCGGCTGATATCAGGCAACTTGGGTACTGCGTTGCCTGGCCACCCGAACTTTCGGGCTGCAAAATGATATTCTCAAAGAACACACATGCAATGACACTGGTGGATCCATATGTGGTTTGTGAGAAGAACACACATGCAATGACTCTAGCTATGGTTCATGAAAACAACACACATCCAATGACACTGGTGGATCCACGTGTGGTTTGTGAGAAGAACACACATCCAATGACACTAGGTGTGGTTCATGAGAAGAACATACATGCAATGACACTGGTGGATCCTTATGTGGTTTGTGAGAAGAACAGACATCCAATGACATTGTGTGTGGTTCATGAAAAGAACACACATCCAATGACACTGGTGGATCCATGTGTGGTTTGTGAGAAGAACAGACATGCAATGACACTGGGTGTGGTGCATGAAAAGAACAGACATGCAATGACACTGGTGGATCCTTGTGTGGTTTGTGAGAAGAACTGACATGCAATCGCACTAGGTGGATCCATGTGTGGTTCATGAAAAGAATATACATGCAATGACTCAAGCTGTGGTTCATGAAAAGAACAAACATGCAATGACACTGGTGGATCCATGTGTGGTTTGTGAGAAGAACACACATCCAATGACACTGGGTGTGGTTCATGAAAAGACATGTCTTGCAAAGCATTGTTATTCATGAATCTTTTGTTTGTACCTTTTCATGTTGCAACATAGTTGCTTTGTCTTATTGCTAGAACTTTGTCTTTCATGCTATGTTGAAGAACTATGATCCTAGCTTTCAATGTTTTATAAATACTTTGATCAAGTTTATGATGGTGCATGTCACCTCAAAAATTATTCATTCTTTTTATCACTTACCTACTCGAGGACGAGCAGGAGTTAAGCTTGGGGATTTTGATACGTTGCTAACATATCCATAATTTTTGATGTTCCATGCTTGGTTTTATCTACTTTCTTATGTTTTGTTCTAGATTTGGAGTACTTTTCATATGATTTCTTGGACTAACCTATTAACAAAGAGCCACAGTGCCAGCTGCCTGTTTTCTGCTGTTTTTGCTTCTAGGAAGTCAGAAAATGAATATTCTTGGAATTGGACGGGACAAAAGCCAAAGTTAGTTTTTCACCGAGGGACACAAGGAGCCAGAATACGAGACGGAGAGGGGCCAGAGGGCGGCCACACCACCTGGTCGCAAGGCCAGGCCTGACCCGCGCCAGGGGGTGGTGTGGCCAGCCCAGGCACCCCCTCGGCCTCCCCTTCCGACTATAAGATGCCTCCGATACAGAATCCCTAAGTACCCGATCAAATTTCCACGAAAGAATATGTAGCCGCCATCATCTCCATCCCTAGATCGAGAGGGATCTGAAGCTCTTTCGGGCACCCTGCCGGAGATGGGAATTCACCCTGGAGGCCTTCTTCATCATCATGCAAGCCTCCGGTGTGATGCGTGAGTAGTTCATCTCTTCACTACGGGTCCATGTAGTAGCTAGATGGCTGGTTCTCCTCCTTTGTGCTATCATGTTTAGATCTTGTGATCTCCGTTCATGATCAAGATCATCTATTTGTAATTCCTACATGTTGTGTTTGCGGGGATCCGATGGATATTGAGATGCTATTTTAGATTGATTGTTGATTCTATCATGTCTTTGTTATTTTTGATCTTGCATTCTTTCCGTTGTTAGTAGCTATCTTGGCCACGTAGATGCTAGCAACTCCAAGAGTTAGTATTTATGCTCGATAGTGCGTTCATGCCTCTAGTAATCTGGGGAAGTGACAGAAATCTCTAAGGTACTAGATGTGATGTTGCTACTAGGGAGAAAACAACAATCCTTTGTTCATAGAACAATCATATTGTTTACTTTACACGCAATTCGTAATGCAATTATCTGTTGCTTGCAACTTAATACTGGAGGGGGTTCGGATGATAACCTGAAGGTGGATTATTAGTCATAGATGTAGTTGGATGGCGGTCTATGTATAATGTTGTAATGCCCAATCAAGTCTCAAAGGAGTCAAGATGATTAGTATTTGCATGTATTGCTTTCTCGATGTTTGTCAATTGCCCCAATGTAATTTGTTCACCCAACATGTTATATACCTTAAGGAGAGCCACCACTAGTGAACTATGGACCCCGGTCTTTTATTTTATAATCAATCTACAATCAATTGTTTACTACTTTGTGTTTACTTTCTGCAAACTATTACTTTCTTCCACTCGATACGTTTAATCTTTTGTTTTTAGCAAAACCAGTGAGATTAACAACCTAATTGCAAGTTGGGGGCAAAGTTCTATGGTTGTGTTGTGGAGGTCTCCACGTTGCTACTAGCACCGGTAGTGCGCCCTGCCAAGGCTCAGCTAGCAACACCTTTGGGGTGTTTCCTTGCTCCTACTGGATTGATAACCTTGGTTTCATAACTGAGGGAAAACTTTCTGCTATGCTCATCATACCTTCCTCTTGGGATTCCCCAACGAGCTCAATATATTTTGGGGCATCAAGCATATTTTTTGGCGCCGTTGCCGGGGAGTCAAGGACATCTTCACAAGGGGAGTCCCTCATAACCAATCTCTTTACTTGGTTTTTTTGGTTTTGCTTAGTTTACTTTTCTGTTTTGTTTGCTTGTTTCTTTATCAAAACACAAAAAAATAGTTTTACAAGTTTGCTTTCTTTACTAAAAACACACAAAAAATGACTACTCTCAAAAATACTAAGTTGTGTGACTTCACTAGCACCAACAACAATTATTTCATGTGCACACCTATTGCTCCACATGTTCCTGAAGCTACTTTCTTTGAAATAAAACCTGCTTTACTCAATCTTGTTATGAGGGAACAATTTTCTAGTATTGGTAATGAAGTTGTTGCTGCTCACCTAAATAATTTTGTTGAACTTTGTGAGAAGCAAAAACATAGGGTTATAGATGGAGATATTATTAAGCTTCAATTGCTTCCTTTCTCTTTGAGAGGAAAAGCTAAAGAATGGTTAAATTCATTAATTAGGAATAGTATTGATTCTTGGACTAAATGCAAAGATGATTTCATTGGAAAATACTATCCTCCTGCTAAGATTATATCTATGAGAAGTGAAATACTGAAGTTTAAACAATCTGATAATGAAGATGTTGCTCAAGCTTGGGAAAGAATGAAATCTTTGGTAAAGAATTGTCCCACTCATGGACTGGCTGCTTGGATGATTATCCAAACTTTTTATGTAGGATTGAACTATTCTTCAAGAAATCTATTGGATTCTGCTGTTGGAGGTACCTTTATGACCATTACTTTGGGTGCTGCAACAAAGCTTCTGGATAATATGATGGTTAACTATTCTGAATGGCATATTGAGATAGCTCCACAAGGTAAGAAGGTAAATTATGTTGAGGAAACCTCCTCCTTGAGTGATAAAATTGATGTTGTTATGTCTATGCTTGTTAATGGGAAAGCCCATATTGATCCAAATAATGTTCCCCTAGCCTCTTTGGTTGCTCAATAAGATCAAGTTGATGTGAACTTTCTAAGAAATAATAATTTTGGCAACAATGCTTATGGTAATAACAATTATAAGCCTTACGTTCCTAAGAATACTTATGGTTATAATGGCAAACCTGGAATACCTAGTGAAGGAAGAATTTTAGAAATTGAAAGAGCCACTAAAAACTTCATGCAAATGCAATATGAACAAAATAAATTATTAACTAAAACTATGGAGGAACAATCTACAATTTTGAAGAATATTAGTCATCAACTTGAAAGTTTGAATAGGTAAATTCCTAGTTTGCAATTGAAAGTTTCTAATGCTGAAATAAATATATCATCTTTGTCTGAAGCACAATCCTCCTTGATTAATAAAATGGCTGCTAAACTTGAAACTAATGAGAATCCCTTTGCTACTGCTAATGCCATACAAGTTAGAATTGATGAAAATGTTAGACTATTAGCTGAATTACATGCTAAGTGGGGGGAGAGAAGATGAACTTGCTAGAAACGTTGTGTTTCTACTATCACTACCACTAATGTTGAAGCTAGTAATTGGTCTACTACTTTAAATGATAAATGTGATTTCGATCTTGATGGTTGCAATATCTCTAAAGTTATTAAGTTTCTGCAAAAGCTTGCTAAAAGTCCTAATGCTAGTGCTATGAATATGGCTTTTACAAAACACATTACTGATGCTCTCATAAAAATTAAAGAAGAAAATATGAAACATAAAGCTTCTATTCCTATAAAACAAGAAGATGGTTGGGAACCTGATACATTGCAAATGTATCTATAATTTTAGATGTTCCATGCTTGGTTTTATCTACTTTCTTATGTTTTGTCCACACTTTCGAGTACTTTTCATATGATTTCTTGGACTAACCTATTAACAAGATGCCACAGTGCTAGTTGCCTGTTTTCTGCTGTTTTTGGTTCCAGGAAAGTCGGAAAATGAATATTCTCAGAATTGGACAGGACAAAAGCCAAAGTTGCTATTTTACCGGAAGACTCATGGAGCCAGAATACGAGACGGAGGAGGGCCAAGGCCTGGCCACACCCCCCCAAGCGCGGGTACCCCCAGGCCACGCTAGGGCATGGTGTGGGCCCCCTGGCTGGCCACCGACCTTGCCTCTTTCGCCTATATATCTCCCCCGATGCAGAAACCCTGAATAGTCAAGCCTCCAGCCACGAAAAGTTTCGCAGCGCCGCCGCCACCAAAGGGGAGATTCGGGGGACAGAAAGTCTGTGTTTCGGCACCCTGCCGGGACAGGGAAGTGCCCCTAGAGCCATCTCCATCGATCTCCACCACCATCTCCATCGCCATTGCTGATTCCCATGATGATGAGGGAGTACTTCTTCCTCGAGGCTAAGGGTTCTACCGGTAGCTATGTGTTCATTTGTCTCTATGCATGATCATATTGTGATCATGAGCTTTGTAATCAAGTAGATCTACCTTGCTACTCACGTGCTTTAATGAATCTCTGCTCTCCCCATGTGTGTGAAAGTGACAGTGTGCTCACCATGGTGGCACTTAGGCTAGAGATTACAAATACTTGTTATGAGTTATATTTGGAGTTGGATGTTTCTATGAAATTGTTGTGTTTCTTGGACTCATCTAGTACTCAAGGTGACAGTGTGGGGTTTTCTAGATGGGAAAGGCTTACTTTGAGGTGTGATGTTATAGCCCTACCATCGATTAGAGTGTCCAACCGGAGAGTAGTTAAGAGTAGTATCATTAAGATAATATATTTATATGAGTGTTCACTAGTGAAAGTATGATCCCTAGGCCTTGTTTCTAAGTATTGAAACTGCGTTTGCTACTAGATCTGTTACATGTTTGCTTTCTTCCATCTTTATTTCAGTTTTACTTTAGTCTTTTCCACGCCATCGAGCTATTTTCTAGCACCATTGTCTTATATCCATACCACTTGTATTTTACTATCTCTTCGCCGAACTAGTGCACCTATACACCTGACAAGTGTATTGGGTGTGTTGGGGACACAAGAGACTTCTTGTATCTTGATTGCAGGGTTGCTTGAGAGGGGATACCTTTGACCACTTCCTCCCTGAGTTCAATAAACCTTGGGTAATCCATTTAAGGGAAAACTTGCTGCTGTTCTACAAACCTCTGCACTTGGAGGCCCAACAACTGTCTACAAGAATAGAAGTGCGTAGACATCAGAACCCATCATTAATATGAAAGTGAATGACTTTGATTTCAAAGCTTTATGTGATCTTGATAGTAGTGTTTCTATTATGCCTAGAAGGATTTATGATATGCTTGATTTGCCACCTTTGGAAGATTGTTATTTAAATGTCCCACTTGATGATAATGTTAAAAAGAAACTCATGGGGAGTCTTAATGATGTTCTTATTATGGTTAACAATGCATATGTCCCCGTTGATTTCTATGTTTTGGATGTTGAATGCAATGCTTCTTGTCCTATTACTTTGGGAAGACCTTTTCTTAGAACTGTTGGTGCCATTATTGATATAAAAGAAGGCACCATTAAATATCAACTCCCACTAAAGAAAGGTATAGAACACTTCCCTAAGAAGAGAGAGAAGATTTCTTTTGCCTCTACTATGAAAACAAAATTTGCACTTAATGCTTCTTCATTTGAGAACACTTGATTCTTTTTCTTGCTTCTTATGCCGAACTTAAAGGCGTTAAAGAAAATTACTTATTGGGAGATAACCCAAAAGTTTTAGATGAGTCTTGGAAATTGTTACCTCTATAATAACCGCTCCTTCTACTTTTTATTTGCTTTTTGTGCCAAGAGTAACTGATGACCCACAAGTATAGGGGGTGTATCGCAGTATTTTCGAGGGAAGTGAAACCCAATTTATTGATTCGACACAAGGGGAGCCAAATAATATTTATAAGCCTTAACAACTGAGTTGTCAATTCAGCTGCACCTGGAAACAATCTTGCTCACAGTAGTTTATCAATAGCAACAGTTTGTAGTAGGAATAGTAAAGTAACAGCAGTAGTAAAGCAAAGACAGTAGTAACAAAAGTAGTAAACAGTGGGATTCGAGTGCGGTAGGCATAGGGATGGATGGACGAGCGTTGCATGGACAAGACAACTCACATAGCAATCAGAATATAGGGCAATTGCAGATAAATAAGATAAAGCATACAAGTACTAGACAATCCTAGGCATGTGTTGCTAATATAGTCATACGTGCTCGCAATGAGAACTTGCACAACATCTTTTGTCCTGCCAGCCCGTTTGCAGGGAGGCCTCTAGGGAACTACTGGCAATTAAGGTGCTCCTTTTAATAGAGCACCGGAGCAAAGCATTAACACTCCGTGAACACATGTGATCCTCACATCAAAGCCATTCCCTTCCGGTTATCCCGATTTCTGTCACTTCGGGGCCATAGGTTCCGGATAACAACGTGTGTATACAACTTGTAGATAAGACCAAAAACAATACTATCATAATCAATCAATAACATGTTCAGATCTGAAATCATGGCACTCGGGCCCTAGTGACAAGCATTAAGCACAACAAGTCGCAACAAAGTCATAAAGCACTAATAAAAGATACTAGGCACCATGCCCTAACAATCCGATGCCATTACATGAACGATCTCATCCAATCCCTACCATCCCCATAGCCTACAGCGGGGGATTACTCACTCATAGATGGGGGAAACATGGATGGTCGATGGAGAAGCGATGGTGATGATGATGGCGATGATCTCCTCCAATTCCCCATCCCGACAGGGTGCCAGAACAGAGTTTCTGGTGCTGTTTCGTGGAATCTGGTTGTGGCGGCGGAGCGGATCTCCTTCTGGAAAAACGTCGAACCCCTCTCAGTTTTTAGGTCAGAAGGCTCCTTATAGGCGAAGAGAGAGGCCGAGGGGGTGCCTGGGGGGCCCACACCACCCCCTAGCGTGGCCTGGCCTGGCCTGCGCCACCAGGTGGTGTGGCCACCCCCTGGCTCTTCACCATCTCATATTCTGGCTCTTGGAGTCTTCGGGTGAAATAGGATTTTTGGTATATTTTCCGGGATTTTTCCAGATAGTTGATTTTCTACACAAAAAGTAGACACCAAGGCAATTCTGCTGAAAATAGCGTCAGTTCGCATTAGTTGCATCCAAATCACACAAGTTTAGAGGAGAAACAATAGCAAAAGTGTTTGGGATAGTAGATATGTTTTGGACGTATCAACTCCCCCCAAGCTTAGCTTATTTCTTGTCCTCAAGCAATTCAGTTGAAAACTGAGTGCGATAAAAGAACTTTCACGAACACATTTGCTTCATATGATATAAATATTCGCAGCAATGTGATCAACTACTTGGACAATTCATAATAAAGAGTACGCAACCAAGTCTACTTAATAGTCTTTGCAAGCTATGAAGAGATTCCAACTCAAGAATAATAAGTAGCATGAAGCACAAACATAAGCAACATTACAATGCTCATAAAAAGGTATGATAGAGTTGAAGGGAATATGCCCGAGAGGCAATAATAAAGTGGTTATTATCTTATTCCATGTTTATGATAAATGTTTATTTTGCATGCTATAATTGTATTGATCGGAAACGTCAATACATGTGTGTTTAATAAACAAAAAGGGTTCCTAGTTATGCCTCTCTTATAGACTAGCTCGTTGATTAACAAGATGATCAAGGTTTCCTGATCATGGACATTGGATGTTGTTAATAACGAGGTCACAACATTGGTGGAATGATGTGATGAACATTCATCCGAAGTATAGCATTACGATCAAAGTCATTATGTTTATATTGCTATAACATCATACGAAGTAATCTTTATCCTTAGACCATGAGATCATGTTAATTGCTAACACCGGAAGAGTATCTTGATAACATCAAACGTCACACCGTAACAGGGTGACTATAAAGATGGGTTCAGTGCTACGAAGGTGTTATGTTGAGGCTCATGGATCAGGAGTGGAATTTGTCAATCCCGATGACGGATAGATATACTCTGGGCCCTCTCGGTGATATCACATTAAGATAGCTTGCAAGCAAGTGATGTGATCACTAGAATGTTATATCACGGGAACGTGAAAAGAGTGCATGTCGGAAATGAGATCAAACTAGGTATGGAGATACCGATGATCGAATCTCGGACATGTAATATATTGCGAGACAAAGGGATTTAGTTACTAGCGTTAAAGGTTCTCACGATCAGAGAAGTCATCGTTGAATGTGTCGGAGTCAGTAGGGATCTCCAAGTCCCGCTGCTGATTATTGATCGAAGAGGGGTCTCGATCATGTATGCATTCTTCACGAACCGTAGGGTGAACTTAAGGGATACCGACACCATTTGGAGCAAATATGTTTCAGATAAAGATTTAAGAAAGCGCTGGAATTATTTCAATAGACACCGAAACTGTTTCGGGTGAAATTGCTGAAATTGGTTATGCATGTAATATTGAAATGTTGGAGGGGGTTTTATGTGAATGTTTGTTAATTAAAGTAATTAACAAAATTCTGAATAAAAATAATAAAAGAGTTTTATTAAATGAGAGAGCATTAAATTTGGAGAAATTTAATGCATTTAAAGTGGAGACTTTAAAAGGGATTGTGAAGAGGCATTTTAATGTGGAGGGGTTACCACCACATGAATGGAGGAGGTGAAGAGGCACCTCCTCCATGCGCCGGCCATGAAGGAGGGGCACCCCCCTCCTCCTATAAAAGGCCACCCTCTCCTCACTTCTCACACACACCTCCTTGTGAAGGATCTCTCTCCCCCTCTAGTATTATTCCCCCATGGTCTCGGATTAGCGAGATACATGTTCCTGGTGGCTTTATCTGGAAAGGAGTTGCTGCTTCCGCTGCTTTGCTGGAGCGAGGGACGGAGGTTGTAGGGGTACCGAACGTGTGTGCGATCACGGATGCACCGATGCTTTGCGGTGCTGGGCTTGGTGTTGCTGGAGCTGGATCTGATGGACGTGTTGGAGCCGGACATGTTGGACTTCCTCACGATCTTGAGATCGGCAAGTGTACGACTACATCAACCACGAGTTCCTACTCATTAACAAAACTCGTTGTCTTCAAGGGTAAGTTCTCGTTGGATGTATGTCCACCCGTTGCTTTGTACCTAGTAGATAGATCTTGGTGTGTAGTTCACATCGTAGGAAATTTTTTGTTTTCTATGCTGCGGACCCAACAAGAGTGGTATCTCGCTTGCCTTTGATTGAATGCCAAGGCACCTCTGAAGTTCAAGTGATGACTAGAAGTAAATATATCAAGGATACAATCATCAAAGTCATAACACAAATAATCAAGTAATGGAACAAACACAAAGAATGACAACTATGCTCTCAAGAAGGTGGTCAAAGAATATGTGGAGACTCAACAAGTAGAAGAAAAGGTTTTGAATAATTTGAAAGGCTTCCAAATGCTGAAAGTATGGTACTTGTTAGCTTTGAGCTCTTATTGCCCCTATCATAAGCATCTTCAAATGGTTAAGGTTAAAGTGACACAACTAAGAGGATACGCTTGACAAGTTATAAATTGAAGTCTCATGCCCCTTACTTACGAAGACCGATCCTCATGCTACTCAACTTCAGTCACAAGTAAGCTCTTGTCATTGTAAGTATATACGTATCATAGAGAACCGCCAACAAGGTACCCCTTGCACATGACATGGGAGCTATCCCATAATCAAAATAACAAGGCAAGCAGACAATGAGCATCTCGGCGATCTTTTTATTTACTATGTGCATAGATTTTTATTGAGGATGCTTCATAGAATGCTCATTATGGTTATGCTGCAAGTTTCCACCATGATTAGGCATGGCTTAGGCTAGCGGCCCAGGCGTTTCTCTAACATACATACAAACTCCATGATCTTACAAGTTCCACTTTTATTTCACACCGCCAGCATACATAAGCAAAAGAACATGATATCAACTAGGTACAAAGTACCTATGAAGCGTTGAAAGCGGTCCCCATGATACATGGTTCTGCTAACTTCAACTCATAAAGCGCAATCATATGCGCAACAACGAAGGACACAATGGTTCAGGTTTATTAAGTGCAAGAAAATAAAGTGTGCCATCAAGTTCGTGGGAGCTTTACTAACTAACTTTCTCATAACAAGCAAACATTTTATTCGGAAGAAAACAAGGCATATTGAATATGCACGGAGGTGGCAAATGATGCTAATGGGTAGGTATGGTGGACACTTTGGAAATATTTGGTTTAGGGAGTTGGGAACTTGAGTAAGACATACTCAGTGAAAGTGAAGGCTAGCAATAGTAAGGGAGCGATAAACAAGAGAGCAATAGCTGTCATTATCATGCTTGCAACAAAACATGACTACTCATGGCATGAAAGTGATTCAAGATCCTCAAGGCAAAATAATTCATCAAGGCTTAACTGATTATCACAGTCATAGGCATGCGTGAGCATGTGCCAAGTCAATTCAAATGAAACATTCAGAGGAGGATAGCGCGATGTCATACCAATTTATGAATAGAGCAATGCAAGCAAACATTCATAAGACATGCTACAAACTATTAGCGAGATGGAGCTAATCATAAGAAAGCAAGAACTACTAAGCATCCAAAGATAACATACACCCTACTTGAACGGACTAAGCAAGCTCACAATGATGAGTATATGTACAAAAATGAAGACAGATAGAGTTCGTTACCAGCCTCTTACCATGCCTCAAGTTGTCATTGATCCTCATTATTGCTCTTCACTTGTGTAATTTGAATAATAATATGAAACCAATATCCACTGAGGGCTGCCGAACCCCGTAGCAAAGTCGCAAAAACCAAAGAAGAACGACATATATTTTTGGTGTTTTCGATTTTTAAACAAGAACCAAAAGGGAAAAATAAGCAAAGCAAAATCTTTTTGGGTTTTTCGAATAGTTCAAACAAAGCAAAAAGGGAAAAGCAAACCAAGGCCAAAAGAAGAAGCAAACCAAAGAGAAACAATAGAAATACTTTTGGTCTTTTTGTGTTTTTAGAAAGCAAAAGCAAAGAAGGACGAAAACTAAAAAGAGAACGAAAACATTAATATACAAAGTATCGACGCAACATGATATGAAGATGAGTGCGGTGTCGGCGTACCTCCCCCCAAGCTTAGGCTTTTGGCCTAAGTGGGTATCAATCCCAAGCTGGCCAGGATGAAGTGTCACCCTGGTACGACGAAGAGGTCCCCTCATCCTGGTGCGAGCTCGAGTACGTCCCTCTGTAATGCGCGGAGTAATCAAAGGAGGGCACATCCTCCTGGTGCTGCTCGTGGAAACCCAGCAAGCGAAGCTGCTCGTCCACCTCCTCCTTGGAGCACGACCACGGTCTCCTGTGAACACTAAACAAAGTAGGCTATGGCAAAAGGATCTCCCTTTCATCCCCGTTAGTGAAAAGCATCCTATATACTAGATTGTTCAAATCAGAGGTAGCAGTGACAAAGTGATGATTTTTCATGGCAACAAGGTCAAGCCTCTATGGTGCCAGCATAGCATCATAGGGATCCACTGAAAGACCTAATGCCTTGACTATGCGCGATGCAATGATGCCCCCATAGATAGGCCCCCTAGCAGCTAGGCGGCGAGCAATAAGCGAGCCAAGATTATACCGAGTATCATTGTTAAGCGCAGCAGCAAGGAATGCTAAATGATAGTTGGAGATATTACTTGTGTTCTCCCTACCCAGTACACTAGTAGCAAGATAATATGCAAAGTATCTAAGAGCAGGGAGTTGGATATTTCTTATCTTTCCGCGTTGCGCCACGCGGTCATCATCACTGGTCACCCCTCGGTAAAGCTCCAACAAATCAGCGGGTCGCCCTTGAATTTTCTTCACGGTCCCTGTCATACGCAAACCTACAATACTAAAAAATCTCTCCAAAGGCATGGTGAAGGGCTAATCATAGATTTTAAAAGAGACAGTAGACTGATAGGGTGTGTTAGTAAACGTGAAGCTCTCAACAAAAATTTTGGTGAGCATGGCGTATTGTGCACTCTCATCTTGCATATATGAGGTCAAACCAACCCTCTCAATCAGTAGCAAGAAATCATCAAGAATACCTGCAACTTGTAAGAAAGTAAAACAAGGAAAAGAGGATGGGTGAGCATCCCCATCATCCCTTTCACTTCCAATACGAGTTGCAATGAGATCTTCATTGTATGATGGCCTAGCTTGAGAGGCTGTTCTTGAGGGCCTCGACCTCCTAGGTGCATCACTCTCAAATATCTCTCCAAAAGTATGGTTGTTCATGCTTGGTATTCTGAAATTTAAACACCTATTAAACAAGTGATTGCAAAGTAAATATAATGAAGGATTCTAATAAATATGCATCAAAACTATATCTCTAAGCATCAAACAAGCTTACAAGCCCTCATAACCAGTAACCTACAGCAGCAAAATACTCAACATATAATCCACTAAACACAAATCTACTTGGACAATGGGAGGAGTCACATACCAGGGAACAAATGTTCCAAATTTCAGCAAGAAAGATGGGCTGAGTAAGGAGATCGAAAAAATCGAGAGCAAGAACGCAATTTTGAGCTATGAACTGGAGCTTACTCGGGAGAGAGAAGAAAGTGGCAGGTGAGAGAGTTAGTGGGGGGCCAGGGGTGGCCCACACCAGGGCATGGCGCCACCCAAGGCTGGCCGTGCCACCATGTGGTGTGCCTGCCTGGTGGGCCCCCCCTAGTACTACCCAGGTACTCCTCTGCCCCCTTTTTCACGTAAAAATTTAATATGAATTTTCTAGAATTTTTCGAGACACTTTATTTTTGGGCAATTTTCAGAAATAGAAGAATGATTTTTTGACAGACAGATTTTCTTTCTTTTGGAAACATGATACAAGGACAAAACAAGGCTAGAACTACATAAGTTCTAACATGCAAGCAACTAACAACAAAAAGAAAACTAAACGTAAGCAAAAACTAAAATGCAAAGGATAGAAATAAACGGAGATAATCATAATGAAAACATTGTTTTGTTCAATGGAATCCTTTTGTTAACAAGGTTGATCAAGTCTTGCTACCAAAACAATTGCATATGAGACAAAACTGTGTACTCCACTAATGATTATGTTACCTCAACCTTGATAGCAATGGTCCCAATCATAATAGTTTCAAATTTTTCTCTTGGTATGGGACAATATATTTCTCCAACTTGAATGCCTTCAACATGTTCAATTGAATTCAAACCATAAGTCCTTTCAATCTTCTTGGGGAAATAGACAGTATGTTCCTTGTCATTAACATTGAAGGTCACCTTTCCTTGATTACAATTAATAACAGCTCCTACAGTATTAAGAAAAGGTCTCCCAAGAATAATAGACATATTATCATCTTCAGGCATCTCAAGCACAACAAAATCACTTAATATCAAGCAATTGTGAGCCACCTGAACAGCTACATCCTCGCATATACCCACAGGAATAGTGGTAGATTTATCAGCCATTTGCAAAGATATATTAGTTGGTATCAATTTTTCAAGTTGAAGCCTCTTATAGAGAGAGAAAGGCATAATACTAACCCCAGCTCCCAAATCACACAAAGCAGTTTCTAACATAACTGTTTTTAATAGAGCAAGGGATAGTTGGAATCCCTAGGTCTCCAAGTTTCTTCGGAACCTTACCATTAAAGGAATAATTAGCAAGCAAGGTAGAAATTTATTCATTAGGGATCTTCCTTTTATTCGAGACAATGTCCTTCATATACTTTGAGTAAGGAGGCAATTTAATAGCATCAGTCAAAGGAATTTGCAAGAATAAAGGCTTCATCCACTCACAAAACTTATTATAGTGTTCATCTTCCTTTGACTTGTGTTTCTTATCAGGGAAAGGCATAGGTTTTTGGACCCAAGGTTCTCTTTCACTACCATGTTTCTTAGCAATAAAATCTTCTTTGGTGTATCTAGTATTCTTAGTGTGGTTTTCAGGTTCTTCTTCAACTTTTTCTTCATTAGGAACAACATTTTATTCATTACCACTTTCAATTTCAGCATCAGAGATAGATATACTATTAGGATCTATAGCAGGTTCAGAGGGTTCTACAACAGTTTTATGTTTCTTTTTCCTTTTCTTACGAGTAGAACCACAATTTTCAGCTTGTTAAGAATCCTGCTCAATTCTTTTGGGATGTCCCTCAGGATATAGAGGATCCTGGGTAGCAGCACCACTTCTAGTTCTAATTTCATAAACATGTTTTTCTTTAGCAACATTAACTAGCAAGTCTTTTTGCACTTTAATGAGTTGATCTATTTGAGTTTGAACCATTTGAAAGTGTTTAACAATCATTTTAACATCATTAGCGGTTCTTTCCACAATATCCTTCAACTCAACAATATCTCTAGTGTTTTCCATTAGATGATTTTGCACCCTTTTATTAAAATTATCTTGCTTAACAATAAAGATATCAAATTCTTCTAAGCATTGATCAGGAGGTTTAGAGTAAGGGATATCACCTTCATCAAACTGTTGGAGAGAGTGTACCTCAATAGTGGGTGAGTAGGAAATAGGCTTACATAATTCTTCTATAGGAGGTAAATTCTTGACATCTGCAGCTTTAATTCCCTTCTCCTTAAGACATTTCTTAGCTTCCTTCATCACTTCATCATTTAATTCAATAACTCCCCTCTTCTTTGATGTTGGAATAGGCACGGGAATAGATGGTTCAGGTATAATTACTTCAGGTATAGCTTGTTTAGGAGGAGTCCAATCTTCATAATTCTTGCTTATTTTAGCCATTAATTCCTCAGCTTCCTTAGGAGTCTTATTCCTAAAAACACAATCAGCACAACTATCTAGGTATGTCCTAGATTCTTCGGTTAGTCCATTATAAAATAGATGAAGAATCTCATTCTTAGGTAATGGACTTCTAGCCTGTGCATGAATCAAATCACAAAATCTTGCCCAAGATTCGGGAAATACCTCTTTTTGTCCCTGTTTAAAATCAAAAAGTTCCTGCAAAATAGCATGTCTAGCACTGGGAGGAAAATATTTCTGCAGGAAAGTACTAATCAAGCACTCAGGGCTATCAATAGATCCAGGAGGTAAATTACTAAACCAAGTTTTAGCTTCTCCTTTCAGTGAAAAGGGAAAAATCTTAGCAACAAAGTAAGTACGCATCTTAATGTCATCAGAAAACAAGCCACTCATGGTAGAAAGTTCATTCATATGTGCTACCGCACTTTAATTCTTAGTCCCACAAAAAGGTTCTCTCTTGACAATAGATATGTAAGATAGATCGAGAGAGAAATCATAATCTTCATCTATAATGTTTATGGGAGATGCAGCAAACTTAGCATCAGGAGACAATTTGGGTCTAATAGTACGCCTCTCAAGGAGACTCTTAGCAGCGCTCCTATCATGGGTTTTCTTACATTCTTTAATAAATTCATCAGTCATCTCAACATAACCATCTTCAATATCATAATTCTCACTAGACTCAGGTGAGCTAACAGGTCTGGTAGTGTCTTCATTAGGAGTTTCGGTATTTCCAGCTATAGTTCTAGCAATCGTACCGTCTAAGAAAGGACCTAATGAACCACTCTTATCAAGCATAGTAGAAGCAGCATCATAAGCATCAGAGGTTTTAGATTCAGCAGTAGTAGCAGTGTGTGTAGCATGTGTATGTGGTGGTGTAAGGAACTTACTCAAAACAGACGGTGAATCAAGAGCAACAGAGGTGTTCAAAACCGTACCTCTTCTTGTAGTGGATGGTAAAATAGGAACCTTGCCATCACGAGACTTACCCATGATGGATGGAAAGCAGCGAACAATACAGAATCCAAGTGAACTTGATAAATAAAGCTATGCTCCCCGGCAACGGCGGCGCCAGAAAATAGTCTTGATGACCCACAAGTATAGGGGGTGTATCGTAGTATTTTCGAGGGAAGTGAAACCCAATTTATTGATTCGACACAAGGGGAGCCAAAGAATATTTATAAGCCTTAACAACTGAGTTGTCAATTCAGCTGCACCTGGAAACAATCTTCCTCACAGTAGTTTATCAGTAGCAATAGTTTTGTAGTAGGAATAGTAAAGTAACAGCAGTAGTAAAGCAAAGACAGTAGTAACAAAAGCAGTAAGCAGTGGGATTCAAGTACGGTAGGCAAAGGGATGCATGGACGGGCGTTGCATGGACAAGATAATTCACATAGCAATCAAAACATAGGGCAATTGCAGATAAATAAGATAAAGCATCCAAGTACTATACAATCCTAGGCATGTGTTCCATATATAGTCATACGTGCTCGCCATGAGAACATGCACAACATCTTTTGTCCTTCCAACCCATTTGCAGCGGGGCCTCTAGGGAACTACTGGCAATTAAGGTGCTCCTTTTAATAGAGCACCGGAGCAAAGCATTAACACTCCGTGAACACATGTGATCCTCACATCAAAGCCATTCCCTTCCGGTTATCCCGATTTCTGTCACTTCGGGGCCATAGGTTCCGGACAACAACGTGTGTATACAACTTGTAGATAAGACCAACAATACTATCATAATGAATCAATAACATGTTCAGATCTGAAATCATGGCACTCGAGCCCTAGTGACAAGCATTAAGCACAACAAGTCGCAACAAAATCACAAAGCACTAATAAAAGATACTAGGCACCCTGCCCTAACAATCTGATGCCATTACATGAACGATCTCATCCAATCCCTACCATCCCCATAGCCTACAGCAGGGGATTACTCACTCATAGATGGGGGAAACATGGATGGTCGATGGAGAAGCGATGGTGATGATTATGCCTATGGTCTCCTTCAATTTCCCATCCCGGCAGGGTGCTAGAATGGAGTTTCTGGTGCTGTTTCGTGGAATCTGATGGTGGCGGCGGAGCGGAACTCCTTTTGGAAAAACGTTGAACCCCCCTCAGTTTTTAGGTCAGAAGGCTCCTTATAGGAGAAGAGAGAGGCCGAGGGGGTGCCTAGGGGCCCACACCACCCCCTGGCGCAGCCTGGCCTGGCCCGCGCCACCAGGTGGTGTGGCCACCCCTGGCTCTTCTCCGTCTCGTATTCTGGCTCCTAGAGTCTTCGGGTGAAATAGGATTTTTGGCATATTTTCCGGGATTTTTCCTGATAGTTGATTTTCTGCACAAAAAGTAGACACCAAGGCAATTCTGCTGAAAACAGCATCAGTTCGCATTAGTTGCATCCAAATCACACAAGTTTAGAGGAGACAATAGCAAAAGTGTTCGGGAAAGTAGATACGTTTTGGACGTATCAGTAACCTCTAATGAGATAGAAGTAATGATTGGGAAAGTTGTTGTCCCGAAACAGATTTCTATGCTTCACCATAAAAATTCGTGTAAAATCTCTTACGTCCTTTTGAGGCGTGAATATTTTTTCTTTTGTCCCAGGATGTTATCTAACTTCCATTAGTTCAACACTTTTTGATTTGAGCAATAGAAGGTCTTCAAAAAAATTCGGCTTTACCTGCTGGTCTGTTTTGACAGATTTCTGTCATTATTTGCATTTGCTTCTTGTTGGTTCCTTTTTGAGTTCTTTTGGGGAATTGAGCTTTTTGAGAGAAGTGCTACAGTAGCTTGTGTTTTATTGGAAGTTTTATTAGTGTTGAAACTGAACCGAAAGACTTATTATCTTGAGTGCACTAATGTTGCTAATAAAGATTGTGTGAAGTTTTGTATGAAGGAAAAATTGTAGGTTTATGGAAGGAATGAGTAATGCGATGAAGAATGGATTAAAGCTCAAGGTTGGGGATGCCACGCGTGTCACCCCAAGAAATATCCAAGAAGTAAAAGCGTCAAAGCTTGGGGATGCCCAAGGCATCCCCTTCTTCATCAATAAAAATCCCATGTTTATTCCAAACGCTTCATTTTTATTGTTTCATGCACAGTTGTGTTGTTCTTGGAGCGTCTTCTTTTTCGTTTTCGTTTGGTTTTTCGTTTGCTTAGTTTGCTGAATAATATTGGTTGGACCCCCTTTTTCATACATTGGTTGTCAAATAGTTTGGTTTGGATTGGAAAAGAGTAGGAAAGTTCATGCTTAAATGGTAAAGAGAGCTTGTTTTTGACTGTGGCCTATGCTTTGTCATGCCATGCTTGATATTGTTTTGGCTTTATGCTTAGTATTCTTTGTTGTAGCATGACATGTTAGAAACAATTGAGATTGCTTAATGTGCCTTGGAAGGATCATGCGTTGTTTTAGCATATTAAAGCATAGTATAGTGGTATTCTCCTTTGATGCTTTATTTGGGTTGACTTGGCACATGCTCACACCATGTTATGACTATCCCAAGTCACCTTAGCCTTGATGATCCTTTAGTTTTCAACTTGTAGTATCACTTTCTGCTTTGATCAATGATGTTTTGTCGCTCTACATGATTATGGCCATTATTGCTCTCTTAGTTTGTTGCTCCCAGTCTTTTGCTAGCCTGCGTAACCAAGTGTGAGTTCCACTCATGCATCAAACTCCTTAAACCAAGTTATTCCAAAGAGTCCACCATACCTACCTACTAGCTTATGCTTTTCCAAGTATATTCATGCTTTTATCTACCTTCCAAATTAAACTTGTTATGTGAAAATTAATGATTAAATCTCTCATGAACTTGATGGCACACTTTACTTTTCTTGCATTTAATAAAGAGTTAAATCCATGGTTAGTCATCGAACTTGCTTAGCAAAATCAATACAGTCATTATACAATGGGAATACAAATTTACGGTCACTGAAAACGCGTCGGAGTGTCGCGGTCACCACGTGTGTTGTAGACATGTATTTGATGATGTGGCAAGTTACAGGACCCATTATCAGGCCTTAGGTAGCGCTTTACTTTGCAAAACACACCCTGTCTTATTTTCCACACACACACACATGTAAATAAGGAGAAAAAATGAATTCTCAATTCACACTCAAAGACATTGACCCACGAGGCCATGCTGTGAAAAACGTTGACCCACCCACCCTCGTTTACCCTGAATCCCATGCATACATACACCAACACACTCGATCGAACAGTTGCCATGCATGCGTACCGAGGAGAGCCATGCACCTCGCCGGCATGGATATCCCACTCCCACTGCTGCTCTACATCCTGGCAATCTCCATGACCATATGACATGTCTTCTTCCGCGCCGGCAAGGGGCGTGGGGCGCCGCTGCCACCCGGCCCGACGGTCTGGCCGACGCTAGGGAACCTCCCGCAGCTGGGCGGCAAGACGCACTAGACCCTGCACAAGATGACCAAGGTGTACGTGCCCGTGCTCCAGCTCCGGTTCGGAAACTCCGTCATAGTGGTGTCCGGGTCGGCCGCCGTGGCTGAGCAGTTCCTCTACATCCATGACGCCAAGTTCAGCAGTCGGCCGCCCAACTCGGGCGGCGAGTGATACATTCTAAATGTATCTATAATTTTTGATGTTCCATGCTTAGTTTTATCTACTTTCTTATGTTTTATCCACACTTTGGAGTCCTTTTCATATGATTTCTTGGACTAACCTATTAACAAGATGCCATAGTGCCAGTTGTCTGTTTTCTGCTGTTTTTGGTTCCAGAAAGTCAGAAAATCAATATTCTCGGAATTGGACCGGACAATAGCCAAAGTTGATATTTTCCCGGAAGACTCACGGAGCCAGAAGGAGAGTCGGAGAGGGGCCACAGGGTGGCCACACCACCCCATGGCGTGGGTCCCCCAGGCCGCGCCAGGGCATGGTGTGGGCCCCCTGGGCGCCCACCGACCTTGCCCTCTGGCCTATAAGAAGCCTCCTGATGCATAAACCCTAAATCGTCAAGCCTCCAGCCACGAAAAGTTCCGGAGCGCCGACGCCACCGAAGGGGAGATTCGGGGGACAGAAAGTCTCTGTTCCGGCACCCTGCCGGGACGGGGAAGTGCCCCCGGAGCCATATCCATCGATCTCACCACCATCTCCATTAGCATTGTTGATTCCCATGATGAGTAGGGAGTAGTTCTCTCTCGAGGCTAAGGGTTCTACCGGTAGATATGTGTTCATCTCTCTCTCTATGCATGATCTTATTGAGATCATGAGCTTGTAATCTATAGATCTACCTTGCCACTCAAGTGCTTTAATAGATCTCTGCTCTCCCCATGTGTGTGAAAGTGACAGCGTGCTCACCATGGTGGCACTTAGGCTAGAGATTACAAATAATTATTATGAGTTATATTTGGAGTTGGATGTCTTTATTAAATTGTGGTGTTTGTTGGACTCATCTAGTACTCAAGGTGACAGTGTGGGGTATCTAGATGGGAAAGGCTTACTTTGAGGTGTGTTGTTATAGCCCTACCATCGATTAGAGTGTCCAACCGGAGAGTAGTTAAGAGTAGTATCATAAAGGGAAGATATTTATGAGAGAGTGTTCACTAGTGAAAGTATGATCCCTAGGCCTTGTTTCTAAGCACTGAAACACCGTTTGCTATTAGATCTATTGCATGTTTGCTTGCTTCTATCTTTATTTCAGTTTGCCTTTAGTCTCTTCCACACCATCAAAGTATTTTCTAGCACCGTTATCTTATATCCATACCACTTATATTTCACTATCTCTTCGCCGAACTAGTGCACCTATACACCTGACAAATGTATTGGGTGTGTTGGGGACACAAGAGACTTCTTGTATCTTGATTGCAGGGTTGCTTGAGAGGGGATACCTTTGACCACTTCCTCCCTGAGTTCGATAAACCTTGGGTGATCCACTTAAGGGAAAACTTGCTGCTGTTCTACAAACCTCTGCACTTGGAGGCCTAACAACTATCTACAAGAATAGAAGTGCGTAGACATCAGCGGGCACATAGCATGTAACTACCATGACGTGGTGTTCGTGCCCTACGGGCCCCGGTGGCGCGCCATGCGCAAGGTGTGCGTTGTGAACCTCTTCTCGGCCCACGCGCTTGACGACCTCTGTGTGTTTCGCGAGCGGGAGGCCAAGCTCATGGTGAGGTCCCTCGCGAATGGTTCGGCATCTGCCGGGAGCTCCAGTCGACCTTCTCGGGCAAGAGGCCGGCGCCACCGTGGTGGTGCAACACGGTTTGCTATGGGGAGGTTTGGGAGCGTGCGCGTCAGCATGGGGAGGTGGGGGAGCTCGCATCTGGTCGAGCTCGCCGTGCACCATTAGCATCCCCGCCGGTTCATATAGCAGACGGAGCTGTATCCGAGAATTATGCGCGTGCAGAGGAGATGCCGTCCTTCCCGTGTCCACCAGCTGGAGCAGCAGCCGAATGTGAGGTGTGGGCAGAGGAGCTACTGCCGTCCGTGCTCTGCTGCCTCTACCGGCACGTCCTCGGCGTGTGGCCACAAAAGTAGAGGAAGGTGGAGGCGGCACCGGCTGGCTTCAAGCAGCATCGGAGCCCAGATGGCTCGCTCGAGGTGGACACCAAGATCTCGGTCACCGGAGCAGCAGCACTGAACCGCGGCACGACCAGTTGCCAGCACGCTGTGTGCGTGGAGGGGGCGAGGTCGGGGAAGGGGTGACGAGGATTGAAGGATTGGAAGAGAAAGGGAGGAAGAAGGAGAAGATAAAGGAAGGATGCTTGCACCTGCATGAGGAGGCGGGGGAGCATCGGCGGTGGCGGCGCTGGAGTTTTTTGGCGGACAGGACATGTCAGGCATGGAGCGGAGACAGGACCAAGGAAGGAACGACCGTTTTGCAAAAAATCCCTCCTATAAGTGGTTATTCTTTATTTATATATTAAGTTACTGACAGTGGGTCCTCAGCTCGCCACGTCGTCAAATACTTCTCTACGGCGCGAGCGGTGACCGCGAGTGACGCTCCGACGCGTCTTCAATGACCGTAAACTTGTATTCCTGTTGTACAATGACCGTATTAACTTTGCTAAGCAAGTTTGATGACTAACGATGAATTTAACTCTTTAATAAACTTGAACCATTGGGTCCTTCTTTGTTGCGATATGCTTGCACTTTATAAGTTGAAATTAGCAGAACCATGTATCATGGGGAACGCTTTCAACATTGCACCTGTACTTTGTACCCTGTTGATATTATGTTCTTTTGCTTATGGATCCCGGTGGTGTGAAATAAAAGTGGAACTTGTAAGATCATGGAGTTTGTATGTGTGTTAGAGAAACGCCTGGGCCCCTATCCTAAGCCATGCCTAATCATGGTGGAAACTTGCAGCATCACCATAATGAGCACTCTATGAAGCATGCTCAATAAAAACCTATGCAAATAGCAAATAAAAAGATCGCTGAGATGATCATTGTCTGCTTGCCTTGTCATTTTGATTATGGGATAGCTCCTGTACCATGTGCAAGGGGTACCCCGTTGGCGGTTCTTTATGATACATATGTACTTACAATGACAAGAGCTTACTCGTGACTAAAGTTGAGTAGCATGAGGTTCGGTCTTCGTAAGTAAGGGGCATGAGATTTTGGCTTATAACTTCTCAAGCATATCCTCTTAGTTGTGTCACTTTAACCTTAATCACCTTCAAGATGCTTATGATAGGGGCAATGAGAGATGAAAGCTAACAAGTACCATAATTTTTGGAAGCTCTTTATGAGACTTGAATCCCTATTTCCTTCTATGAAGGCCTTTCTTTTACTTTTATGTTGAGTCTCCACCTTCTATCTTTATGCACCTACTTTGAGAGCATAGTGGCCATTCTTAGTTCTATGTGCATTGTCCCAAGAATTTATTGATTGAAGCATAACTTTGATATTGCTTGTTTTAAACTATTTGTATCTAGTCACTCTTATGAACTTTGAAGGTGCCCTATGCATTTTTGCTACTCTATGAGGGACAAGCTGAATGCCATCATGCTATGTTTTATTTATGTGAAACAAACAAACGTCTTGCAAAGCATTGTTATTCATGAATCTTTTGTTTGTACCTTTTCATGTTGCAACATAGTTGCTATGTCTTATTGCTAGAACTTTGTCTTTCATGCTATGTTGAAGTACTATGATCCTAGCTTTCAATGTTTTACAAATACTTTGATCAAGTTTATGATGGTGCATGTCACCTCAAAAATTATTATTTCTTTTTATCACTTACCTACTCGAGGACGAGCAAGAGTTAAGCTTGGGGATGTTGATACGTTTCTAACGTATCCATGATTTTTGATGTTCCATGCTTGGTTTTATCTACTTTCTTATGTTTTGTTCCAGCTTTGGAGTACTTTTCATATGATTTATTGGACTAATCTATTAACAAAGAGCCATAGTGTCAGCTGCCTGTTTTCTGCTGTTTTTGGTTCCAGGAAGTCAGAAAATGAATATTCTCGGATTGGATGGGACAAAATCCAAAGTCAGTTTTTCACCGAGGGACACACGGAGCCAGAATACGAGACGGAGAGGGGCCAGAGGGCGGCCACACCACCTGGCCGTGCGGCCAGGCCTGGCCTGCGCCAGGGGGTGGTGTGGCCAGCCCAGGCACCCCCTCGGCCTCCCCTTCCGACTATAAGATGCCTCCTATACAGAAACCCTAAGTAACCAATAAAAATTACACGGAAGAGTCTGTAGTCGCCGTCATCTCCATCCCTAGATCGGGAGGGATCTGAAGCTCTTCCCGGCACCCTGCCGGAGAGGGGAATTCACCCTGGGGGCCTTCTTCATCATCATGCAAGCCTCCAGTGTGATGCGTGAGTAGTTCATCTCTGGACTACGGTTCCATGTAGTAGCTAGATGGATGGTTCTCCTCCTTTGTGCTATCATGTTTAGATCGTGTGAGCTCCGTTCATGATCAAGATCATCTATTTGTAATTCCTACATGTTGTGTTTGCGGGGATCCAATGGATATTGAGATGCTATTTCAGATTGATTATTGATTTTATCATGTCTTTGTTATTTGTGATCTTGCATGCTTTCCGATGTTAGTAGCTATCTTGGCCAAGTAGATGCTAGCAACTCCAAGAGTTAGTATTTATGCTCGATAGTGGGTTCATGCCTCTAGTAATCAAGGGAAGTGACAGAAATCTCTAAGGTACTAGATGTGTTATTGCTACTAGGGAGAAAACAACAATCCTTTGTTCATAGAACAATCGTATTGTTTACTTTACACGCAATTCGTAATGCAATTATCTGTTGCTTGCAACTTAATACTGGAGGGGGTTCGGATGATAACCTGAAGGTGGATTATTAGTCATAGATGTAGTTGGATGGCGGTCTATGTATAATGTTGTAATGCCCAATCAAGTCTCAAAGGAGTCAAGATGATTAGTATATGCATGTATTGCTTTCTCGGTGTTTGTCAATTGCCCCGTTGTAATTTGTTCACCCAACATGTTATCTATCTTAGAGAGAGCCACCACTAGTGAACTATGGACCCCGGTCCTTTCTTTTACAATCAATCTACAATCAACTGTTTACTGCTTTGTGTTTACTTTCTGCAAACTATTACTTTCTTCCACTCGATACATTTAATCCTTTGTTTTCAGCAAAACCGGTGAGATTTACAACCTCATCACAAGTTGGGGGCAAAGTTCTGTGGTTGTGTTGTGCAGGTCTCCACGTTGCTACTAGCACCGGTAGTGCGCCCTACCAAGGCTCAGCTAGCAACACCTTTGGGGTGTTTCCTTTCTCCTACTGGATTGATAACCTTGGTTTCATAACTGAGGGAAAACTTGCAGCTGTGCTCATCATACCTTCCTCTTGGGGTTCCCCAACGAGCTCGATATATTTTGGGCCATCAGTGTGGTTCATGAAAAGAACACACATCCAATGACACTAGTGGATCCTTATGTGGTTTGTGAGAAGAACAGACATGCAATGACTCTGGGTGTGGTTCATGAAAAGAACACACATCCAATGACACTGGTGGATCCTTATGTGGTTTGTGAGAAGAACACACATGCAATGACTCTAGCTGTGGTTCATGAGAAGAACATACATGCAATGACACTGGTGGATCCTTATGTGGTTTGTGAGAAGAACACACATGCAATCACACTGGGTGTGGTTCATGAAAAGAACACACATCCAATGACACTGGTGGATCCATGTGTGGTTTGAGAGAAGAACACACATCCAATGACACTGGGTGTGGTTCATGAAAATAACACACATCCAATGACACTGGTGGATCCTTGTGTGGTTCATGAAAAGAACAGACATCCAATGACACTATGTGTAGTTCATGAGAAGAACACACATCGAATGACACTGGTGGATCCTTATGTGGTTTGTGAGAAGAACAAACATGCAATCACACTGGGTGGATCCATGTGTGGTCCATGAAAAGAACAGACATGCAATGACACTGGTGGATCCATGTGTGGTTTGTGAGAAGAACACACATCCAATGATACTAGGTGTGGTTCATGAAAAGAACACACATCTAATGACACCGGTGGATCCTTATGTGCTTTCAACATGTGGTTTATGAAAAGAACACACATGCGATGACACCGGTGGATCCATGTGGTTTATGACAATAACACACATGCAATGAACTCTAGTGGGTCCATGTGGTTTATGAGAAGAACACACATCCAATGAACTCTAGTGGATCTATCTTGGAATAATTTGATGTATGCCACGATGTATTTCTTTGTACAAGACACTCACTTTCCATTTTTATACTGCTCAGTTTTGCCCTTGGTTTTTCGATACTACTCAGTTTTGCCCCCCACTCTCTATCTTTCGTAGAAGCCCAAACCTGTGCTCACCCTGTCTGCTACTCCCTGATTGGTTGTCACAGTTGTCACGCGGATCATGCGCACCAACCGTTGATTCTGTGCGATCCAACGATGATCGTTGCACACGTCGTGCCCTTCACAGTACAACGTGAGACAGCATGGACGTCTCCCTCAGCGAGACTTCTACAAGAAGGAACACGATGCTGTCCATGGAAAAAGTCGTCGAGCGGTCATGTCATGTTTAATCAAGTCTGAAAAGCCTACTAATTCTACTACTACGCCACAACCCATGCTTCATTGAGTGCATGGTCATCGATGGACAGCTGCAATTTATTGCCACTTGATTTTAATAAGACATATCCCATTTTTTACGCAGCGGCTCTCAATCTCACTTCCAACTGGGCCCAACCGTAAGAAGCTTGCACGCGCTAGCCGGAGGCCGAAGAGCTGAGCTCGACGAGACCTAACGTCTCCGCCTTCATCAACACATCCCTCTACCCGATCTAGCACAACCCCACAAATCTCGCCGTACAACCACCTACCTTCACTTTACATTTCCACTTTTAACTATCGCCAATTTTAGGGCTGTGTCAAACTTCGTACATAGAAATTGTGTATGCGCCCTTTGCATGTAGCTCAATACAGAACTACCATGCATGGCCTAGGAAAAAAACGTGACGTATCGTGCGCGTGTCGCGGTGCACGGTGTAGTAGACTGCGCGGCGCGTTGCACGGTGGTGCAACGAAACGTGCCTTGCTTCCATCCACCGTAACTATAGAGCCCCTCTCCGCACACCCAATCTCACTCTCGCTCACTCTCCCCACACAACCCTCTCCACTATCCCACCAGCATATGCAAACTCCCGAGAATACCCCGTCCGTGCTGGTGATGGCGGAGGAGGATAAGGTGGCCATCATCGCCTCTAAGGCCACCGGCGATGAGGCCCCCGTCTCCTCGCTGGTCCCCCTCGACACGTTGAAAGCAGCCGCTGTCCCTGTCCAGGCCCTAGTCGAGGCATCGATGGCAGCCGCCATTCAGCCGCCGAAGAGGAGCCCCCCGCCGGCGAGGAGGCCCCCGCCGGTCACAAGCAGATCAAGCATTTCTTGGGCACCTACGATCCAGATAAGTACATCGCTCCGCTGAACCCCTACAACACCGGCATCGACGGCCCATGGTCGGAGGTAACTAGTGTTTGCTCCCTTCCCTTGGTTCTTCTACCGTTCCCATCGTTGGATGCTAGATCTTGGTTTATTAGGATTCGCTTGTTCGCATTTCGATTGCTCTATCTTCTTACATCATCTACTCCCCCATTTTCCTTTTCTTCCAATAGGTTTCCGGCAGCACCGTCTGCAGCGATGACGAGTCCATGCACACCAAGACTTGTCTGGTGTTGAGGAGGCTGCGGGCTGGCCAGTACGATGCCTTCTTTCGGGGCGGCGACTAAAGCTGCCCCTTCCGCAAGGGGATCTCCTTCTGCTGAGTGACTCTAGCCGGCGACACCGACTTCAACTCCTTACAGAAGCATGCAGAGGCCACGGGATCCGGCATCCACAAAGGCCGCAAGCGCGAGACCATGAACATCAACACCTACATCGCTGAACATCGGGCTCTCGGCATTCACCTCCGAAACCTCTAGCGGGTGGCCATTAAAGAGGGTTGCATGCCTCTAATCAGGCCCAAGGCCCGCAAGATCAAGGGACTAGGCAGCAAGAAGTTGAGGAAGCGCCGGAGGGAGGAGGAGGAGGCGTGGGCGCTTGAAGGCCTTGAATGTGCCTGCAGCTGCGGCGGCTGCTGCTAAGTAGCTTCTTTTGATTTTCTATATTCTTCTTGCATCCTATTTCTGGCTGAATGCATCGAACCTCGTTAAGCAACCTCCTTTCTATCGCTATATCCTATTTAGCTGCGCACAACTATATCTACATTTGTTTTGTTTTCTGAATGAATGTATTCTGCCTGTTGTGATTTGCTGCTCTAGATTTTCTACCTGATCGGAGGCAAAAAGAGGTCCAAAAGGGAACGAATTATCAAAGAGAGAATCTTCTCTAGATTTGCTACTAATTTGAGCAAAATGAAACATATCTGTTTAGCAAGAGAGGAAAAGGGTACTCTTTCAAACTGCTAGTTAACAAGCTACCATCTTGACAAGCTACAGGACACATACATAAACATAACACAAAGAGGGTTAAATTTATTTTACTACTCTCACTTGAGGCGCTAGACATCTTGATAAGATAACTGAGTTCCACAAAATAGAAACATAACACTGAGAAGTAAATTTTAATTCACTTCTCATCAGCCCACTTGAGGTTCTTGCCATCGTTCCTAGGCGACCAACTGCGATCATTCCAGGTGGATCTTACATTATTGGCACTGCACAACTCATGAAATGCTTCATCCCACCTGGGATCTGACTTCCCTTCCCTATCTTCAGCGTCCTACGACACAATTAGCGGTGCATCACAGACTTGATTGTTGCCGCTAGAAGATGCTGCCTCTTTGTTTGATGCTTCAGCTGCAGCCTCTCTGTCAGCTGCTTCAGCTTCAGCTACAAGCTCTCTTTTAGCTGCTTCTGCAGCCTCTCTGTCAACTCTTCAAATGCAGCCATTTCCTTTGCATATGGAGCTTCAAACTCAGCTATTCTGCATTTTCTACAAAGGGCTACCCTAAGTTCGTCTTCCCTCTTGCAAATAGGCAAAACTTGAGGTAACGTAGAAAAAATGGATCTTATTGTACAGCTGATAGGTCACGTCGGCATCTATGGCTGCATACTTCAGGTTTACATCAGACAACGGCCACTCGTCCCAGAAATCATGCCTATCCGTAGGGAAATCTTCCATCATTCTGTCGTACGACTCATCGAGGATTCTAGTTGCGAGTGATGTCATTCCATCCTTCATTGAGCCCCCTAGGATCTTGACAAGACGCTGAATATCGATCCAGTTGTGCACAGGAATTATAATTCCCTCTTGATAAAGTTAGGATCATAGTACTTCAACATAGCATGTAAGATAAAGTTCTAACAATAAGACATAGCAACTATCTTGCAACATGAAAGGGTACAAACAAAACATTCATGAATAACAATGCTTTGCAAGACGTTTGTTGTTTCACATAAAGAAAACATAGCATAGTGGCATTCAGCTTGTCCCTCATAGAGTAGCAAATATAAATGCATAGGACACCTTCAAAGTTCATAAGAGTGACTCAATACAAGTAGTTCAAGAACAACCAATATCAAAGTTATGAATCAATCAACAAGTCTTGGGACAATGAACATTATACTAAGAATGGCCACTATTCTCTCTCAATAGGTGCATAAAGATAGAAGATGGAGACTCAACATAAAAGTAAAAGAAAGGCCTTCATAGAAGGAAGCAAGGATTCAAGTCTCATAAAGAGCTTCCAAAAATTATGGTACTTATAGCTTTCAACTCTCATTGCCCCTATCATAAGCATCTTGAAATGATTAAGGTTAAAGTGAACAAACTATGGAGTATATGCTTGACAAAGTATAAGTTGGAAATCTCATGTCCCTAGAATACGAGGGCCGCTCCTCATGCTACTCAAGTTTAGTCACCGGTAAGTTCTTGTCATCGTAAGTACATGTGTATCATAGAGAACCGCCAACAGGGTACCCCTTGCCCGATGATACGGAAGAATCCCCATATCAAAATGACAAGGATAGCAGACAACGAGCATCTCAGCAATATTCTTATTTACCATGGGAAAATGGTGCTTTTTTATTTCTTTCCTCTTTTCTCATATCTTTTTTTTCTTTTTCTCTTTTTTCTCAATCTCTATCTCTTTTTTTATAAGAAGAATGCTTCATAGACAACTCATTATGGTTACGCTGCAGGTTTCCACCATGACAACATGGATTAGACCGACAACCCAGGCATTTCTCTAACACACATACATAACTCCATGGACTTATAGGCTCCCCTTTCATTTCACACCGACGACATCCGTTGACAAAAGAGCATGATATCAACTAGGTACAAAGTACAAGTGCAATGTTGAAAGCGTTCCCCATGACAGCATGGTTCTGCTAATCCCCAACATATAAGTGCAAGCATATACAACATGGATAAAACAATGGTTTAAGTTTATTAAGGGCAAGAAAAGTAAAGTGTGCCATCAAGTTCGTGAGATCTTGAATTACTAGTTTTCTCATAACAAATTTAATTCGGAAGGTAGATAAAACAAGAATATACTTGGGATATAATTGGAATAGCAAATGCAAATGCTGATAGTATGGTGGACTCTTTGGAATAACTTGGTAATATTTGGAGTTGGATGCATGAGTGGAACTCATACTTGGTTATGGAGGCTAGCAAAAGACTAGGAGTGACCAACTAAGAGAGCAATAATGGCCATAATCATGCAAAGCGACAAAACATCATTGATTAAAGCATATAGTGATATTACAAGTCGAAAACTAAAGGATTATCAAGGCTATTGTGACTTTGGATAGTCACTACATTGTGTGAGCATGCGCCAAGCCATCCCAAATAAAGCATCAAAGGAGAATACCACAATACTATGCTTTAATATGCTAAAAACGCATGATTCTTTCAAGGTTCATTAAGCAATCTCAATTGTTTATAACATGTCATGCTACAGAAAAAATCATTAAGCATAAAGCCAAAACAATATCAAGCATGACATGACAAAGCATAGGCCACAGTCAAAACAAGCTCCTTTTTACCCCTTAAGCATGAACTTTTCCTACTCTTTTCCAATACAAACCAAACTATTTGAAAACCAATGTATGAAAGAGAGGGTCCAACCAATTTATTCAAGCAAACTAAGAAAACCAAGCAAACGAAAACCAAAAACGAAAACAAAGACGCTCCAAGAACAACACAACTGTGCATGAAACAATAAAAATGAAGTGTTTGGAAGAAACCTGAGATTTTTATTGATGAAAAGGGGATGCCTTGGGCATCCCCAAGCTTTGACGCTTGTACTTATTGGGGTGACACGCGTGGCATCCCCAAGCTTGAGCTTTAGTCCATTCTTCTTCTCATTACATCATTCTTTCCATACACCTGCAATTTTTCCTTCATACAAAACTTCACACAATCTTTATTAGCAACATTAGTGCACTCAAGATAATAAGTCTTTGGGTTCAGTTTCAACACCAATAAAACTTCCATTAAAACACAAGATACTGTAGCACTTCCCTCAAGAAGCTAAATTCCCCAAAATGAACTCAAAAAGGAATCAACAAGAAGCAAATGCAAATAATGGCAGAAATCTGTCAAAACAGACCAGCAGGTAAAAAACAATTTTTTCGAAGACCTTCGGTTGCTCAAATCGAAAAGTGTTGAACTAACGAAAGTTTGATAACAACCTGGAGCAGATGCACAAAAATTCACGCCTCAAACCGACGTACAGAGATTTTACACGAACTGTTACCGTGAAGAACAAATATCTGTTTCAGGATAGCAACTTTCCCAAGCATTACTTCTCTCTCATTAGAGGTTATTCTTGGCACAAAAACCACACAAAAATGATAAGGAGAGGTTATTACTGAACCAATAACTTCCAAGAATCAACTAAAAGTTTTGGGTTATCTCCCAATAAGTACTTTTCTTTAACGCCTTTAAGTTAGGCATGATAGTTTGAGAAGATGCTCACATAGGAAATATGAATTGAAGTAAAAGAGAGCATCAAGAAGCAAATTCAAAACACATTTAAGTCTAACCCACTTCCTATGCATAGGAATCTTGTAAATAAACAAGTCATGAAAGCACAAAGAAACAAGCATAGGAAATCAAAACAAGTGCAACTTCAAGACTTTCAACATAAAGAGAGGAAACTTAATATTGTTGAGACACATAAAACCATGTTTCCCTCTCTCATAATAAATTTCAGTAGCATCATGAATAAAATTAACAATATAACTATCACATAAAACATTCTTATCATGAGCCACATGCATGAAAGAATTAATACTCCCCACATAAACATAGTAATTCTTATTAATTGTAGTGGGAGCAAATTCAACAAAATAGCTATCATTATTATTCTCATCACCATAATCATCAAATATAGGAGGCATATTGTAATCATAATTAATTTTCTCCCCAATAGTAGGTGGACTAAAAATATCATATTCATCATTGTAATCATCATATATTAGAGGTTTGGTATCATCATAAGCAATAGAATAGCTATCTTCCAAAGCTGGGGAACTAAAAAGATCATTTTCATTAAAACTAGCTTCCCCAAGCTTAGCCTTTTCCATAGCATTAGCAATAATGGTATCCAAAGAATTCATACTAACAACATTGCAATTAGCATGCAAATAAAGTTCCATAGGTTTTTTAATTTTCTATTCAAACACTTCATGTCCTAACTCAAGATAAATACTATAAAGCTCTCTAATTTTGTTGTTGTTTTCCATTAAGCCTAACTAGTGAAAATAAAAATAAGAAACAAAAAGATATAATTGTAGAATCTAAAGTAAATAACTTCGAGCACTCACACTGAAGGATGTGAGTACCTTTTACCTTACCTCCCCGGCAACGGCGCCAGAAAATACTTGCTGGCGCGTGGTTGACGTGGGAGCTTCTTCTTCTTCAGTCCCCGGCAATGGCGCCAGAAAATAGCTTGATGTCTACACACTTCTATTCTTGTAGACAGTTGTTGGGCCTCCAAGTGCAAATGTTTGTGGAACAGTAGCAAGTTTCCCTTAAGTGGATTACCTAAGGTTTATCGAACTCAGGGAGGAAGTGGTCAAAGGTATCCTTCTCAAGTAACCCTGCAATCAAGATACAAGAAGTCTCTTGTGTCCCCAACACACCCAATACACTTGTCAGGTGTATAGGTGCACTAGTTCGGCAAAGAGATAGTGAAATACAAGTGGTATGGATATAAGACAACGGTGCCAGAAAATAGCTTAATGGCGTGGAAGAGACTAAAGGCAAACTGAAATAAAGATGGCAGCAAGCAAACATGTAACAGATCTAGTTGCAAACGGTGTTTCAATGCTTAGAAACAAGGCCTAGGGATCATACTTTCACTAATGAACACTCTCATATAAATATCTTCTCTTTATGATACTGCTCTGAACTACTCTCCGGTTGAACACTCTAATCCATGGTAGGGATATAACAGCACACCTCAAAGTAAGCCTTTCCCATCTAGGTAACCCCACACTGTCACCTTGAGCACTAGATGGTTCCAACAAACACCACAATTTCATAGAGACATCCAACTCCAAATATAACTCATAACAAGTATTTGTAATCTCTAGCCTAAGTGCCACCATGGTGTGCACGTTGTCACTTTCACACACATGGAGAGAGAAGAGATCTATTAAAGCACTTGAGTAGCAAGGTAGATCTACTTGATTACAAAGATCATGATCACAATATGATCATGCATAGAGAGAGAGATGAACACATAGCTACCGGTAGAACCCTTAGCCTTGAGGAAGAACTACTCCCTCATCATCATGGGAATCCATAACGGTGATGGAGATGGTGGTGGAGATCGATGGAGATGGCTCCGGGGGCACTTCCCCATCCTAGCAGGGTGCCGGAACAGAGAATTTTCATCCCCCGAATCTCCCCTTCGGTGGCGGCGGCGCTGCGGAACTTTTCATGGCTGGAGGCTTGACGATTTAGGGTTTTTGCATGGGGGCTTCTTATAGGCAAAGAGGCAAGGTCGGTGGGTGGACCAGGGGCCCACACAACCTGGTGGCGCGGCCATGGCTAGCCCGCGCCACCACATGGTGTGGCAAGCCCCTGGCCCCTCTCTGTCTCGTCTTCAGGCTCCGTGAGTTTTACGGTAAAATATCGACTTTGGCTTTTGTCCGGTCCAATTCTGAGAATATTCATTTTCTGACATTCCTGGAACCAAAAACAGTAGAAAACAGGCAACTGGCACTGTGGCATCTTGTTAATAGGTTAGTCCCAGAA
The DNA here is from genome assembly GCA_910589775.1 of Avena eriantha. NCBI lineage: Eukaryota > Viridiplantae > Streptophyta > Magnoliopsida > Poales > Poaceae > Avena > Avena eriantha. Next base: position 508,849,519 of record OU342741.1, read on the forward strand.
AGTGTATAAAAGTACTCGAAAGTGTGGACATAACATAAGAAAGTAGATAGAAACCAAGCATGGAACATCAACAATTATAGATACGTTAGCAACGTATCAAAGAGTCAACCAAATCTTAGAAGATATGTTGAGAGAATGTGTGCTAGAATATGGATCCAAATGGGAAGATTGTCTGCCTTTGAATACAATAGTAGTTATCAAACCAGTTTGCAAATGGCCCCCTTTGAATTTCTATATGGAAGGAAGTGTCGTACCCCCTTAAATTTGTCGCAAGTAGGAGAGAGTCAGATCTTTGAACCCAACATCCTACGAGAAGCTGAAGAGAAGGTTCACAAAGTCCATGAGCACCTCAAGACCGCCCAATCCAGACATAAGAGTTATGCTGACAAGAGACGTCGAGACCTGACCTTCAATGTCGGAGATTTTGTGTATCTCAAAGTATCACCCTTGAAGGGAGTACCACATTTTCAACTGAAAGGAAAGTTAGCCCCTAGATATATTGGACCCTTCAAGATTTTGAACTTCCGAGGAGAAGTATCCTATCAACTAGAACTGCTAGAGAAGATTGCATTCATACATGATGTGTTCCATATCTCGTTACTTCGCAAATGACTAGAAGTTCTAGAGAAGACCGAAGTATTCAAGAACATCGATCACCGAGCCATAGATATCAACAAGGATCTGACGTATCGTGAGGTACCCATTCGTATTTTGGAAGAAGCCTTCAGAACCACTAGGACCCAGTGTATCAAGTTTCTCAAGATCCAGTGGAGCAACCATACTGAAGAAGAAGCTACTTGGGAGCGAGAAGATTATATTAGGACTGAATTTCTAGATCTCTTTAATTCCCAGTTTTTCTTAAATATTGTGATGAGATTTTTTTTAAGGAGGGAAGGTTTGTAACACCCCAAAAATATTAAGCAAGATTAGCAAGTACAAATCACCCAAGTTTAGGGTTAACAAAATCTTTTATTATTAATTTGAATATGAGTGTATGGGTGATTTGCATTAGTGTATGAATGATTGCAATTGCCATGTTTGATTGCTACAAATGATAAGAAATGGTTTTAAAATGATTACTACATCATCTAGGCCAATTACAAACCAAATCAAAAGAAAAGAAATTCAAATAATAACCATATGATCAAATGGTCATTTTGACCAAAGTTAAACACTAGACCACTTTGAGTGTTCCTAGTAAAGAATTTCTAACAGAAACATTTCCAATTATTTTCACCCCTTGCTAGACCAAGTAAAAGTGGATCCAAGCCCAATTTACAAACTCACAGAAACTATTTTCAAATCTATTTAAAGGAAAATTCAAAATTGAATCAAGTGTATGTACTAAGATCACCATTTTGCAAAAACCACTCAAATCAATTCACCTTGGAAAACCCAATAAACCAGAGACTACCAAGCTTAATATTAGATCACTCACCAAATTTCATTCAAAAATTTCAGACTTGAGTTCATGCGTCGATTTGGTCGAACACATTGCAGACACAGATTAAACCACTACCTAACTTCACTGTTTGGAGCAGTGATCACTCAACCATTTGCCCCCATTTCACTCCCATGTCTCTCCCATTGTCTAGCAGCACCAAACACGCACCCCCTCTTTGCCGTTGCGCCAGTGCACCGCCGCCCAAGGCTTACTGCGCCGGCCGACCATGGACAACTCACCACAGACCACGCCGCCCTAGCCCACGATGTCTAGAAGACAGGACACCGTCCACCGCCACCCTTTGTCCACCCCTCGATAGCAGGCAAGTCGTGGACCACCGGAAAACCGCCGTGCCCATTTTCTCTTCGCCGTGTCGAGAGCGTGCTAGAGCGCCATAGCCAACCAGCGCGCACACGTCGCGCCTCGCCCTCTCCGTGTGTGCACACACTCTCCATGACCCTAGCTACCTCCCAGGCATGCCTGTTTACCACCACGTGACCCGTAGCCCCTGTACACCGTCTCGAACGCTACCGGTCCCACGCAGAGCATTGCCCGTGCCCGACCATTCTCGATCGCCCCGTGTCCCGCCATTAATCCTGTGACGACTGCCAGGAAGCACCACGTCGCCCCTACCCTCAGCCATGCTGCTAGCCCCCTGTATCGCCGTCACCGACGAGCCCGAGCCCATGCTGCAATGTCCCTTCACCGGTGTATAAATAGAGGCCGCCCCACCCTCCATTCTCCACACCATCTGACTCCCCACTCCTCACAGAACCTCCCACACCCTTCCCTGGAGCAAGGCGAGCACCAGCCCGCCAGAATTTAGCCGGGTCCACCACTGCAGAGGAAGAAGGGAGCCATCGATTGGAGCTTCCCTAGGAGCCGCCGCGACCACCGTTCGAACTACCGCCATCGACAACGTTGTTCGCCCTATCTCCGACCCTAGCTGGAGCCCTAGTGAGCCTCACACGACCCCCACCGCCGCGTTACGTTTAATTCCTCGTCGGAGTTGTTCCACGTATATGATGAATGTCAGTCGTTAGATCGTGTTCTAATCGTAGGGCTCTAGTTGAAACATACCATTTCGGGTTACATGAGCCACTGACTAGTGGGACCCCCTGTCAGCAGCCCGCTGTACCAGCATAGTGCAGTTGGGTCAGCCCGTTTACTATCCTACACAGATCGCGATGATTCAAATAATCCTTTTTCCATTTTAGTTAAAACCAGATTCTGTCAGTAAATTTAGAAATCAATTGAAAGAGATTCACTGAAATAAATTGCATGATTCCAATTTTGTTAGAAAGGTATTCAAAATATCTATCCAAGCCTGTTGGATTCAAACCATTTGAAATTATAGATCACCTATACCAAAAATAACAAGACAGAGGCTTTTGCCGCTTCAAACATTTTTCAAAAATCAACCATAAATGCCTTTGAGTTGATTCCAACTCTCAAAAATCACATTTGACAAGATCTATCTGAATATGTAAAAATATTTAGGTTTACATGCAGTGATCTTGGACTAGTACTAAAAGAATGTTATCTAGGCATTTCTAGTCCCTTTAATTCTATTAAATGATAATCTTAAACCTTATAAAATATGACCACCACTTTAAATCACATTCCCATGTATTAGAATATGTGGTGATGACATGTGCCAACATGATCCCATATTTTAATTGGAGAATATTAAATCTTAAGTATTTTCAATGAGTAGAAATTACTTTTCTAAAATAAAATAAATAAGACTAAGTCTTTATTTCATGTGATGATTGTGATGATGCTAGATCATCAAGTATGAGCATTAGTGTGCTAAATAAATGTAGTTAAGTATTGTTTGGTGATTGTGTACCTCGTGTTCATTTATAGACGATAGTACCGACTCGGGATACGAGGAGGAGTACTACAAAGAAGAAGAAGAAAACTTCAACCACTTCACTACTCACGGCAAGCCTAACACTACCAGTTAACCATGCAAGCTAACACTTGCAAGCTAGAATTGTGCAATATAACCTATGCAAGATGCATTAGGCATGCTTTGGTTATGCACCCTTGATTATACCCATTTCCAAGTTTTACTTGCAAGCTTTGTTCTTTTATTTTTACCAAAGTTCTTTACTTTTGGTTAGTGATTTGTGAGTATTGGAAAAATAGGATGGATACCATAAAGAGTATAAAACTAGGCCTAAGTAGTTATACTTAGAAGTCATCAAAAGGCATACCACTAGAGTTGGATAGTTACACTTGATTAGCACCCCTCATTAGTGAATACCCTAAACTTCACTGGCTAGTGCTAAGCATAAAAGTTTATCACTTTAGATGGGAATACTTGGTGAAAATGATTTATGAAAACCTTGGAATGATTATTCATTCTACTTAAATGTTTTGACATGTGTTGAGAAACACAATGATTGATGATGAAAATGTTGAGGTATGAGCCTTGGCCCTTTACAAAAACTGATGGTTGGGTTCGGATGCGATACCATTCCAATTTTACTGTACAACCACAATACATGTCTTAGTATGGGTAGGGCTTAACTAGAAGTTTATATGCCTTAGTATGGATTCCCTTGCAGAAGAGGTTGAGCTGAGGCTACCTCGTGGTGAATGTCCACCTATGCAGTGCCCAGGATGGCAGATGGCCATGGCTAGGAGGCCAAGCTCATAGGGGAAGTGCCTATACTAGGGTGTGTAATTGAAAGGTTATGATTGATTATCTGCATACTGAGTATGATTGATTCAAGGTTACCCCTGACGGATGTATCAAATTTTGTGGTGAAAGTGTACCACCTCTATAGTGTCAAACTTTTTGAATAGCGGCTTCCGTGGTCACGGACGGTTGGAGTGGCCATACTTTTCCGTTGTCAGATGTTTTCAAAAATGATTTGTGAAGTGAACTATCTCTTTTACTTGACCACAACAAGATTGTGGACATGAAAACTAGATTCCCACTTTGGTGATGTAGAACATTAAATTAGTTTTCTTTACTTCTAAACTCAGTTTGAGATAAACCTGGCTTTTTGCAAATAAACCTAGAGCTTAAGATTCCTACTAGAACTACCCTACTTGTTAGTGATAGTTTGCGAGTACTTAAAGAGTACTCATGGCTTTATCCCTGGCTATTCCCGTGGCCAGACTATGAGGAGGACTACTAGGATGATGGACAGCAGGAGGTCTATGACAACTAGGATCATCTCCCATCGACAGCATTGCATGTGACTCTGAAGAAGGAGCCTCTACTACGTTTATTTTCCACTTCTTGATTTGTATTAAGACTGGATTATGAGATCCTTTATTTGTAAGACCTTTATTATGGTTTGTAATGGATGATGTACTGTGGTACCAATTCTGTTATGTCTCGCAAAAATGGTAATCCTAGGATTAAGATGTATGGCATAATAGGCAACTGGGATTAAAAATCCGGGTGTAGACAAACATGTATCTCGCTAATCCGAGGCCATGGGGAATAACTAGAGGGGGAGAGAGATCCTTCATGAGGAGGTGTGAGAGTGAAGGAGGAGGATGTGCTCCTTATATAGGGGAGGGGGCGGCCCAAGGGGGAATGGCGCCATCCATGGTGCGTGCCCCCACCTCTCCCTCATTCATGTGGGTGGAGCTCCCACTCACATAAACACACACCTCCACTCATGTCCACTCACATGCATTAAATTTCCACCAAATTTAATGCAAGCTCTCATAAAAGAAAACTATTTTATTTATTTTATTCAGAATTTTGTTAATTACTTTAATTAATAAACATTCACATAAAACCCCTTGCAACACTTCAATATCACATGTCGAACCAGTTTCTACAATTTCACCTGAAATAATTCTGGTTTCCATCGAAATGATTCTAGCTCTTTCTTAAATCTTTATCTGAAACATATTTGCTTCAAATGGTGTCGGTATCCCTTAAGTGTTTCACCCTACAGTTCACGAATAATGTTGACATGATCGAGACCCCTCTCTGATCAATAATCAGCAGCGGGACCTAGAGATCCGTATCGACTCCCACATATTCAATGATTACTCTTGTGATCGTGTGAACCTTTAACGTTGTAACTAAATCCCTTTGTATCGTGATATATTATATGTCCAAGATTTGATCATCGGTATCAAAATACCTAGTTTGATCTCGTTACTGACATGCACTCTCTTCTTGTTCTAGTGATATAACATTCTAGTGATCACATCACTTGCTTGCAAGCTATTTCAATGTGATATCACCGAGAGGGCCCCGAGTATATATATCCATCATCGGGATGGACAAATCCCACTCTTGATCCATGAGCCTCTACATAACACCTTCATAGCACTGAACCCACCTTTATAGCCACCCTGTTATGGTGTGACGTTTGATGTTATCACGATACTCTTCTGGTGTTAGTGATTAACATGATCTCATGGTCTAAGGACTAGGATTACTTAGAATGATGTTATAGAAATATAAACATAATGACTTTGATCATAATGTTATACTTCGGATGAATGTTCATCACATCATTCCACCAATGTTGTCACCTCATTATTAACAACATCCAATGTCCATGATCAGGAAACCTTTATCATCTTGTTAATCAACGAGCTAGTTTATATGAGAGGCATTACTAGGAACTTTGTATTTTGTTTATTAAACACACATGTATTAACGTTTCCAACTAATAAAATTATAGCATGCAAAATAAACATTTATCATAAACATGGAATAAGATAATAAATATTTTATTATTGCATCTTGGGTATATTCCCTTCAGTCTCACACTTGCACTAGAGTCAATAATCTAGTTTGTAAACTTGTATATACAATACCTTGGTGTTGAATATACGCGTTTGCTAGTGGTTAACATAATCTCCAGATCTGGTACTTTTAGGTCCGTGTGTATTTGCATGTCTTTCTATCTCTACGCATCACTCGTTCTCTAATGAGATGGCTTTGTATAAAATTAGTCCTTTGGTGAGACCTTTAGTTCTTTTTGGGTTAAAACATATCGATAGTATTGTCGTACAATATATCGTCATAGTATTATCCCACTGTGAACCAATCCTAGTTTGATAACAAACTACTTGACACAAATGCCCTCCTTTGCTGCTACTATGGCAGTCATATACTTATCCTTTTGTTGTAGTATCTGTCACAATATCTTAACTTTGGAACTCATCCAAATCCACCATGGAATTTCCTTTCCATAATATTGTTCCACCCATAGTTTCAATTAAGATAAATTCAATTTGTATCTTGTGAAAAACTAGTATCAATGTAACATATTACAATGAACTATTATTCACTATTTGTCACTTATACATGATATATTCGTAGTTCTTGCAAAGCTCATAAGAATATCTTTACTATTGTCTAATATCATCTTATGAATCATTCTGGTATATTCTCATAACATTTAGAGCACTAGACATATCTGGATATGTACATATCATGGTATTATTGATCAAAATCTTCATGTGATTTTACTCACCAAGTGTTCAAACACCTGAATCTTGATATAATCCTTTCCAAGAAGCAAGAACATTTCTTGTTGTTTCCATATTGAACCCTTTGCAATATCTCATATATGTACGTCTGGCACAACCATATTAGCGCCTCAATCTATCCATATAGACATTGATGCCAAATATTCCGGTTTTGCCCAAGTCTTTCATCAAAATGAAATTCTTACCCCATGTCAATAAAAGATACATCATTTCCAATCAACAATATGTACTCTACATAATGTATTGGAAATTTGTCTCAGCGCTCCCACTTAATTTCTTGCAAATGCAAGCATCTTCATCGTCTCTGATGAAATTAAACTCCTTTAACCTTTTCATCACGGTGAAGATTCCAACTCCGCTATGCTTACTTCAACTATTGAAGTTTGCATGCCCTTTTAGCACCCTTTGAATTAACAAAACCTTTTAGACCATGTCATGTACAAGTCCTATGTAACCATTATATTAGAAGAACATTGTTTTGTTTGTTCAACTACCATATACCAAATTATATGTAGTGGTTGCTAGATTAATCCGTCAAGACTAAATATCACTATGAAAGATCAAATCTTGTCATAGTCAACTCCTTGAACATTGTCGTAAATTCCTTTTCGACATGTCGATTATTTCATAGATGTGAAACATCCATGTCTATTTCTTTATAGATCCAAACACGACTGATAGGGTTTATGCCTTTTCGGAGGGTCTTCCAAGTTCAAAAGCTTGATTTCTCGTGTATGGAAACTACAATGGATTTTATGACTTCTAGTCATTCTATAGAGTCAGGGCCCATCATCGCCTCTTTGCATGCAGTCGGTTCATTATTGTCAAAACAATAACGACTTGTTTATCAAATCTCACTATTTGATTGTTACCTGATGCATACAGTTCAAATAGGAACTCTAATCTCCAAGATCACAACATTTGTAATCAAGGGAGCCATGAGCATTGTGGCCGCCACTAGAACACTTTCCGGCGCTGTGCTACTTAGCACATATAGCTAAGGTTCAATAACCTTATCAAAGTTATATTGTACTCCCACTTATCTTTTCGCGAAAAAAATCTTTATCAAGAAACTTAACGTTCCAAGCGACAAACTCTTTTGTTCTTAGTGTTATTGAGGAAAATCCAACAAATTCTTTGGGATAACCTACAAAGATGTGCTTATCCGACTTTCGTTGTAAACATTTTACTTATGCATAGCATACCAAAATTTTAAGAAAAGACAACTAGGGTTTTATCCCAAACCATAACTTATATGGTGTCATTTCAACGGATCATGGTGGTGCTCCTTTCAGTGTAAAAGCGGTAGTCTTTAAAGCTTTAATCCTCAAAACATAATGGCACTTTTATAAATGACACCTTTGATCTTACCATGTTAAACAAGGTTTGATTTGATCTCTCGAACATACCATACTCATGTGGTTTATCGGGAAATGCAAATCCATGGAACAATTCCCGAAATCTTAGGTGGTTTGCTAAACCTGTAACTCAAATACCTTCCTTTATGATCAAATCATAAACTCTTTTATTTCTTGTTACAGTGATTTTCCACTTCATCTTGAAAGTCTTTGAACAATTTTCAAATGTTTCATACTTCTTCCTTATTAAGTAATATATAGATATATTCACTCAATTTTTTGGAGAAAGCATATGAAGTCGAAAGATGCACCGCACATGGTTACACATAATGGACTATGCACATCAACATGCACAATTTCCAATAAGTTAGTCATCCATTCCTCTTTGACCTATGAACGGAGTTTCAATTATCTCGAGGAAAGTTTCACAAGCGTGAATTGATCAAAATCAAAAGACTCCAAAAATCCATCAAATTGGAGTATCTTCATGTTCTCTTTCCAATATAATTTAAACGGTGATGTCACTTTGTATGTGATCTTTCAATTATTTGTCTTGCGACATTTTAGCATTAGTTTTATGGACGTGATTTCTCCAACTAGACTTGTAAAACTTCATCCATCTTCTATGGAATACGGTAGTTATTTGAACAACTATTGTTCTCATTATACTGAAACAAAATAACAATTATTTAAACAAATCTTGAAGGCAAGCTCTGATGTCAACGAGAAATACAATAACACTTTATTTGTTTTCATGAACATCATCACATATTCTTTTGCTAGTTACTTAGGCCATTGTAGTTCATGATTGCGTCGTTCCTTATGATATTTCATACCAACCAATTTGGTATCCAATACCCAAGAACCACATTGTTTACCAAGCAAAGAATACAACCATAACATGCATATCTTCTATATACCTTAGCTGGAAATTTCCAGTCTTTTATTTTCTACCAAATATTTTATAGATTCTCTTTTAGCATTTCCTTTTCCTTTTAAAAGAATCTATCAACATCAATAGTGGCGTCATACATATGACATACAGTCCAAAGCATGTATAGTAAAATACTAATACCATTGGATTTGCACTTTGAAGTTGATCACCATCGTCAAATGTTTGGTGTTGTTTCAAAAATCCATTCTTTAGTAATCTTGTAGTGTAGTAAACATTTTTACTTACATCTTCTATTCATCCTTATCATGACAACTTTAATTATCAAGCTACTATGGCTTATAAGGATGAATCGTGAGTATAATGTCAGTTCCCAAAACCTGTTTGGGAGATTAGGACGTCTAGCGTCTCCAACCTTCGCAAATTCTCATACAATGTGAGAACATGTATTTTGCCAAATTATACTCTGTCATATTGCAACCATAAACATTGTTTCAGATATCAAAATATCTTCCACGCATGATGGCTTCTAAAACAATTCTTTTAGCTCCTAGATAACCTCGATATTAAAATTAACATTTGAATATCAAGAATCATGGAGGCAAACATGATACTTTAGGTACTAATATTGGAATTCTTACTCTTGATTTAATAGTAGCTATTAAACTTCATGGAGTAAACAGAGTTTGCTGAAAGTTTGCAATAGGACTTCTAAAATTGACATTCAAAACAATACAATACCAGTTCGTAAAGTGAATATCCAGAATTCTATAGTTCTATTATCTCAATTAAAACTAAGCATAAGGTAGTAAATAGATGTCAATGACTACAACAAATTATGAAAATTCACTTTGATTTAGTTTATGAAAAATTGAGTTCGAATAATCCAAATTAGAAATGAAATCCCACTCAAAAACGGCATCCATCGTGTCTTTTTGGTGATTACATGAAAAAAATCCACTACATCAAGTCCGATCATCACGTGACTCGGTGTGGTTTCAAAGGCGAGCATCAATATTGGCATCATATCAACTATATGACTCATGCTTAGCCTTTCGGTCCGTGTTCTGAGGCCATGTCTGTACATGTTAGGCTCGCCAAGTAAGAACCTTAGTACTCGTATGTGTAAAACTGTCTTACACCTGAAATATGATCGTGGATTCAAGTACACCCGATCATCACGTGATGTCTTAAGGGGCATACTTAAGGGAGAACACATTTTTATCTTGATATCTAAATGACGGATCATCTTATAATGCTACTAAAATGCCAAACTAGCAATATAAGATGCAAACATCATATGTGTAAAGTGGAATGATATGGTACATGCATTTGATCACCATCATGTGCATCATGGTATGATCTCTATCATTCCTTTGTGTGTATGGCCAAGGTCTATGGAACTTACACGTTAAGTGTGTTATAAGGGTATATACTATACATCAACTTACAACATTACCATATCATGAAACTAGCCCAGCAACAATCTAAACTAGACGCCTCTAATTTATCCATTGCAAGTTTTACGTGGCTTAGGGCTTTCGGAGATAGAACCGGTCTTACCTACGAACATGGAACCACAACGATGATAACTAAGTTATTAGCAACTCGGTGTAAATCAGATATTGACTATAGTAGGAGAGACAGACACCTGCTGGCCACTTATGCAAAACTAGTTGCATGTCAGTCATGGAACCGGTCTCATGTGCGATGACATGTAAAGTTGGTCTGGGCCGCTTCATCCCACTATGCCACCAATATCCAAAATACATGAAAGAAGCAATGACATGATCATCATCGCCCACATATAAACATATGTGTACTACCCGTGCAAAGCACCTATGCATAGATCAGGCTCTGATACCACTGTTGGGTTCGCAGCATAAAAACAAAAAAATCCTACGATGGGAACTATTATACGCCAAGATATATCTATTAGATACAAGCAACGGGTGGAAATACATCCATAGAGAACATACCCTCGAAGACAACAAAGTTTTGTTAACGAGATGGAACTCATGGATGATGTAGTCGTACACTTGCCGATCTCAAGATCGTGATGAAGTCCAGCAGGTCCAGTAGGTCCAGCTCCAGCACGTCCATCAGATCCAGCTCCAGCAAGTCTAGCACCACCAAGTCTAGCAGCACCAAGTCCAGCACCGCAAAGCAGCAGTGCATCCGTGATCGCACACACGTCTGGTACCCCGATAACCTCCGTCCCTTGCTCCAGCAACGCAGCGGAAGCAGCAACTCCTTTCCAGATAAAGCCATCGGGAACATGTATCTCGCTAATCCGAGACCATGGGGAATAACTAGAGGGGGAGAGAGATCCTTCACGAGGTGGTGTGAGAGTGGAGGAGGAGGATGTGGTCCTTATATAGGGAAGGGGCACCCCAAGCGGCATGGCGCCGTCCATGGTGGGTGACCCCACCTCTCCCTCATTCATGTGGGTGGAGCTCACACTCACATAAACACACACCTCCACTCATGTCCACTCACATGCATTTAATTTCCACCAAATATAATGCAAGTTCTCATTAAATAAAACTATTTTATTTATTTTATTCAGAATTTTGTTAATTACTTTAATTAACAAACATTCACATAAAACCCCTTGCAACATTTCAATATCACATGCAGAACCAGTTTCTGCAATTTCACCCAAAACAATTCCGGTTTCCATCGAAATGATTTCAGTGCTTTCTTAAATATTTATCTGAAACATATTTGCTCCAAATGGTGTTGGTATCACTTAAGTGTGTCCCTCTACGGTTCGCGAATAATGCAGACATGATCGAGACCCCTCTCCAATCAATAATCAACAACGGGACCTGGAGATCCGTACTGACTCCCACATATTCAACGATGACTCTTGTGATCGTGTGCACCTTTATCGTCATAACTAAATCCCTTTGTATCGCAATATATTACATGTCCGAGATTTGATCATCGGTATCAAAATACCTAGCACTAGTAGAAAATGGGCCTTTGGTTCGAGCCATTAGTCCCGGCAATGGCTGGGGCCGGGACTAATGGTCCGAACCAGACGGCCCGAGGAGGCCGAGGCACTATGTCCCGGTCCGTAAGGAACCATTAGTCCCGGTTTGAGATACAAACCGGGACAAATGGGTCTGGGCCAGCGCGCGTGCTCCTGGATAAACCTTTAGTCCCGGCTTGTATCTCAAACCGGGACTAATGGCCTGGCCCTATATATATGCACCCAGCCCTCCACTCTCTCCTGTTTTTTTCCTATGTGAGAGGTGGGTATAACTTTGTGCTAACTTTTTTTCTTCATATGCACTAGAGGTGTTCGGTGAAATGTCTATTAGAGCGATGCCACTTGAGTTCACACAAGACAAAATATGATATGAGGTGCCAGAGCGACACTTAAGGTTTCTCCTCTTTGTTTTGAAGTGTCCTAAAAGGTTAGCAACTATTTTCTCGTTTTGACTGTGCTATACTAATTTAAGCATCATGATTGCGTTTGATATATATGCATGGTTGTATGATGCAGATGAGCCACCCATGGACGTACGGTGACCGACGCTCTGACGCTTACAGAGAAGGCGGGCATTCTTTTCGCCTTGTGGCCGAGGCGAACAAGCGGCGGGATGGTTTTATGTGTTGTCCATGTGTTGAATGTCGGAATGAGCAGGCTCACACTTCCTCAAGAGTCATTCAGAGCCACCTGCTTCGGTCCGGTTTCATGTCTGGCTATAATGTTTGGACCAAGCACGGAGAAAGAGGGGTTATGATGGAAGATGGCGATGAAGAAGAGAACGATGATGACAACTACCGATCTATGTTCCCTAAATACGATGATACCGCAGTTGAAGATAATGAAAAAGAAGGGGGTGAAGAACAGGAACCAGATGAGCCCATTGATGATTTTGTTCGGGTCATTAGTGATGCAAGGCAAGACTGCGACACAGAAAAGGAGAGGTTGCAGTTCGAGTAGATGTTATAGGACCACAACACATTGCTGTATCCAACTTGTGAAGATGGCCAGAAGAAGCTGGGTAGCACACTGGAATTGTTGAAGTGGAAGGCAGAGACCGGTATGACTGACTCGGGATTTGAAAAGTTGCTGGTAATAATGAAGAAGTTGCTTCCAAGAAATAACCAATTGCCCTCCAGTACGTACGAAGCAAAGAAACTTGTCTGCCCTCTAGGATTAGACGTGCAGAAGATACATGCATGCCCTAATCACTGCATCCTCTACCGCGGTGAGAAGTACGAGAATATGGATAAATGCCCGGTATGCACTGCATTGCGGTATAAGATCAGAAAAGATGACCCTAGTGATGTTGAGGGCGAGCAACCCAGGAAGAGGGTTCCTGCCAAGGTGATGTGGTATGCTCCTATAATACCACGGTTGAAACGTTTGTTCAGAAATAAAGAGCATGCCAAGTTTTTGCGATGGCACATGGAAGACCGTAAGAAAGACGGGATGTTGAGGCACCCTGTTGATGGTCGGCAGTGGAGAAAAATCGAGAGAGACTTCCCAGACTTTGCTGGTGACGCAAGGAACTTATGGTTTGGTCTAAGTACCGATGGCATGAATCCTTTTGGGGAGCAGAACTGCAGTCACAGCACCTGGCCCCTGACTCTATGTATCTACAACCTTCCTCCTTGGTTGTGCATGAAGTGGAAGTTCATTATGATGCCAGTGCTCATCCAAGGCCCGAAGCAACCCGGCAACGACATTGATGTGTACCTAAGGCCATTAGTTGATGAACTTCTACAGTTGTGGGCCAAACCAGGTGTATGTGTGTGGGATGAGCACAAACAGCAGGAATTTGACCTACAAGCATTGTTGTTCGTAACCATCAATGATTGGCCTGCTCTTAGTAACATTTCAGGACAGACGAACAAAGGATACAATGCATGCACACACTGTTTAGATGAGACTGAAAGTATATATCTAGATAAATGTAGAAAGAATGTGTACCCGTACAATCGTCGTTTTCTTCCGCCCAGTCATCCCTTAAAGAAGAAAAGCAAGCATTTCAATGGCAAGGCAGAAACCCGGACGAAGCCTGTCCCCCGTAGTGGTGCTGATGTATTTGGTATGGTCAAGGATTTGGATGTAATCTTTGGAAAGGTTCCTAGAGGACAACTTGTTCTGAAAGACCCCATTACCGGGCATGCACCCATGTGGAAGAAGAAATCTATATTTTGGGAGCTACCCTATTGGAAAGTGCATGAGGTCCGCTCTGCAATCGACGTGATGCACCTGACAAAGAATCTTTGCGTGAATATTCTAGGCTTCCCGGGGTTGTATGGGAAGTCAAAAGATACCCCGACAGCACGGGAGGACCAGCAACATCATAAAGGACGTGAAGACAAGCATCCAGGGTAGTTGCAAGGGCTTGCTAGCTACGCTCTTACCAAAGAAGAGAAGGAAATCTTTTTTGAAGTCATTTTCAGTATCAAGGTCCCGTCTAGCTTCCCGTCGAATATAAAGGGAATAGTAAATATGAAAGAGAAAAAATTTCAAAACCTAAAGTCTCATGACTGCCATGTGCTTATGACGGAATTGCTTCCGGTTGCATTGAGGGGACTTCTACCAGAAAATGTTTGACTAGCCATTGTGAAGATATGTGCATTCCTCAATGCAATTTCTCAGAAGGTAATCGATCGAGAAAGTCTATCAGGGTTATAGATTGATGTGGTCCAATGTCTGGTCAGCTTCGAGTTGTTGTTCCCGCCATCCTTCTTCAATATTATGACGTTCCTCCTAGTTCACCTAGTCGAAGAGATTAGAATTCTCGGTCTTGTGTTTCTACACAATATGTTCCCCTTCGAGAGGTTCATGGGAGTCTTAAAGAAATATGTTCATAACCGTGCTAGGCCAGAAGGAAGCATCTCCAAGGGCTATGGAACAGAGGAGGTCATTGAGTTTTGTGTTGACTTTCTTCCTGACCTTAAGCTGATTGGTGTTCCTGAATCTCGGTATGAGGGGAGGATGACTAGAAAAGGAACACTAGGAAGGAAATCAATGGTATGTAGGGACGGGCATTCTTTCACTCAAGCACACTACACAGTTCTACACAATTCCACCGTGGTGGCTCCGTATATCGAGAAACACAAGAATATTCTACGCTCCAAAAACCCGGGGAAGCCTGAAACCTTGATTAAAGGGGAACACGAGAAGAATTTTGGCAATTGGTTGCAGACACATCTCATGAATAACACCACTGTTGGAGATGAGTTGTACTCGTTGGCCAGGTTACCATCTTCGACTATATGTACTTTCCAAGGGTACGAGATAAATGGGAATACATTTTACACTATCGCCCAAGATAAAAAGTGCACCAACCAAAACAGTGGTGTCCGCTTTAATGCAACAGATGACAATGGGCAGATTGACACATATTATGGGTACATAGAGGAGATATGGGAACTTGACTATGGACCTACTTTTAAGGTCCCTTTGTTTTAGTGCAAATGGGTCAAGCTGACAGGAGGCGGGGTACATGTAGACAAAAAGTACGGCATGACAACAGTGGATCTCAACAATCTTGCGTACATGGATGAACCATTCATCCTAGCCAACGATGTGGCTCAGGTTTTCTATGTGAACGGCATGTCTACCAAACCGAGAAAAAGGAAAGATAAGCAAAAGAGTACAGAATACGATGAGCCAAAGCGCCACATAGTTCTTTCAGGGAAAAGAAACATCGTGGGAGTGGATGATAAGACAGACATGTCAGAAGATTACAATAAGTTTCATGAAATTCCGCCCTTCAAAGTGAAAACTGACCCAAGCATCCTGTTAAATGATGAAGATTCTCCATGGCTACGGTCCAGAAGAAAACCACAACACTAGATGTTGGTGATGTGTAATAATGTATTAAACCTTTTATTTGAGACATAAATCTATGTAATTAAACCTTTTATTTGAGACATAAATCTATGTAATGTATTAAACCTTTTATTTGAGACATAAAGGTCGCCTTTCATGTAATACATCTTTCTCAATCAAACTAGACGTTCTGAGCTGCGGTAGGTGATCACACAAAGAGAAGGAACCATCACAAGAGAAGGAACCCACAAACACTAAGGATACATAGCACAACTGAAAATTAAGAAACATGCCTAATGGTTGAGTGATTCAGTCATGCTCCTGCCTAGCCATGTAATACGCGCCACTGTAGTCATCGTAGTCACCGGCACCATCGTCGCTGTCGTCGTCGAGGTCGCCGTAGTCGAACCTTGAAGGTTGGGCACGCGTGGGCTGGATTTGAGGGTACCGCAGGCGGGGGTTATTGCCGATCGTGTTGTAGGCCATGACACTCTGGAGAGTTCGGCCGCGCCACCACAGCCGACGGCCGGCCTCGTTGAAGTTCGAAGGAGGTGGGCCGTCTTCCTCATGCCTGGCGAGCACCCTCTCACGCTGATTGATGAAGAAGGCTTCCCAAGTCGGGAAATAGTCGGGATGCCAGTTGGGATTCCTCCGCTGCTCTGGCGTGAGCTCGAGGTAGTAGTGGTTCGTGATGGCCATCCGCCGCTCCACACCTAGAGGGACAGGAGTGACCGGCACGCCACCGACGCTTAGCATCCAGCCGGTGGGGACGCGGTAGCCCGGTGGGCAGGGGTAGTTCGAGGCGCAAAGCGCCTCCGCCTCCCGGGTGGTTAGAGATACGATGGAAGCCAGGGGAAGAGAATGATGAGTCTAGATGTGATATGTAAATGGAGGCCAAGCGTACATATATATACTGAAAAAATGGCGGGAAGATAGAGGTGGGAACCGGTGGAAAGCGCGGGAACACAGTGGCGCGGGAAACTTTCATCCTGGGTGGGGGCTCAAACCGGGACAAAAGATGGGGGGCCTTATCTGGGGGAGGCTTATCTAGGACGGCCTTATCTGGGGGGTGGCTAACCTTTTGTACTGGCTGGTGGGTGCAACCGGGACTAAAGGTGGTTTTTGTGTCATCTAACAAAACTGTCGGTGGGATAAGGACGCGTGGGTAACCTTTAGTACCGGGTGGGGGCTCAAACCGGGACTAAAGCTGTCGGTAGGATATAGACGCGTGGGTGGACGCACTACTCGATGAGATAAAGCATGTAGCGCACGACGCCCTGTCGGAGGAAGAAGACAAAGTAGAAGCGGCACCGTGCCTATAAAAGGAGCATCGATACGCCATGGCAAGCAACTCAACAAGCCAACATGGATGGAGAGTTTCATCCCCATGGATGGAGGAAAGGGTTGGGAAATCTCCCGTGGCGGAACTTCTCGAAGATGCCCTTGGTGCACACGCCCTATGGCATCTTCGGAAGTTCCGCCTCGGAAAATATTTTCCTGCTAGCCCGTGAAAGACTCCATCTCCGCCTCCCTGGGGTTAGAGGTATGGTGGAAGCCATGGGATAGAGTGGAGAGAGGCGGCAGATATGAGTCTAGATGTGGTATGGCAACGACCAAGCCAACATGGATGGAGAGTTTCATCCCCATGGATGGAGGAAAGGGCTGGGAAATCTCCCGCGGTGGAACTTCTCGAAGATTCCCTTGGTGCACACGCCCTCTGGCATCTTCGGAAGTTCTGCCTCGGAAAATATTTTCCTGCTAGCCCGTGAAAGACTCCATCTCCGCCTCCCTGGGTTAGAGGTATGGTGGAAGCCATGGGATAGAGTGGAGAGAGGCGGCAGATATGAGTCTAAACCCTAAACCCTAAACCCTAAGTCAGAGGAGGGAACCCTAAACCCTAAGTCAGAGGAGGGAACCCTAAATCCTAAACCCTAAACTAAAAACCGTAAACCCTAAACCCTAAACCAGAAACCCTAAACCCTAAACCAAAAACCCTAAACCCTAAAGGGGCTACGATCCGAAAGAGAACAGGCGGGAAAAAATAAGGCGGGGTAGACGATCCGGGGCCCCCGGTCTAGGGTTTCGCCAGAGGAAGACCACCGGAGCGTCGGAATTACATGAAAATGGCAAAATGGTTAATAGTTTGACTAGTTAGAATAATTATTTTATAAAATAGAAAATTGATTTGAATCACTTATTTAAAAATATGCAAAATATAATATTGAATGCATTTTTAAATTGAAAATGGCAAAATGGTTATTAGTTTCACTAGTTAGAATAATTATCTTATAAAACAGAAAATAGATTTGGATTAGTTATTCAAATTCAAGAACCTTTCATGTTGAAATTTTTCTCAAATTCATAAGTATGCAAAAACTGTAAACTTCAAATGTTTAAATAATATGCTAATTGAATTTTTTTAAACAAGCGCGCCCCAGGGTGATTTTTTTGAAAAAGGGACCTTTAGTCCCGGTGCATGCTACACACCGGGACTAAAGGTGTGGCGTTGGCGTGCGCCTGTTGGGCTGGGCCAAAAACCCTTTAGTCCCGGTGGGTGGCACGCACCGGGACTAAAGGGGGGGACCTTTAGTCCTGGTCCGTATAATGAACCTTTAGTCCCGGTTCGTTATACGGACCGGGACTAAAGGTCCCCCACCTATATATCTTCTCCCCATGCGCCCCTTCTTCTCCCCACGCAGAGAACACCCACGCGCGTGAGGACGACGAATCGACACCGGCAGGCTGCCCGACTCGATCTCTGCCGCCACCACCCCAACCACCGCCTCCGCCACTCACTCTAGCCGCCACCGCCGCCGCCACTGCAACCGCCTCGCGTGCGACGCCAGCCAGCAGAGGTACACCGGCCCGCCTCCCCTTCGCTCCCCTGTCCGGCCGGCTACGCGGCGGCGCGGCGCTGCTGGCTACTGTGGGCGAGCAGGCCGGGCCGGCGACAGCCGTGCACGCCGGCGGCGATGCGGCCGGGGCGGCGCCACCGGCCAAAGTTCTCAGTTTTCCATTTTTTTATTTTGTAGTAGTTAATTGTAATAGTATTTTGTAATATTTAGTAGTTAATTGTAGTAGTTAATTGTAGTAGTTGTTTGTAGTAATTGTAATAGTTAATTGTAGTAGTATTTTGTAGTTGTTGTTTGTAGTAATTGTAATAGTTAATTGTAGTAGTATTTTGCAGTAGTTAATTGTAGTAGTTGTAATAGTATTTTGTAATAGTATTTTGTAGTATATAGTTAATTTTATTTTGTAGTGTATTATTATTTAATTTTGTGTGTAATTTTATTGTGTAGTATATTGTATTATAGTAGTATTTTGTAGTGGTCGCGGGCCCCCGCACTTAGGGTTAGGGTGGTAGTTGTCGCGGGGCCCCGCATTTAGGGTTACGGTGGTGGTGCTCGCGGGCCCCCGGACTTAGGGTTAGGGTGGTAGTGCTCGCGGGCCCCCGGAGATAGGGTTAGGGTGGTGGTGCTCGCGGGCCACCGGAATTAGGGTTAGAGTGGTGGTGCTCGCGGGCCCCCGGACTTAGGGTTAGGGTGGTAGTGCTCGCGGGCCCCCGGACTTAGGGTTAGGGTGGTAGTGCTCGCGGGCAGCCGGACTTAGGGTTAGGGTGGTGGTGCTCGCGGGCCACCGGACTTAGGGTTAGGGTGGTAGTGCTCGCGGGGCCCCGGACTTAGGGTTAGGGTTAGGGTTAGGGTTAGGGTTAGGGCATCACTAGAATTTTGCTATTGTTTAGTATTTTTGTAGCAAATTGCGTGTTCATATTATTGTTTAGTATTATTTTATGCAGCAATATTGAATGAAAAATGTTATTGTGTGCATTTTGTAGAAAACTATGGATCCAATCCAGAGAGACCTAGCACAGGAAGAAATTCTCGAGGATATGATCAACGACACCCCCCATGTTGATCCACCCGAATCTCTGGACCTGAAGGTGAGAGGACACTCGGAGAAGTACTGGGTGGTATCATTCTATGGGACAAGAACAACATCAAGCTTCTAGGCTGGACGCCAAAGCCAACACCGCCTCCGAGTGGTCGCATGTCACCTTCACCTCCATCACCTCCAAGAAGCCCACCCCATGACTACAACCACCACAGCCCGAGTCCATCTCGATCTCCGCCGCAGCCTCCGATTAGTACTAAACGACGCAGGAGCCCAAAACGACAAATGTCGCCCCTCCCAAGAGTACCTCATAAGAATCTTCCTATCAGAACTTACGATCGTACTGACGAGGAAACCGACATGATCGTAAAGGCCGAATGTGTTGCGCCGCTTCAAAAGAAGAAACCCGAGCCCGCCCCGGTATACACCGAGAAGCAAAAAGCGTATGCACTTTCTTTTCTGAACACAAAATCACAATATGACTTGCACCATAAGCCAGATGACTATCAACGCACACTTGAGAAGGAAGTGAAGAAGAGAAAATCAAGTAGAAGTGCAAGTGGGAGCAAATCATCAAGTCATAGTGCAACCGGGAAAAGAAAGGACGTCCCCCAGCTCGGGGAACAGGCCAAAAAATCGACCCCACCCCTCAAGGTGGTATCCTATGACACTCCCTAGCAGGATATGGAAGAAGCTAAGAAGCTTGCGGCCGCTATGAATGTGACTGTTGAGGAATTGCTAGTTTCCCAGGACGACAAGTTACCCAAGGCTCAGGTAGTCCCTACATATGTCCTAGGGAAGCCTCTGGTCAGCTTTGAGCAGTTCCAACAACTGCCAACACAAATGTGGAGTTTACATAAATGGTACTTGAAAGCCGTAAAGGAGAAGAGAATAATGATCGTGGCCAAAGTCCCACATGACTACTACTTCTGAGAAGAAGAGGTCCATGGTGAGTTTCCAGAACTCTTCCAGTTATACACTTTCGACGCCCTCGACAAAAGTCTCATGAGTTGCTATTGTCTGTAAGTTGTTGAATTCATTGTCTATATATAAGCTGTTCATTTTTTTCAGTTGTTCAGTTCATTGCATGTAATTATCCTAATTATATCCTTTTGTACTCTATTATTATGCAGAATGAAGATCATGGAATGTAAAAGAAGGTCAATCTTCAGTGTTGGGTTCATTGACCCAGATAAAATTAATTGTCGGATGCTAAAGGAAAAACCCGAGGACACACAGGAAAACCTTCTAAGGTTTCTAACGGAGCAAAATTTATGTGACCACATACTGTTTCCTTACAATTTCGCGTGAGTGTCTTACTCTATTATACACATTCTCTTTTGCTTACTCGATGTTAAGTGTAATTGATGAGTTACTCATGTATATATAAACGTGTACAGTTTCCACTAGATTCTCATGGACATTCAACTTGATAAGGGAAGAGTTGGAGTCATGGACCCATTAAAGAGACCCCTGGAACAGTTTAGTGACATGCAGGACATGCTCCAGAGGTAATTTTCGCACTATAGCGGTCTCTTTCGTTGATTTACTGAGATATCACATAATAAATAACTCATTCATTTTCTTTACCGGGTAGGGTTTGGAACCAGTTCAAGAGTGCGGTTACGGGTGACTTTACTGAGAAACTGACTTTTAAGACGGTCTCGGTAAGTAGTAGGCGCATCTCTTTACTTCTAGTTTCAATACAATTATGATGTTGGATTATTATTTTGATTGAATTCTATTCTCGTAAAGTGCGTGAGGCAGCCACAGGGGACGAATCTATGTGGATTCTACGTTTGCGAGTTCATTCGCACGTTTACCAGTGAGTTGAATGATTTTAGAGTCGATGTAAGCAATACATTCATAACATTATTTTTATTACTGTCACTTTTTGTTATCATGATTGATATTCATATTGATCTCCTTTTCTTATATAGTTCGAGAAAATGCGGGATCAGCTCCTACCACAGCAACGCGTAGTAGCAATTGCTGAAGAACTGGCAGGATTCTTGATGAACGAGATGATAGATGACGCTGGAGAATTTAGTGTGAATAGGCGCCGATGATCCCCGACCGTGTAATTGAATAGATGGGCTCTAGTCCCGATAATTGTGATCTCCATGTGTAACTATCATGTATATATTTGTATGCTCGATCTTAAGAGAAGTTATCTTATGTATGCACGAACATGTACGGTATGTGGTAGCGTAGAAAACTATTTTGAAATGAAAAAAAGGAATACAAATTAAATTCTCTGCCGCGGCAGAGAAAGTGCCTAAAATTCTGCCGCGGCAGGGAACCATTTGTCCCGGTTCGTAATACGAACCGGGACTAATGGGGGGGCACCTAGCGCCCGCAGAGACAGCCACGTGGATGCCCATTGGTCCCGGCTGGTAAGAGGGCCGGGACTAATGGGTGGGCCTTTAGTCCCGCCCCTCCAGTCCCGGTTACCAGGACCGGGACTAAAGACCCTTACGGGCCGGGACTGGAGGCCCGTTTTCCACTAGTGTAGTTTGATCGCGTTACTGACATGCACTCTTTTCTCGTTCTGGTGATATAACATTCTATTGATCACATCACTTGCTTGCAGGCTATTTCAATGTGATATCACCGAGAGGGCCCCGAGTATATCTATCCATCATCGGGATGGACAAATACCACTCTTGATCCATGAGCTTCTACATAACACCTTCGTAGCACTGAACCCACCTTTATAGTCACCCTGTTAAGGTGTGCCGTTTGATGTTATCAAGATACTCTTCCGGTGTAAGTGATTAACATGATCTCATGGTCTAAGGACTAGGATTACTTCATATGATGTTATAGCAATATAAACATAATGACTTTGATCGTAATTCTATACTTCGGATGAATGTTCATCACATCATTCAACCAATGTTGTGACCTCGTTATTAACAACATCCAATGTCCATGATCAGGAAACCTTGATCATCTTGTTAATCAACGAGCTAGTTTATATGAGAGGCATTACTAGGAACTTTGTATTTTGTTTATTAAACACACATGTATTAACGTTTCCAATTAATACAATTATAGGATGCAAAATAAACATTTATCATAAACATGGAATAAGATAATAACCATTTTATTATTGCCTCTCGGGCATATTCCCTTATATGGAGTGGTGGTCTTAGTACCGCCCACCCCTCCAACGCAAATGTACTTCCCTTAACAAGGAAGGAATTGCGGTAAAACAAATCCTGTGTCTCCACGTGCTCCACTATGGTTTCCTTGTTCCTCACTCTTACTCGCCTTTACTCGCTAGTAGTTAGGTTGGCATATAGGGAAATTATGCATAGTCGCATATCTAGAGATTTTACCTTTTGTGTCAAGCCTAAAATTGAAAAAGCATTAAAATTTGAAGTAGCACCTATTCACCCCCCCTCTAGGTGCCCATACGATCCATTTCAATTGGTATCAGAGCCATGGCTCATTATTCGAGTTTAACCGCCTAAGAGAAGTATGGGTACTAAGGAAAATGTGAATGAGGTTGTGGACAAGGTCACAATGGATGACCTCAAGATGTTGGAAACAACCTTGTTGAAATCCTTTGAGATAAAAATGGAAGAGATGCAGCAAATGATTACTCGACTCAGATCATCTACATCCCCATCTCCATCTTCCTCTGAGGCCACTACTCCTCTATCTAAGGATAAGGCTCATGTCGAATCTAAGGAAGATGAAGTGGTGGGTGAGAAATGATGGCTCAATGCACAGCACCTAGAAAAGTGCTGGTGCGTGGTTGATGTAGAGCTCGTTGGGAACCCCAAGAGGAAGGTATGATGAGCACAGCAGCAAGTTTCCCTAAGTTATGAAACCAAGGTTTAATCGAACCAGTAGGAGAAAGGAAACACCCCAAAGGTGTTACTAGCTGAGCTTTGGCAGGGCGCACTACCGGTGCTAGTAGCAACGTGGAGACCTGCACAACACAACCACAGAACTTTGTCCCCAACTTGCGATGAGGTGGTCAATCTCACCGTGTTTTGCTGAAAACAAAGGATTAAACGTATCGAATGGAAAGAAGTAATAGTTTGTAGAAAGTAAACACAAAGAAGTAAACAGTTTGTAGATTGTATGTAAAAGACAAGGACCGGGATCCATAGTTCACTAGAGGTGGCTCTCCTTAAGATAACATGCTAGGTGAACAAATTACAGCGGGGCAATTGACAAACATCGAGAAAGCAATACATGCATATACTAATCATCTTGACTCCATTAGAACTTGATTGGGCATTACAACATTATACATAGACCGCCATGCAACTGCATCTATGACTAATAATCCACCTTCAGGTTATCATCCGAACCCCCTCTAGTATTAAGTTACAAGCAACAGATTATTGCTTTACGAATTGCATGTAAAGTAAACAATACGATGGTTCTATGAACAAAGGATTGTTGTTTTCTCCCTAGTAGCAACAGCACATCTAGTACCTTAGAGATTTTTTTCACTTCCCCAGATTACCAGAGGCATGAACCCACTATTGAGCATAAATACTAACTCTTGGAGTTGCTAACCTGAAATAGCATATCAATATCCATCAGATCCCCGCAAACACAACATGCAGAATTACAAATAGATGATCTTGATCATGAACGGAGCTCACAAGATCTAGACATGAAAGCACAAAGGAGGAGAACCAGCCATCTAGCTACTACATGGATCCATAGTCCAAGGATGAACTACGCACGCATCACACCGGAGGCTTGCATGGTGATGAAGAAGGCCTCCAGGGTGAAATCCCCTCTCTGGCAGGGTGCCGGGAAGAGCTTCAGATCCCTCCCGATCTAGGGATGGAGATGACGGCGGCTACATACTCTTTCATGGATTTTTGATCGGGTACTTAGGGTTTACGTCCTGAGGGAATCTTATAGTCGGAAGGTGAGGCCGAGGGGGTGCCTGGGCTGCCACACCACCCCCTGGCGCGGGCCAAGCCTGGCCGTGCGGCCAGGTGGTGTGGCCGGCCTCTGGCCCTTCTCCGTCTCGTATTCTGGCACTTGATGACTTTCGGAAAAATAGGCACTTTGGCTTTTGTCTCGTCCAATTCCGAGAATATTCATTTTCTGACTTTCCTGGAACCAAAAACAGCAGAAAATAGGCAGCTGGCACTTTGGCTCTTGTTAATAGGTTAGTCCAAGAAATCATATGAAAAGTACTCCAGAGTTGGAACAAAACACAAGAAATTGGATAAAACTAAGCATGGAACATCAAAAATTATAGATACATTTGCAATAGGTTAACTCATGCTCATCCTCGAGTAGGTAAGTGATAAAAAGAAAGAATAATTTTTGAGGTTACATGCACCATCAAAGGCTTGATCGAAGTATTTGTAAAACATTCAAAGCTGGGATCATAGTACTTCAATCATAACATCAAAGACAAAGTTCTAGCAATAAGCAAAGAAACTATGTTGCAACATGAAAAGGCACAAACAAAAGATTCATGAATAACAATGCTTTGCAAGACGTTTATTTGTTTCACATAAAGAAAACATAGCATACTAGTATTCAGCTTGTCCCTCAATATAGTAGCAAATATAAATGCATAGGACACCTTAAAAGTTCATAAGAGTGACTAGATACAATAGTTTAAAACAAGCAATATCAAAGTATGCATCAATCAACTAGTCTTGGGGAAATGCACATAGAACTAAGAATGGCCATTATGCTCTCAAAGTAGGTGCATAAAGATAGAAGGTGGAGACTCAATATAATGGTGGAAGAAAGGCCTTTATAAAAGGAAGTAGGGATTCAAGTCTCCTAAAGAGCTTCCAAAAATTATGGTACTTATAGCTTTCAGCTCTCATTGCCCCTATCATAAGCATCTTGAAGTGATTAAGGTTAAAGTGAACAAACTATGGTGTACATGCTTGACGAAGTATAAGTCAGAAATCTCATGTCCCTTGTATACGAGGGCCGCTCCTCATGCTACTCAAGTTTAGTCACCGGTAAGTTCTTATCATCGTAAGTACATGTGTATAATAGAGAACCGCCAATAGGGTACCCCTTGCCCGATGATACGGAAGAATCCCCATATCAAAATGACAAGGCAAGCAGACAACGAGCATCTCAGCAATCTTCTTATTTACCATGGGAATATGGTGCTTTTTTCTCTCTTTCATCTTTTCATAATCTTTTTTGTTTTCTATTTTTTGTCTCAATATAGGACTCTTTTTTATAAGAAGAATGCTTCATAGACAGCTCATTATGGTTACGCTGTAGGTTTCCACCATGCCAGCATGGATTAGACCAGTGGCCTAGGTGTTTCTCTAACACATATACATAACTCTATGGAGTTACAAGCTCCCCTTTCATTTCACACCGACGACATCCATATATAAAAGAGCATGATATCAACTAGGTACAAGTACCAAGTGCAATGTTGAAAGCGTTCCCCATGAAAGCATGGTTTTGCTAATTACCAACAAATAAGTGCAAGCATATACAACATAGACGACACAATGGTTCAAGTTTATGAAGGGCAAGAAAAGTAAAGTGTGCCATCAAGTTCGTGAGAGCTTTAATCACTAGTTTTCTCATAACAAGTTTAATTTGGAAGGTAAACAAAAGCATGAATATACTTGGAATAGCATAAGCTAGTAGGTAGGTATGGTGGACTCTTTGGAATAACTTGGTTTAGGGAGTTGGATGCATGAGTGGAACTCATACTTGGTTGTGGAGGCTAGCACAAGACTGGGAGCGACAAACTAAGAGAGCAATAATGGCCATAATCATGCAGAGCGACAAAACATCATTGATCAAAGCAGAAAGTGATACTACAAGTTGAAAACTAAAGGATCATAAAGGCTATGGTAACTTGGGATAGTCATAACATGGTGTGAGCATGTGCCAAGTCAACCCAAATAAAGCATCAAAGGAGAACACCACTATACTATGCTTTAATATGCTAAACAACGCATGATTCATCCAAGGCACATTAAGCAATCTCAATTGTTTATAACAAGTCATGCTACAGCAAAGAATACTAAGCATAAAGCCAAAACAATATCAATCATGGCACGACAGAGCATAGGCCACAGTCAAAAACGAGCTCTTTTTACCACATAAGTATGAACTTTCCTACTTTTTCCAAACCAAACCAAACTATTTGCAAACCAATGTATGAAAGAGGGGGTCCAACCAATTTATTCATAAAACTAAGCAAACCAAAGCAAACGAAAAACCAAAACGAAAACGAAAAAGAAGACGCTCCAAGAAAAACACAACTGTGCATGAAACATTAAAAATGAAGCTTTTGGAAGAAACCTGGGATTTTTATTGATGAAGAAGGGGATGCCTTGGGCATCCCCAAGCTTTGACGCTTGTACTTCTTGCATATTTCTTGGGGTGACACGCGTGGCATCCCCAAGCTTGAGCTTTTGTCCATCCTTCATCTCATTACTCATTCTTTCCATACACCTGAAATTTTTCCTTCATACAAAACTTCACACAATCCTTATTAGCAACATTAGTGCACTCAAGATAAATAAGTCTTAAGGTTCCGTTCTAACATCAAATAAACTTCCATTAGAACACTAGCTACTGTATCACTTCCCTCAAAAAGCTCAATTCCCCAAAAGAACTCAAGAAGGAACCAACAAGAAGCAAATGCAGAAAATGCTAGAAATCTGTCAAAGCAGACCAGCAGGTAAAGACGAATTTTTTCGAAGACCTTCTGTTCCTCAAATCAAAAATTGTTAAACTAACGAAAGCTAGATAACAATATGGGGCAGAAGCACAAAACTTCACGCCTCAAAAAGACGTTCAGAAATTTTACACGAATTTTTATGGTGAAGCACAGAAATCTGTTTCGGGACAGCAACTTTCCCAATCATTACTTCTCTCTCATTAGAGGTTACTCTTGGCACAAAAAGCAAATAAAAAGGATAAGGAGAGGTTATTACGGAGGTATAACTTCCAAGACTCATCTAAAACTTTTGGGTTGTCTCCCAATAAGTACTTTTTATTAACGCCTTTAAGTTAGGCACGATAGTTTGAGAAGATACTCACATAAGGAATATGAATTGAAGTAAAAGAGAGCATCAAGAAGCAAATTCAAAACACCTTTAAGTCTAACCCACTTTCTATGCATAGGAATCTTATACGCAAATAAACTCACAAAGAACAAAGTGACAGGCATAGGAAGATAAAACAAAAGTAACTTCAAAACTTTCAGCACCTAGAGAGGTGTTTCAGTACCATGAAAACTTCTACAACCATATTTTCCTCTCTCATAATAATTTTCAGTAGCCTCATGAATAAACTCAACAATATAACTATCACATAAAGCATTCTTTTCATGATCTACAAGCACTAGAGCTTTATTATAAACATTTTCAAAAGAATCCTTAGGAACATAACATTCATCCTCCTTTAGTAAGCATGGGGGACAATCAAATATTGTAAGGGGTAAAGAGTTACGCTCATTAGAAGGTAGGCATGGGTAGGTCCATTATTCCTCCTTTTGTTCATCACTCTCCTCCTCTTTTTCATCTAATGAGCTTTCAAGTTCAGCAATTTCTTCTTCCATAGGCTCCTGCAAGGCATTCGTCTCTTCCATTGGTGGAGAGCATCTATTAAGATATTCAAGAATATAGCCATTTTCTTCCTTGTAGTTATCAAAGCAAAATTTAAGTATATCATAAACCTCATATTTATAAGGTGCATCATCAATATTTTCAAGCAAATAAGCAAGTTCGAATGCACCCTTCCAAGCAATAAATTCTTCAATTTGTTCCACATCATAAAAGTCATAAGTTCCCTTAACATAAGAAGATATGGTAACCTTATCATTTTACTCACATTGAAAAGGGAGGTGTTTATACCTCCTACAGCAACAAGATTTATCAAAGCAATAAGTAACATTGTAAGTAGAGCACATGTTTCTAGCAATGGTATTCCATTTATCAATTTGTTCCCATAAGTGTTTCCCTTTTTGTGACAAGCGGTGTTCTTTATAATAATATTTTTGTTCTTCCGTGAACCCACCATGCCAATAAGATTCAGTTTCAAAGAAACCAACAATTGATAGGAAGCATGACAAAGCAAGGTAATAATAGACCAACAACTATAGGAGACTTAATTTTTTTGTGTTCTCAAATAAGAAATCAAACTAGTAACACTAATTTTTTTGTGTGTTTTTGATAAAGAAACAAGCAAACAAAGCAAAAGAAACTAAGCAAAACAAAAATAACAAAGTAAAGAGATTGGTTATGAGGGACTCCCCTTGTGAAGATGTCCTTGAGTCCCCGGCAACGGCGCTAGAAAAATGCTTGATGGCTCAATGCACGGCGCCTAGAAAAGTGCTGGTGCATGGTTGATGTAGAGCTCGTTGGGAACCCCAAGAGGAAGGTATGATGAGCATAGCAGAAAGTTTCCCTCAGTTATGAAACCAAGTTTAAATCGAACCAGTAGGAGCAAGGAAACACCCCAAAGGTGTTACTAGCTGAGCTTTTGGCAGGGGGCACTACCGGTGCTAGTAGCAACGTGGAGACCTACACAACACAACCACAGAACTTTGTCCCCAACTTGCGATGAGGTTGTCAATCTCACTATGTTTTGCTGAAAACAAAGGATTAAACGTATCGAATGGAAAGAAGTAGTAGTTTGCAGAAAGTAAACACAAAGAAGTAAACAGTTTGTTGATTGTATGTAAAAGACAAGGACCGGGATCAATAGTTCACTAGAGGTGGCTCTCCTTAAGATAGATAACATGCTGGGTGAACAAATTACAGCGGGGCAATTGACAAACATCGAGAAAGCAATACATGCATGTACTAATCATCTTGACTCCTTTGGAACTTGATTGGGCATTACAACATTATACATAGACCGCCATCCAACTGCATCTATGACTAATAATCCACCTTCAGGTTATCATCCGAACCCCCTATATTATTAAGTTGCAAGCAACAGATTATTGCTTTACGAATTGCCTGTAAAGTAAACAATACGATTGTTCTATAAACAAAGGATTGTTGTTTTCTCCCTAGTAGCAACAACACATCTAGTACCTTAGAGATTTCTGTCACTTCCCTAGATTACCAGAGGCATGAACCCACTATCGAGCATAAATACTAACTCTTGGAGTTGCTAGCATCTACTTGGCCAAGATAGCTACTAACAATGGAAAGCATGCAAGATCACAAATAACAAAGACATGATAGAATCAATAATCAATCTGAAATAGCATCTCAATATCCATCGGATCCCCGCAAACACAACATGCAGAATTACAAATAGATGATCTTGATCATGAACGGAGCTCAGAAGATCTAGACATGAAAGCACAAAGGAGGAGAACCATCCATCTAGCTACTACATGGATCCGTAGTCCAAGGATGAACTACTCACGCATCACACCGGAGGCTTGCATGGTGATGAAGAAGGCCTCCGGGGTGAAATCCCCTCTCCGGCAGGGTGCCAGGAAGAGCTTCAGATCCCTCCCGATCTAGGGATGGAGATGATGGCGGCTACAGACTCTTCCGTGGATTTCTGATTGGGTACTTAAGGTTTACATCACGAGGGCATCTTATAGTCGGAAGGGGAGGCCGAGGGGGTGCCTGGGCTGGCCACACCACCCCCTGGCGCGGGCCAAGCCTGGCCGCGTGTCCAGGTGGTGTGGCCGGCCTCTGGCCCTTCTCCGTCTCGTATTCTGGCACTTGATGACTTCTGGCTAAATAGGCACTTTGGCTTTTGTCTCGTCCAATTCCGAGAATATTCATTTTCTGACTTTCCTGGAACCAAAAACAGCAGAAAATAGGCAGCTGGCACTGTGGCTCTTGTTAATAGGTTAGTCAAAGAAATCATATGAAAAGTACTCCAAAGTTGGAACAAAACACAAAAAAGCGGATAAAACTAAGCATGGAACATCAAAAATTATAGATACATTTGCAATGTATCAAGAAACATAATGGTTCCGCCTCCAAGAAGGGAAGTGGTAAGGAGGATTATAGTGAGGTCCCTCACCTATATTCTCCTAACCCACCTATCGCTCATCCTCATATAAACCGTAGGGGTGATCCACCCAAGCTTACTACATCTTCATTTAATCAATGACAATTCTTAATGAAAGGTCATTTATCCAGTTCGTCGATTGAGCTTTGGAGGATTATCGAAGATGGTCTTCATATTGGATACCCCACCAACCTGACTAGAAGAGAAGTTGTGGATAGTCAACTGAATGCAAGAACTCTTCACATGATTCAGCTCGGAGTGGGTCCCAAGGACATGCCACACATTGAACACTTCAACACCCCCAAAGAAGCTTGGGATGCTCTCACCGACCTATTAATTGGAAATGAAAGCATGAGAACGAATAGGTACGATGCTCTTAGTAATGAAGCTGAAGGATTCTACATGTTGGATGGTGAGGACTATGAAGACATGTATAGAAGGCTCAAGATCATTGCAACAACATTAAGAAAGCATGGAGCCACTCACATTGACGATGTTTGGATCAAAAGGAAATATGTGAGTGCCCTCATGCCATTTGATCCAACACACTTGAAGAGTTTTCAAGGTAGACACAACTACCACAAAATGACTTCTAATGAAGTCATGCAAGAAATGGCGACCTTTAAAGTTTCCACCAAGAATGCCGAAGATGCTCGTGCTCGAGCAATTGGAATGCAAAAGGGAGTTAATGTTGCTCTAAAGGCCAATGTTGTTGCTTAATCAAGATGATGAGCTCGTTGGGGAACCCCAAGAGGAAGGTATGATGAGTATAGCAACAAGTTTTCCCTCAGTTATGAAACCAAGGTTATCAAACTAGTAGGAGCAAGGAAACACCTCTAAGGTGTTGTTTCAAACTTGGAATCCTGCACAACACAATCACAGAACTTTGCCCCCAACTCAGTGAGGTTGTCAATCTCACCGGTTTTGCTGAAAACAAAGGATTAAACATATTGTGTGGAAGATAGTAATATCTTATAGAAAGTAAATAGAAAACAGTAAATAGTAGATTATAGATTAATGGTAAAAGAAAAAAGACCGGGATCCATAGTTCACTAGTGGTGATTCTCCTTAAGATAAATGACATGTTGGGTGAACAAATTATAGTGGGGCAACTGACAAACATCGAGAAAGCATACATGCATATACTAATCATCTTGACTCCTATGAGATTTGATTGGGCATTACAACATTATACATAGACCGTAATCCAACTGCATCTATGACTAATAATCCACCTTCAGGTTATCATCTGAACCCCCTCTAGTATTAAGTTTCATGCAACAGATAATTGCATTAAGCATTGTGTGTGAAGTAAACAATACGATTGTTCTATGAACAAAGGATTGCTCATTTATCCCTAGTAGCAACATCACATCTAGTACCTTAGAGATTTATGTCACTTCCCCAGATTACTAGAGGCATGAACCCACTATCAAGCATAAATACTCCCTCTTGGAGTTGCTAGCATCTACTCAGCCAAGATAGCTACTAACAACTAAGAGAATGCAAGATCACAAATAACAAAGACATGATAAAATCATTAATCAATCTGAAATAACATCTCAATATACATCGAATCCCCGCAAACACAACATGTATGATTAAAAATAGATGATCTTGATCATGAACAGAGCTCAAAAGATCTAGACATGGTAGCACAAAGGAGAAGAACCAACCATCTAGCTACTACATGGACCCGTAGTCCAGGGATGAACTACTCACGCATCACACCGGAGGCAGGCATGGTGATGAAGAAGGCCTCCAGGGTGAATTCTCCCCTCCGGCAGGGTGCCAGGAAGAGCTTCAGATCCCTCCCAATCTAGACGATGGCTATAGACTCTTTCATGGAGTTTTGATCGGGTACTTAGGGTTTCTGTATTGGAGGCGATATATAGGCGAAAGGAGAGGCCGAGGGTGTGCCCTGGGCGGCCACACCACCCCCTGGAGCGGGCCAGGCCTAGCCGCGTGACCTAGTGGTGTAGCCGGCCTCTGGCCCCTCTCCGTCTCGTCTTCTGGCTCCGTGTCCCCCTCGGTGAAATATTGACTTTGGCTTTTGTCCCGTCCAATTCTGAGAATATTGATTTTCTGACTTTCCTGGAACCAAAAACAGCAGAAAACAGACAGCTGGCACTGTGGCATCTTGTTAATAGGTTAGTCCAAGAAAGTGTATAAAAATAACTCCAAAGTGTGGACAAAACATAGGAAAGTAGATATAAAACAAGCATGGAACATCAAAAATTATAGATACGTTAGCAACATATCAACATCCCCAAGCATAACTCCTTCCTGTCCTCGAGTAGGTAAGTGATAAAAAGAAAGAATAATTTTTTAGGTGACATGCACCATCATAAACTTGATCAAAGTATTTGTAAAACATTGATAGCTGGGATCATAGTACTTTTAACATAACATAAAAGATATAGTTCTAACAATAAGACATAGCAACTATGTTGTAACATGAACAGGCACAAACAAAAGATTTATGAATAACAATGTTTTGCAAGACGTTTGTTTGTTTCAGATAAATAAAACATAATAAGAATGGTATTCACATTGTCCCTCATAGTGTAGCAAAACATAAATGCATAGGACACCTTCAACGTTCATAAGGGTGACTAGATACAAGTAGTTTAAGAACAAGCAATATAAAAGTTATGCATCAATCAACAAGTCTTGGGACAATGCACATTAAACTAAGAATGGCCACTATGCTATATCAATAGGTGCATATAGATAGAAGATGGAGACTCAACATAAAAGTAAAAGAAAGGCCTTCATAGAAGGAAGCGGGGATTCAAGTTTCATAAAGAGCTTCCAAAAATTATGGTACTTATTAGCTTTCAGCTCTCATTACCCCTATCATAAGCATCTTGAAGTGATTAAGGTTAAAGTGAACAAACTATGGAGTATATGCTTGACAAAGTATAAGTTGGCAATATCATGTCCCTTGAATACGAGGGCCGCTCCGCATGCTACTCAAGTTTAGTTACCGGTAAGTTCTTATCATAGTAAGTACATGTGTATCATAGAGAACCATATCAAAATGACAAGGCAAGTAGACATCGAGCATCTTAGCAATCTTCTTATTTACCACAGGAAAATGGTGCTTTTTCTCTCTTTCCTCTTTTCTCATCTCTTTTTTTTCTCAATCTCTATCTTTTTTTATAAGACGAATGCTTCATAGATTGCTCATTATGGTTACGCTGCAGGTTTCCACCATGATTAGGCATGGATTCGACCAGCGGCCCAGGCATTTCTCTAACACACATTCATAACTCCATGGACTTACAAGCTCCCCTTTCATTTCACACCGACGACATCCATAGACAAAAGAGCATGATATCAACTAGGTACAATGTACAAGTGCAATGTTGAAAGTGTTCCCCATGACAGCATGGTTCTGCTAATCCCCAACATATAAGTGCAAGCATATACAACATAGATGACACAATGGTTCAAGTTTATTAGGGGTAATAAAAGTAAATTGTGCCACCAAGTTCGTGAGATATTTAATCACTAATTTTCACATAACAAGTTTAATTCGGAACGTAGATAAAACATGAATATACTTTGAATAGCATATGCTAATAGGTAGGTATGGTGGACTCCTTGGAATAACTTGGTTTTATTTAGAGTTGGACGCATGATTGGAACTCATACTTGGTTATGGAGGCTAGCAAATGACTGGGAGCGACCAACTAAGAGAGCAATAATGTCCATAATCATGCAAAACGACAAAACATCATTAATTAAAGCATAAAGTGATATTACAAGTTGAAAACTAAAGGATCATAAAGGCTATGGTGACTTGGTATAGTCATAACATGGTGTGAGCATGCGCCAAGTCAACCCAAATAAAGCATTAAAGGAGAATACCATAATATTATGCTTTAATATGCTAAAACAACGCATGATTCTTTCAAGGCACATTAAGCAATCTCAATTGTTTATAACATCTCATGCTATAGAAAAAAATCACTAAGCATAAAGCCAAAACAATATTAAGTATGACATGAAAAAGCATAGGCCATAGTCAAAAACAAGCTCCTTTTACCACTTAAGCATGAACTTTCCTACTCTTTCCAAATCAAACCAACTTATTTGAAAACTAATGTATGAATACGGGGGTCCAACCAATTTATTCAAGCAAACTAAGAAAACAAAAACTAAAAAAGAAAACGAAGACTCTCCAAGAACCACACAACTGTGCATGAAACAATAAAAATAAAGTGTTTGGAAGAAACGTGAGATATTTATTAGTGAAGAAGGGGATGCATTGGGCATCCCCAAGTTTTGACGCTTGTACTTCTTGGATATTTCTTGGGGTGACATGGGTGGCATCCCAAAACTTGAGCTTTAGTCCATTCTTCATCTCATTACATCATTCTTTCCTTACACCTGAAACTTTCCTTCATACAAAACTTCACACAATCTTTATTAGCAACATTAGTGTACTAAAGATAATAAGTCTTTGGTTTCAGTTCCAACACAAATAAAACTTCCATTAAAACACAAGCTAATGTAGCACTTTCCTCAAAAATCTCAATTCCCCAAAAAGAACCCAAAAAGGAATCAACAAGAAGCAAATGCAAATAATGGCAGAAATCTGTCAAAACAGACCAGCTGGTAAAAACCAAATTTTTCGAAGACCTTCTGTTGCTCAAATCGAAAAGTGTTGAACAAACAAAAGTTAGATAACAACCTGGGGCAGAAGGAAAAAACATTACTGCTCAAACGGACGTACAGAGATTTTTCAAGAATATTTGCAGCGAAGCACAAAAATCTATTTCGGGACAGCAACTTTCCCAAGCATTACTTCTCTCTCATTAGAGGTTACTCTTGGCACAAAAAGAAAATAAAAAGGATAAGGAGAGGTTATTACTGAAACAATAACTTCCAAGACTTAACTAAAACTTTTGGGTTATCTCCCAATAAGTACTTTTCTTTAACGCCTTTAAGTTAGGCATAAGAAGCAAAAAAAGAATCAAGTGTTCTCAAATGAAGAAGCATTAAAACCAAATTTCTTGCCCTTACCTCTCTTAATTTTATTCTTAACCTTAAGGAACATATGATTGTTTGGTGGAGTAGCAAAATGAGTGGTGCCCTTTTCCACATCTATTATTGCTTCAGGGAGTTTTAATAGGGATCTTCCAAGTGTAATTTGTCCTTTTCCTACACATTCAATAACTAGATAATCTGTAGAAACCATTTTCCCTAGGATCTTTGTAAACACTCCTTCAGCTATTCCAATGGGTAATATTGTGGCATTATTAGCAAGAAATATTTCTTCTCCTCCTTTAGAAATCCCCCAAAGATTCATAGATATCTTTAGGCATAAGACAGAATTCAGACATAATATCATAGAGAGCATGAAAACTTTCATTATTTATAACAACTTTTACTGTAGGAAGCCATTTTGAGGGTTCGGAATTTATTGGAACATAATCATGATGCTCTCTAAGCGTGTTATAGCAATCTTTTAAACTAGCAGTCTGGGTCTCAAGAGTGTTCAATCTAGCAAATATGTTTATAAAGGAAGAATCAGATTTGCTAGGCAAGTTGTAAGTTAAGACAACCTTCTTTATGGCATTAAAAGCTTCATCCTCATTGCATTGTAGGAAATCTCCTCCCACTATAGCATCCAAAGCATATCTATAGCAAAGAGCAGTTCCAAAGTAAAAAGTGCTAAGAAACAAGCTTTGAGTCATTTTAGGTTCAGTTTTTTCATGTAAATCAGAGATTCTAGACCAAGCTTCTTTGAAACTCTCTTCAATTCCTTGTTTGAAAGTAAAAATCATTTCCTCAGGTGACATAGTGATTGGAGCAAAGCTAGACATAATAGCAACTTTAAGGTAGGAACTAATAATAATTTTTTTGTGTTTTTAATAAAGAAAGCAAACTAGAACAACTAATTTTTTGTGTGTTTTTTGATAAAGAAACAAGCAAACCAAGCAGAAATAAACTAAGCAAAAAAAATAAAACAAAGTAAAGAGATTGGTTATGAGGAACTCCCCTTGTGAAGATGTCCTTGACTCCCTGGCAACGGCGCCAGAAAAAGTCTTGCTTACTCAAGATGATGAGCTCGTTGGGGAACCCCAAGAGGAAGGTATGATGAGTATAGAAACACGTTTTCCCTCGGTTATGAAACCAAGGTTATCGAACCAGTAGGAGCAAGGAAACACCTCCAAGGCGTTGTTTCCAACTTGGAATCCTGCACAACACAATCACGGAACTTTGCCCCCAACTCAGTGAGGTTGTCAATCTCACCGGTTTTGCTGAAAACAAAGGATTAAACGTATTGTGTGGAAGATAGTAATAGCTTGCAAAAAGTAAACAGAAAACAGTAAATAGTAGATTGTAGATGATGGTACAAGAAAGGACCGGGATCCATAGTTCACTAGTGGTGATTCTCCTAAAGATAGATGACATGTTGGGTGAACAAATTACAGCGGGGCAATTTACAAACATCGAGAAAGCATACATGCATATACTAATCATCTTGACTCCTATGAGACTTGATTGGGCATTACAACATTATCCATAGACCACCATCCAACTACATCTATGACTAATAATCCACCTTCAGGTTATCATCTAAACCCCCTCCAGTATTAAATGCAAGCAACAGATAATTGCATTAAGCATTGTGTGTAAAGTAAACAATACGATTGTTCTATGAACAAAGGATTGTTGTTTTCTCCCTCGTAGCAACAGCACATTTAGTACCTTAGAGATTTCTGTCACTTCCCCAGATTACTAGAGGCATGAACCCACTATCGAGCATAAATACTCCCTCTTGGAGTTGCTAGCATCTACTCGGCCAAGATAGCTACTAACAACGGAGAGCATGCAAGATCAAAAATAACAAAGACATGATAAAATCAATAATCAATTTGAAATAGCATCTCAATATCCATCGGATCCCCGCAAACACAACATGTATGATTACAAATAGATGATCTTGATCATGAATGGAGCTCACAAGATCTAGACATGGTAGCACAAAGGAGAAGAACCAACCATCTAGCTACTACATGCACCCGTAGTCCAAGGATGAACTACTCACGCATCACACCGGAGGTAGGCACGGTGATGAAGAAGGCCTCCAGGGTGAATTCTTCCCTCCGGCAGGGTGCCGGGAAGAGCTTCAGATCCCTCTCGATCTAGGGATGCAGATGACAGCGGCTACAGACTCCTTCGTGGAATTTTGATCGGGTACTTAGGGTTTCTATATCGGAGGCGATATATAGGCGAAAAGGGAGGCTGAGGGGTGCCTTAGGTGGCCACACCACCCCCTGGCGTGGGCTAGACCTGGCCGCACGGCCAGGTGGTGTGGCCGGCCTCTGGCCCCTCTCCATCTCGTCTTCTAGCTCTGTGTCCCCCTCGGTGAAATACTGACTTTGGCTTTTGTCCCGTCCAATTCCGAGAATATTCGTTTTCTAACTTTCCTGGAACCAAAAACAACAGAAAATAGGCAGCTGACACTGTAGCATCTTGTTAATAGGTTAGTCTAAGAAAGTGTATAAAAATAACTCCCAAGTGTGGACAAAACATAAGAAAGTAGATATAAAACAAGCATGGAAGGTCAAAAATTATAGATACGTTAGCAACGTATCAGTTGTTGAACAAGATAAGGATGATAGAGCATATGATGTTGTCTCCATGGGTTGTCCCGAGGATGTCAAGCGTGCTCATGGTGAGTACATGGTGAAAGATCATGTGGGCCCCCGTGTGTGGTTTTGGTAATTAATGACAATCTTTATGGACTAATATGTGTATTAAGTTGTACTTGTAGGATTCGTCCATTGGCATCGCTTGGAGCATGTGTTGGTTTCAAGGTCGATGAAATGAAGAAGAACATGCATTGTGGAAGCTCAATATGCGCCATCCCTAGAAGATATCATGTTTGGTGCTTGCCTTCATCGGTGTTTATGAATCAATGAAGACAAGGCCAAAGGATGCTCAAGGCAAAGGTATTCTTGATAGGTTTTTCCCTTTTGCCGGTCTCGTGTTGACCGGGTTTAGGATAGATATCCGTACTATCAAGAGGGGCTCTCGAGAGTATCTCGATCATACCATTCGGAGAGAGCTCAAACCGTTGCATACTTGCATCATCATATTTGGTTGTTATTTGGTCTCATCCATGTGAGGATATAGAGCTTGTGGTATTCTTCATAACAAGCTCTTGTTCATCAAAATCGGATCTCCCTTTTATATCTTGTTGCGATTTTGATCTCGGTGGTTTTCCGGATTCTCACCGAGTGAGGTATCTCACATTATACTACTTGATACATCCTCACTTGGTGATATCCAATATTTCTCGGTGATTTTGATCTACTTGATACATCCACACTTGGCGATTTTGATTTCGGCGGTTTTCCAGATTCTCACCGAGTGAGGTATCTCACATTATACTACTTGATACATCCTCACTTTTTGTTGGGTAGCTCTTGTTGTCCTCTTTCCAACACAATTGGATTCGGGTCAATCGGAGTTACTAAACAAAAGTTATTGCAGTTTCAATATTTGCCTTTTCATATTTAAAAAGAAAAAGAAAAAGGATTCTCTGGGCCGAGCGGTAGTACCAGGCCGCTACCACCCGGCCCCTGTCCACGGCCTCCTTCTCTACCTCGCGCGGTAGCTCCTTCCAGTGGTACCAGCCGGCCCACTAGCTTCCTCCCTCCCAGGCCACCGCTCGCCTGGCTTGCGTTCCTTACTGCCGTGTAGCTCGCTCGCAGCCTCGCTTCCTGCGCGTTGTGCCTTGCCTGCCTGCCAGGCGCTCTCACTTGCTCGCCGATCGTGTCCTCTGATCCCCTACGTGCTTACCTTGGTTCGCTCGCTACACTGCCTCTGGTTGGGAGCGGTAGTACCAGTTGGGCCTGGTACTACCGGCCCACCCAGGCCGGAATTTCCCCAACGGGCAGATGTTGCCCCCCCCCCCTTTAAATAGCTTTCCCCTTATTCTTTGTGAGTTGGTTCTTGCTCTATTTTTCTCAAGCCCTCTTGACTATTTGCCTCACATCTCTTGAGCTTGATTAATATCTCCCCCTCCAATGATTCTTGGCCATACTTGAGGGTAAGATAGAGGAGATCTAGATCTATATTTTGACCTCACCATTTCATCTCTTTGTGAGTGAATATTTGGGATCTAGATCTTTGGGGCATTTTGTGTTTCCCTTTTGTGTTCTTCCTCTCTTGTTCCCCCAAGTGCTTTAGTAGCCTTGTTGGAACTTGAGAGTGAATATTTGAGGCATCTTTGTGGTGTTCTTGCCTTTTGCATTTGGTGGTCTTAGTACCTCCCACCCCTCCAACAAGACGTACTCCCTTGTTGGGAGGAACTCGGTAAAATATCGTCATCCCCGTGTGCCTTGGTTATCTCTATACCCGAGCTCTTTACTTATGCACTTTACATTGTGATAGCCATCGTGCTTGAAGTAATCTATATTGCTATCATATTGTTGCTTGTCTTGCTTAGCATAAGTTGTTGGTGCACATAGGTGAACCTTAGTATATCTAGGCTTTGTGCTTAACAATAGAAAACGCTAGTTTTATTCCACCATTGTTAAGCCCATCTCGTAGAAGTTTTAATCGCCTATTCACCCCCCTCTAGGCGACATCCGTGATCTTTCACATGGCCTTCCACACAAGGAAATTTTGGAAGGACCTAGCCAAGGCGAAGTCTGAACTTGAGCACAAGAATGGGTCAAGTGGGCGAAGAGAGAATGGGCCAAAACTGAGGACATGCTACAGTTGTGGGGACCGATTGCACTTTGTGGCAGAGTGTCCATATCAAAGTAGAGAAGACAACGGGGGTAGGCTCATCATCAAAGAAAAGTCCAAGGCACCTCGAAAGAAGCCATTTATCAAAAAGAATGGCCCTTTCAAGAAGCAACCCAAGATTGTCTTGGTGGCATAAGAAGAATACTCTTCCGCAAGCGAAGACGAAGAGGATGAAGATAGTTCTCGAGAAGTGGCTGCTATAGCCACCACATCTACCCCCACATTGCTCTTCGACTCTCCAAATGAAAATATCATCAAAAACAATGTCACTTGCCTTATGGCAAGAGGGTCCGAGGTATCATCTTCTACTTCTTCATTTCCTAAGACTAATATAAATATGGATATGGATGCTCATACTAGTCTTAAGATAAAAGAAGAAGTTATTGCTTTGGACAATTTTTTTACTAACTTGCAAGGGGAGCACAAACTTCATTTTGATGCTCTCATGAGTCAACTTTCTCATTCCAAAGAACTTCTCAAAGAAAAGGTTAGAATTGAAAGAGAAGACGCATTGGAGATAACCTCTTTGAAGAATGCCTTAGAGGAAGAAGAGTAAGCTCGAGTTTCTTTGGAGGAGAAACTTGAGTCAATTGAGAAGTCACATGAAGAGGTTATTGCCCAGCTCATAAAAGAACGTGACAATGCTCTTGCTAAGGTAAAGAAACTTAAGAAGGAGAAGATTGATTTTGGGTTTTCTCATGCTAGACTCTCAGAGAAGTTTGAGAAACCTGACATTGCCCACAAGGCATTGGAGAGTGAATATTCTACTCTAAATTAGTCTCGTGATTAGCTCCAAACTCAACTGGATAAGTATGATATGCCCAGCACCTCCATTCCTTCGTGTGGACATGAAGATATTGTTGAATAAAATGCAAGGCTAAAAGAAGAACTTGTAAAAGGATCTCAACATAAAGGTAAAGAAGTCCTAGATGAGGTGCTTAGCAAGCAAAGGACAAACAATGGAAAGGAAGGTCTTGGTTATGTTCCCAAGACAAAGAAGAAGAAGAAGAAGAGCAAAATTGTCAACCAAAGACAAGCACCACCACTAATGTCAAGATTAACTATGTTGGTTTTGTAGGGGCTAATAATCCTAATTATGAATTGTTTTGTGATCATTATGGTGATGTCTACGCTAGCTATGTAGGTCCATTTTATAGTTACATATCTTGGTATATTAGGGTTTCCAAGACCCTTGTCACTAACATGAGAGGACCCATTGAAAAATGGGTACCTAAAACCAAGAAGTAACTTTCTTGCAAGGTTATGCTTCTGGTGCGTCCAAATGGGTGCTCGATAGCGGGTGCACTAGTCATATGACCGGAAGCAAGGAGATCATCTTGGATATGCGGCCAAACCATGATCACATAACCGTCTCCTATGGTGACAAGTCAAAATCTCAAGTATTGGGTCTTGGCAAAGTTGTGGTTGCTCACGATATCTCTCTCGTGGACGTCATGCTTGTTGAGACCCTCGGTTACAATTTAATTTCAGTTCGTGCCCTTGGTAAGATGGGCTTTGTAGTTTTCATTGATGGTGATTTGCTGGTACTCTTGTGGACCAAGTCTCTAAAGGTCGCTTTCGTGGGATATGTCGAAAATGACCTGTATGTGATGGACTTCTCAGGGAAAACCACTACAGGTCCTATGTGTCTCTTCGGAAAGGCCGACGCGGGTTGGCTATGGCATCACCGACTAGCCCACGTCAATATGAGAACTTTGCAAAGTCTTCACAAGGGTGGCCACATCCTTGGACTAAAAGAAAATGTTTCCTTTGCCAAAGATCATGTCTGTAGGGCTTGTATTGAAGGAAAAATGCATGACTCTACCCATCGACGGAAGACCATTATTTCATCAACGAGGATTTTGGAGCTCCTTCATGTGGATCTCTTTGGTCCTCCATCTCATGCAAGCCTCGGGGGGAAGAAGTATTGCCTCGTAATTTTTGATGATTATTCAAGATATACATGGGTCTTTTTCTTCAAGTTGAAGAGCGAGACACAACAAATGGTCATTGATTTCACCAAAAAGGTTCAACGACAACACAATCTCCCAATTCTGGCAATTAGAAGCGATAACGGGTCTGAGTTCAAGAACTACACTCTGAATGAATTCCTAAGTGAAGAGGGGATAAGACACCAATATTCGGCTATGTACACCCCTCAACGAAATGGTGTAGCCGAGAGGAAGAACTGGACTTTAATGGATATGGCAAGATCAATGTTGGCTGAGTTCAAGTCACCATATAATTTCTGGGCTGAAGCAATTTCTACCACATGCCACTCATCCAACCGGATCTATCTCCGCAAAATCTTGGACAAGACTCCTTATGAAATACTTATTGGTAAAAAGCCAAACATCTCCTACTTTCGGGTATTTGGTTGTAAGTGTTTCTTTCTCATTAAAGGAGTTC
This sequence comes from Avena eriantha, assembly GCA_910589775.1. NCBI lineage: Eukaryota > Viridiplantae > Streptophyta > Magnoliopsida > Poales > Poaceae > Avena > Avena eriantha. Next base: position 508,892,568 of record OU342741.1, read on the forward strand.
ATTTATCTAAATTCGAGTCTAAGGCTTTAGAAGGCATTTTTGTTGGTTATGGTGCCAAATTCCACACTTATAGAGTCTACAATAAGCTCTCTGGAACTGTTGTAGAATCTTGTAGTGTGGTGTTTGAGGAAAATGATGGCTCCCGTGCGGGGCAAGTTGATGTTTGTGATGCAGATGTTGAAATACCCCAAGATGCCATAAGAAGAATGGCCGTGGGATTTTTTCTCCCCATTGAGGTACCCCTTGTGGCGGATCGGGAAGGACAATGCTCTACTGAAGTAGAGCCCTCATCGACACAAGCTCAACATGCTCCAACTGTTGGAGAAACCTCTACACCATTCTCACAAACTGCTGAAGATCTTCAAGAAACTGCTCTAGAAAGCTCTAGGCCAGATTATCCGGTAGACACCGGATTATCCGACCAACCCTCCTCGACTAGCAGAAGTGATCATAATGTTGAAGAAACTGCTACAAGTCTGATAACCCACAAGTGTAGGGGATCGTGTGTAGCCTTTTCGATAAGCAAGAGTGTCGAACCCAATGAGGAGCTAAAGGTAGGATAAATGTTCTCTCAAGTTCTATCAACCACTGATACAACTCTACGCACACTAAACGTTTGCATTATCTAGGAAATAAAGCTAGAGCAACAATACGAGTACTAGAGATAGCTTTGCATGATAATAAATAACAAGAAAGTAAAGTTAGTTGTTGCAGCAATAAAATACACTAAACTAACAGAACCATGAGTGTGAATAGTGGTGGTAATTATGGTGGCTTTTTCCAAGTTTAATTAGCGAATAAATCGGGTTCATTGTCTTTGATGCAGTTTTCTATGTGGGAGAGGCTAAATATACATGCGCTTTACTACTTGGAATTACATGTACTATATGATTGGATTGTTAGCAAACATCCGTAACTACTAACAATGCATTAAGATTTCCCCAACCATAGCCTTAAGTTTAATGGTCCTCTTACTCCCATACGTGCAACTTTCTGGTTCGCGTCCTCAGATTTCTGTCACTCCGGCAGAACTTCCCCCTTCCTCTTACACATACTACAAACGTTATGATGTTTAATCCATGCGCGCACAAATATAATGGAAACCAAAGGACTGTACCATATCAACATATAACTCTAATGAACCAAAGACGTTGAACCATTCAATCTAAGAACAAAGAAACTACGCAAACATGACATAGATCATAGGATTATAACTTATAGCATCAAACACCATGTTTACATAGGACGGTATAGAGGTGTGTGGGAGGATGAACCACTGCATACTAGGAGGATTAGGTGATGGAGATGGCGGTGAAGATGGTGAAGAGGGCGGCGGTGGCGCCGGCGGTAGTGCGGGGGACTCCTTCCCCGTCGCCGGTATCATGGGGGAGCACCGCCCCTTAGCCCCCTTCCTTCATCGCTTCTTGGGAGCCCTCCCCCATGGAGATGGGATCCATGGGGGAGGAAAAACCATGGCTTTGGTCACTGCAAATTCGTGGGTGGAGATGTCTTGGGCGAATTAGGTTTCCTCCCTTTATATAGCTTCTCAGATTCCCGTCACCCCATTTTGGGCTGCAGTAAATCGGGCCTAACGGGTCTATCCGGACTCGGAATCAACTAAATTTTATATCCAGAACGTTTGTCGCGAAATTTCCAAACAACTTTGTAGTTGAAGAGTTTTCCGTTTGACGCCGTCTTCGACCCAAAACGTGACAATCTTCAAAAAGAGTTCTGAGACAGATTTCTAGAAAATCCCAATTTGACTCCAACAAGGTTTCCACTTGTATTCTTGGTAATTCCTACACATCAAAGTGTAAAACAAGAACATTGTGCACTTTTGCAACTATTAGTATGTTAGTCCAAATAAATCATAAACTTTATATAAAAAGGAGTGTCAAAAGCATATTATTAGCATAAAACCATCAAAAATTATAGATACGTTATGGACGTATCAACATCCCCAAGCTTAGTTCCTACTCGTCCTCGAGTAGGTAAACGATAAAAACAATATAATTTTTGAGGTGACATGCAATCAACACAATCTTGATCATTATTATTGTAAAAGCATTGATAGCTAGGACCAATGTACTCTAAACTTGAACATGAAAGATAGAGTTCTAACAATAAGATATAACAACTATGTTGTAACATGAAAAGGTACAAACAAAACATCATAACTAACAATGCATTGAAATACTTATGTTTGTTTCACATATAGAAAACATAATAAGAGTGGTATTCAGCTTGTCACTCATGGTATAGCAAAACATAAATGCATAGGACACCTTCAAAGTTCATAAGAGTGACTAGATACAAATAATTTAAGAACAAGCAATATCAAAGTTATGAATCAATCAACAAGTTTTGGGACAATTCCCATTAAATTAAGAATGAACACTATGCTCTCTCAATTGGTGCATAAAGATAGAAGATGGAGACTCAACATAAAAGTAAAAAAGAAAGCCCCTTCACAAAGGGAAGCAGGGATTTCAAGTTTCATAAAGAGCTTCCAAAAATTATGGTACTTATTAGCTTTCAGCTCTCATTGCCCCTATCATAAGCATCTTGAGGTGATAAACGTTAAAGTGACACAAATATGAGGATATGCTTGATAAGTTATAAGTTGAAAATCTCATGCTCCTTGCTTACGAGTACCAAACCTCATGCTACTCAACTTTAGTCATGAGTAAGTTCTTGTCATTGTAAGTACATGTGTATCATGGAGAACCGCCAACGGGGTACCCCTTGTCCCATGATACATGAGCTATCCCATATCAAAATTACAAGGCAACAGACAATGAGCATCTCAGCGATCTTTTTATTTGCTATTTGCATAGGTTTTTATTGAGGATGCTTTACAGAATTCTCACTATGGTTATGTTGCAAGTTTCCACCATGATTAGGCATGGCTTAGGCTAGCCGCCCAGGCGTTTATCTAACACACATACAAACTCTATGAGCTTACAAGCTCCCCTTTTATTTCACACTGCCGGGATCCATAAACAAAAGAACATGATATCAACTAAATAATAAGTGTAATGTTGAAAGCGTTCCCCATGGTACATGGTTCTGCTAATTCACAACTTATAAAGCGCAAGCATATACGCAACATAGATGGATACAATGTTTCAAGTTTATTAACTGCAAGAAAGTAAAGTGTGCCATCAAGTTTGTGAGAGCTTCAATCACTAACTTTCACATAACAAGTTCAATTTTGAAGGTAGATAAAAGCATGACTATACTTGGAATGGTGTAACACACCATGCATAGGAATTTATAGTGGACTCTTTGGAATAACTTGATTTTCTTGGGGGTTGGATGCATGAGTGGAACTTATACTTGGTACATGTGGAGGCTAGCACAAGATTGGGCGCGACCAACTAAGAGAGCAATAATGGCCATAATCATGCAAAGCGACAAAACATTATTAATTAAAGCATAAAGTGATATTACAAGTCAACAACTAAATGATCATAGAGGCTAAGGTGACTGGTTCATAGTCTTAAATGTTGGGAATATGCCCTAGAGGCAATCATGTATGATGTTATTCCTATGTATTCATAAGGTTATTGTCCATGTATGAACTACTGATATGTATCATTGAATATGTGATTCGATTGTGGAACTGCATATTCATGTTGGTCATACTAATTGTCCTTGGTCATTGAAGTTGTGCTGGACACACAACTTAGACCAATGTGAAAGTCAGCAGATGACTAGGTTCCACTTGTCATGGGCATGGAGATGCTATTCCGACTTACACGGATTCGTCTAAAGAGTTTAGCGAGTCGGACTGACCCATATTGAGATGCAACGAACACATCGTCATTTGCATGTCTCAATCAATGTAATCCTTAGACCTGAGATTATTGTACAATCCGAGTTGAGGATCTCCGACTTAGGTTCTATCAAACGTTGTTCCGTCACTAGGCGGTTATAAAGGCGGAGTTCGGGTCGACTGAGAATCAAGCTGCGTGATGTGAATAACCAAGACGGGATTTTGCCCCTCCATCTGGAGAGATATTCTCTGGGCCCTCTCGGAAGATATGATTCGGAAAGCATGGCCATGCACGTCACGGTTAAGTGTTAACCGAGGCAACCGACTAAGAGTTAGTCGGATGAATCACTCATCTCGGATCGAGAAAGAGAGTCGGACTATTTAAGGGATGACGATCATTCGCCTATAGTCCGACAAGGTATATCGTGAGGCAAAAGGGACTCAGACGAAAGTCGCATTGGAAAGGTATGTCGTCATTACTTATTGGTACTTGGGAGTTGGCACGTTCTGCTAGGAGCCGCTACCAACTGATTGATCACGAGTGAGACTCAGAATCGTGTCCGGGTTACCATGAGCCTGTTGGGTCACACACTTAAGAGCGGGAGCAAGGTTGGGTTAGACCCAAACAGGAAACCTATTTGGGTTGGACCCAAGTAGAGACATAGACTTAGTCAGCAAATGAGACTTGCAGTGGCTAATATAGGCCTTTTAGTGAATGGGCCACAAGTGAGTCGAGCCCACTTTCACTCCCTATATAAGCTGGGGCGCAGGTGCTTAGAGCACAAGGTTAGGTCACTCCATGTGTTCGAAACCCTAGCCCCAGTCCATCCTATCGCCATCGTAGCGGACCTAGCAGTCCATCGCCGGCGCTCCTCCTCGTACGTGTGGATACCGGCGGAGGTGCTGTACGTTCAGCACTTCGACGATCATGAAGAAAGAATGGATCGTGGAACCGGAACGGATCGCGAGGACTGCACAGCATCAAGCGACGTGCTTCATCAATTCCGCAACTGCGCGTCTAGTGCTAATCCTCGTGGCCTTCTACCTGAGCTGGATCTTGGGATCACCACGTAGGGAAAAGTTTTGTTTACCTCTACGTGGCCCAACAGTGATATCAGAGCGTTAGGTTCTGGTTTTAGGCTCGAGATCGCGCATATGTGATATGCGGTTGGCGTTAGATTGGATCTAATTGCAGTTTTGGTTGTCAATCTATGAGATAGATTGGTTTTGTACAAAGTTGATTGGATCAACTGTACTCAGGGGAATGGATGATCTGGTTTCCGTGATCTAACTGCTCAGGTCGTGGAACGACATACCCCTACCGGTCGGTTTCTGCCATCGGGGTAGACTGTGACACGTAAACCCGGATGCGGTGATCGAAGATCAAAGAGTTTGGTCGAAACGGAGTCCGGATCGAATTTGGGTAAAATTGTTTTATCCGATGATAAAATCCATGTCCGGAATGCAGATGAGATCTGCGTTTTTGGAAATATCGTGGGGCGCTGTCCCTTTGATCCCTGCCCGCTATCCGGCTAGCGGGACCGTCGGTTTCGCCCTGTCGTAGCGCCTTTGACGAGGGTTTAACTCATCAATGCCCATTGTTATGGACTTGGGTTTTGGAGAAGGAGGGAGCGCTGGAGACATCTATCGGCTAGCAAACAAGCACACAGGGGACAAAGATTACCCAGGTTCAGGCCTCGTAGAGGTCCCTACTCCTGCTTCTCTGCTCGCGGAATTATCGAAAGAATCGAAGGTTACAATGGTGCGCATATGTAATCTTGCAAGGGTTGTGGAAAACTAGGGTTGCGTGTGTCCTCCTCGCCGCCACCTCCTAGCCCATATATAGACAGGCTAGGTCTCAGGTAGCAGGTCGAGTCAGTTACAAGTTAGGGTTTTCCCCTTCAAACTTTCTATCTTTAGCTTCTTCTTGTTCTTCAAGCAATCAAGAGTCTGTAGGTTACTCGAGTCCTTCATTTGGGCCTTGGCGACACCGTGGGCCTTTACGTATTTAGACCGTATATACCAAGCTCGAGTACCTGTAGGGTATACCCATGTCAGTAGCCCCCGAGTGTCTAGTGGAATCGCAGATTCGACTAGGGACTTTTGAAGTCTTTCGAGTGCATGCATGAGTATATTTCGACTGCTTTATTTGTGTCATAGGGATTGTTGATGTATGTGCCTGATATAACCGAAGTATCAGTATCAGTTAACCACCTTAGGGTGAAACAACACAATCTACTCGAACTCGAGTCCCTAGACTCGAATCCGGAAAAGTGCTGGTGTAATTCGACTCAAGCCGCGGAGGTCTTACAGGAGTCGAATTCCAGTTATATGGGTGTAAGCACTCGACGCGTCCGTCAAGCCATGTTCATCGTACCTGTAGGCACGGATACATTTCTGGTAGTGCGCAGCTAATGTGTTGCCAGGCCTTATTCGGGTCTTACCTTCACGATGTAAGCGCGGCATCCGAATTTTATCATCGCGGAGACGATTCGGGTGACCGAGGAGACACAGTCTCTTTGTAGGGAAAAAGTATGAGGCGGTATCGCCATGAGCTTCGAGTGTGGATGTTATCAACACACAGTTTTTTTGTATAAATAATCATAGGGCGCGCGACCAGCGCTCCCTATGGGAGTAGCCCCCGAGTGCCTGGTTGAGTCGAAGACTCGGGCAGGGACTAAAGAACTTTCGCGACTGGTGTCGTCTTTTGTTCGCTTGTTTTAGTAGAATTTGTTTCCGGCGCTCCCTATGGGAGTAACCCATGTCCAAAGTCGAATTATGTTTCGAGTGGTTGGGTTTGGCTTGATAGTCCATGTTCCTGAAAAAGAAAAAGAAAAAATCATAGGGTGCGGGACCAGCGCTCCCTATGCGAGTAGCCCTCGAGTGCTTGGTGGAGTCGAAGACTCGAGCAAGGACTAAAGTAGTCGAAGTCTTCTGCTGCGTAGCTTTGATGATGTCATTGCTGACGATTTCATGACCTCAGTTGCCCGCGTGAGCGAGTTTGACGGGACGTGACGAGCAGTAGGCCCCACTTTCTGACTTTGGTTTGACTGGGCGTGCGTAATATTTATTTTAACTGCGCCTCCTCGATTTCCGCGTGTAATGGGAGTAGTGGAGGGACGGTTCGCGCTTCCACTCCTCCACGTGTCCAGCACGATGTTCGCCACGCGTCCAGTAGGGTTTATCTGGGCCGTTGGATTGCATCTTCCAGGGGTTAAGTAGCGGCGTTGCGACGGTAATTTTCTCATCTTCTCTCATTCATCCTTTGCTTCCATCGCCTTTGTCGCTGCTCCTCTGCTTTCTCTGCACTCGTTTCTTCCATGATGCTGGACCAGCTCCGCTCGTTTCCGAGCTACTTCCTTCGCTCGCATCGCTGTCGCCCAATGGGGAAGAAGAAGGGAGGCGCTGCGGCTGATTTCGCGGCCACCGCTGCTGCGGTGAAGAAGAAAGGCGGCTCCACCGCTGCGGGCACCAGCACCGCCGGCGGCGGGAAGAAGAAGGCCGCAGGCACCCGCGTTATGAGTGGCGCGTGGCGTCCCTCCATCATCAAGTCATCGGATCTCCGTCTTCTTCGCCAAGACGGGGTGATGTCTGACGCAGTCACCGATGTGCGCGTCCCCGGTGGTGAGACAATTCCTGCTCCTCCCGCTGGTTTTCGAGTGATGTTTTTGGCATTCATCATTCGTGGTCTCTCCTTGCCCCTTCACGCCTTTTTTAGGGGCCTTCTTTGTTTCTACGGGCTTCAGCTCCATCAGCTGTCCCCGAACTCTATCCTCCATATCTCTTGCTTCATCACCCTCTGTGAGTGTTGGCTCAGAGTCGAGCCGCACTTTGGCCTTTTCAAGCACCTCTTCAAGTTGAAGCGCCAATCTGCTTATGGCTCCTTGGTATATGATGTGACCCATCCGCCACCTATTTCAATATCAAATTCACAGCGTCCGTCCAAGGGTGGAGGGACAAGTGGTTCTACATTCGCGACCAGAAGGCCGACGGAGACCACTTCAGACTCGCACCCTTCGATCTCGCGATGCCGTGCAAGAGGATGCGCTCCTGGAAGAATGTAGTCATGCCTGGCGAGTCCACAGAGACAGATGTGCTGTACAGGCGCGTCTTCGACCTCGAGAGTCGCATAGGCAAAGAGGAGGGAGGTTGCGCTCTCATTCGTACTTGGCTGCGTCGTCGTGTCCAGCCCCTACAGGCCAGAGTCCATCCCATGTTTCAGTGGGCTGGTGCTGATGATGCCACTCGCGTGTCTGCCGATGGCATGTCCGCGAGTGAAGTGGACAAGAGGGTTCGACTGGTCACCAAGTAGACCGTCAAGGATGTGCTCCCCAGTGAGCCAGTTGTTCCTCCATTTGATGCTACTAACCCTCCTCCTGAGGTATAGTTGTGCTACGCAGTGGCTCAATGTGTCGATTGCTTCTTTGTTGTTTACTTGCTTTTTGTTGAATTTGTTCCCTGCATGCAGGATTGGGCGGTGTCACCTTATATGCCTCCTCTTCCTAAGGGGATCATTCCTCGTGAAGCCTTGGAAGATGTTGTGACCCAGTATCCGGTAAAGATCATAAGTCCCTGTGATTAACATGCTAGTCCCTGGATCATTAGCTAGCACTCACAGTCGATGAAATATCATGTAAAACACAAGTCTTTATTACATGAATCGAATAATCCGGAGTTTACATTATTACAACAGAAGAAAAATATATACAACTTGAGTCCCATCAATGCCACAGGCAGGTTGAGTGAAGACCCGCGATTCTAGCGCACCTTTCAACGATCTCCAAATTCTGCACATGAAACATGCAGCCAAACGAGTTGGTCAATACTTTGAATGTATTGGCAAATTACACCAAGGAAAGAATAAGACTAACTCTACATGCAAGGCTTGGAGTAGGCTTTGGGGTTCATTTGCATTAAGCCAATTTTCTCTAAGTAAGAAGAAAAGAGGAGGAGTTTTACCTTACTTTGTAAACATTTGATTAAGTAGTATAGGGTCGAGTGGAACACGGGGATATTACGCACCAACTGTCCAATCAACCTAACACTTGGATATTACACACCAGGTGGCACTTGGATATTACGCACCAAGTTACTTGGATATGACAAACCAAGTCCCCAAAAATCCCACCCATTAGCGATATTACGCACGCCATGGGGTTTTAGAAAACTTTAAGTTTGGAAAGAGAGAGGCAGATCTTTCAGAGGCTCCATCCTTTAGATACTCAAGTGTTCTTTTCCGTGAACTCGGCTGATCGATCAGATTGCAATACTCTCGAGAGGTTGTGCACTTTCGCCACAATCCACGATCAAGTCCTTTTTCAGACAAGACCACGACGAAGCCTTCCCTTAGTATCCCCTCTACCAGCTGGATCCAACCGTGCCAAGAACCTCCAAATGTTGGTATCCCGGTGAGGTTTCCCACAAAGTACTAAGCCAAGACAGAGCCCATATGTATTGTGGTTGCACAGGAAGCTTCTGAATTCTGAAACATGGCAGACTTCTTTGATTCCTGGGCGGCCGTCCTCCACCAAATATCCACTCGTTGACCCGACAACCATTCCGCCTAGAAGAAAACTTAGTTTTATTTTGACGGGGGTTTAGAGAGGAAGAGTTCGCTCGAGAGAGCTCTCATACTTAGAAAATGTTTGAGTCTTTCGAATCCTCCCAATGGTACTTGATATATACAAGTATATAGCATAGCAAGCATAACTTAGAAAAATAGGATAACCTATTGGGATGGAAAATCCTAAGCATAGAGCTACTCATGGCATACTACAAAACCGCACTTGCAAAAAATAGTACTAAGAAAATCTACCAAAACCCTACACATGCATACTATAGAGTTTAAAGAGTAAAACATGCATAGTCAAAACTGGGACATAAACATGAACAAGCGGTGTAACTTGCCTTATGTTTGTGTTATGAGTGATGATTGAATTCTTCTGCAGCAATCGCACTCTCTGAACAATCTAACACGAGGACAAAACAATTCCAATCAACACAATTACAAACATAACAACCACAACAATGATGATCATAAACATGCAGGATGATTTAATATTAGTTCTTGGAATGGTATTAGATCATATGATACATGTTGGAGATTATTTAATGCAATAGGGTATTTATTATTAAATCTTGATGACCAAAAAAAAGGCTTTAGTAGTTATGTTGCAACTTCTGTCCTAATTGTCTAATTAAATTTGGTTATTAGTTTTACTGGATAGAGGACATTAATACGGACCAGTAGGAATTGGATTCATCTTAATCGGAGTTGTAGATCTTTTCCTATGATTTATTTACTCTTTAATAGAGTTTAAATCGTTTAAAATATTTACTTATTCAAAAATTATATCTAAGACCAGATATGTATTCTTCGTGAAATTGTGAATCTGGGGACCTATTATTTATATTTTTCGGATCTACGAATAATTTACTATGAATTTTATTACTCCAAAAGGCCATTAAAACTATTTAAATTATTACAGAAAATATATACTATAAAGTTTAGATCTAATCCCATATTAATATTCTACACAAGTTTCTGAATCCATTGATATACTATATTATATTTTTGGATATACAGATCTTTTATTATAAATTTTCTAATATTACTTCAATTTGTGCCAATTAATCCAATATTACTAATCAAGGGAATATTCTAAGGAATATTCCACGCTGAATGGGATGCGGTGCTAACCTGGCGGCTGATGCGAGCGCTAATTTGGCACGACGTGTACGCTGACGGTGCGCTGACTGGCGCTTGGTGGTGCTGAGGCCATGCGGCGCTCCCTGATTCGCCGATACCTCTCCGCGGGATGGATCTAATCTGACGCGTCCAAAGGATATCCGACGGTCGGGGACTGTTGCTTCCTCACTCCGACGACGGGTGGTGACCGGCGGCGACGCAGCTCAGGTGGAGGTTGTGGGCGGTGCTCCGGCGGCCCACGGCGACGGGAAAGAGGTGAACGGGACTCGACGCAAGATGGGAAACCCGATAGAGTCCTCGCCGTGGTCGTCTGTTTCCTCTGCAGACGGTGAACGACGGCTGGACAAACTCGGCTTGCCACGACTCTGGCGAGGGATTGCGGCTCCTCCGGTGTTCCTACGAAGAGGAAAAAGAGATGAGGGGTTGCGGTAGACCAAGGGGAAGATAGTGGAGGTGAAAAGACGGTCAAGGGGCGATAGAAAACCTTGGTTCGAGCTCGCCGTCGGTGGCCAGGTTCCGGCGAGATCTAAAATCGATGGGGATAGAGGCTAGGGTTGAAATTTTTCGAAACAAAATATACAAGGAGAAGGAGGTTATTTATATGGGGCTAATATGTGTAGCGGGGGCAATAAATGCGATCGAATCGGAGAGGAAAACGCGAGCAGTTTATCTCGTGCGTGGGATGGTCTCTCGACCGGAGGTAGGAGAAGGTCGGGCGGGTCCCACGCGCCAGCAAGAGGTGGAGGGAGAGCGGGTTGCTGCTGCTTTGCGGCCCGCTGTGCTGCTGGTTGCGCGTGCAGGCGGTAGACAAGGAGGAGGGCGGCTCGGGCTTGGCCGGCCAGTCCGGTTAGATTAGGGTTTTTTTCCATTTCGTTTTTTAACTAGTTTTAGTATTTCTTTTGTAACTTTTGTTTTACAACTCTAAATGAGTTGAAACTTGTTTCTAAAAATTTCTAATTTCAAGTAGATCATTTTAGGATATTATTTAGCGTTAATATCTACCTTAACAAAAGTGGATTTTTATAAAGCCAATTTATTCCCTTTAGGAATAAAGTTATATGTAGAATTTTTATTGTTTATTCATTATTCCAACTTAAGAATTTTTCTTGATGCCAAAATGCTAGGCAACACATTGTTTTGGATTTATACAAAACTTCCAAACCAATTGGACAGTCATGCTAAACCATTCAATTTTTAGTATGGCTTAGGAAAGTTTGAACAATCCTAAAAAGTTTCTTTTTAATAAAATTTCAACAAGGTCAAACAATTGAATCAACTTATTAATTTTATTTTTAACATTCCAAAATAGGGAAATTTTGGGATGTTACAGAAGAGGACGAGTCGGAGTCGACCGTCCCCTCTGATGTGGAGGAGGAAGCCCCCGAGTTCGGTAGTACGGATACTCGCAAGCGTTCGCGCAGCAAGGATTCCGATGCGTCGTCTCCTTCGACTCCGGAAGGTACAGGTGTTGGGGCGGAGTCGCCGATACCTGCTATTCCTATGAGCGTCGTGGCACCATCTTCTCGCAAGAAGATGCGATTGCCCAAAGAGTCCTCGTCAGAGTCGGGGGAGGCCACTTTTGACTTTGACAAGTTTAATTGGTAAGTTTTCCAGTTTACTTGTTCTTCTCTGTTTTGCCCTTGTTGGCTCGTCTCTGGGTTTGTCCTTTCTTAATGTTGGTTTTGCCTTGCAGTGAAGAGGCGGCGTCGTCTTCTGGTGACATCCAATTTTGAAAGAATCAGGAGTCGCGACCTCAAGGGCCAAGAAAGAGGTTGAGCGCGCTCCTTCCCCTCCATTGGCGGCCCACTTCGGGAACAACTCTTCCAGTTCTCCTCATGCAGGGGAGCATCGAATGGTTGCCCGGATGACGGTACAGCAGACATCTTCAGAGTCATTGGAGGATCATGTAAGTGTAGATTTTCTTCTTTTAATGTTGCAGTCAATGTTATTTATTGCTTCTGCTGATCCCTTCTATTGTGCGATAGCTCCTTGTGAAGGAAGTCACACACTTGGCAGAGCAAGTGCTTGCGATGGGCCGTCAGCATGCGATGCTGCAGACGCGTCATCGCGTGGTTGAGAGTGAGTGTCCAGCACCTCTTCTTCTTCTCCTTTGATATAGTCGACTGATAATCAATTCTTGTTTGTTGTGTAGCTGAACATAACGCCCTCTTGCGTGATGCCGCCACCCTGGAGAAGACACTTCTTGCGGCTATGAAGGGTCGCGATGAAGCAATCGCGGCGCATGATGCGGCGCAAAGGCGCGAAGAAGATCCGTGTGCTTCCTTCGCAGCCAGGGAGAAGTTGTTCGAAGAACAACTATTCTCAATTGCCAAGGCCCTCTAAGGTACTTTGCATGTGGATATCGTTATCCTTTTCTGCTTCGAATGGTTTCTCCGCTGGCGCTGATGTTTTGTCCATGTACAGATGCTGGCGATTTGAGCTTCGACCCGCAAGCCCTTCGTTGCGATGACGGTCTGGTGGGTGCACTGTCAGCAGTCGAAGACCGCAGCACCATCGTGCAGGATACGCTCTCCAAGGCTAAAGGCGTACTCAGTCGCCTTCGGGAGAATCTGATGCCCAAGGCGGAGCTAGTCGAGAATATAGACGAGCTGGTGGAGTCACTTGCCGGAGGTGTCGACTGCGACCAAGAGGTAGACGTAGCTGAAGGGAATATGCCCGAGACGCAATAATAAAGTGGTTATTATCTTATTCCATGTTTATGATAAATGTTTATTTTGCATGCTATAATTGTATTGATTGGAAACGTCAATACATGTGTGTTTAATAAACAAATAAAAGGTTCCTAGTTATGCCTCTCTTATAGACTAGCTCGTTGATTAACAAGATGATCAAGGTTTCCTGATCATGGACATTGGATGTTGTTAATAACGAGGTCACAACATTGGTGGAATGATGTGATGAATATTCATCCGAAGTATAGCATTACAATCAAAGTCATTATGTTTATATTGCTATAACATCATACGAAGTAATCTTTATCCTTAGACCATGAGATCATGTTAATTGCTAACACCGGAAGAGTATCTTGATAACATCAAACGTCACACCGTAACAGGGTGACTATAAAGATGGGTTCAGTGCTACGAAGGTGTTATGTTGAGGCTCATTGATCAAGAGTGGAATTTGTCAATCCCGATGATGGATAGATATACTCTGGGCCCTCTCGGTGATATCACATTCAAATAGCTTGCAAGCAAGTGATGTGATCACTAGAATGTTATATCACGGGAACAAGAAAAGATTGCATGTCCGTAACGAGATCAAACTAGGTATGGAGATACCGATGATCGAATCTCAAACATGTAATATATCGCAAGACAAAGGGATTTAGTTACTAGCGTTAAAGGTTCTCCTCGTTGAATGTGTAGGAGTCAGTACGGATCTCCAGGTCCCGCTTCTGATTATTTGATCGGAGAGGGGTCTCGATCATGTCTGCATTATTCGTGAACCGTAGGGTGACACACTTAAGAGTTACCGGACACCATTTTGGAGCACATATGTTTCAGACGAAATAATTGCAAAGCGCAGGAATTGTTTCGATAGAAACCGGAAATTGTTTCGGGTGAAATTGCAGAAAGTGGTTCTGCATGTGATATTGAAATATTGCAAGGGGTTTTATGTGAATGTTTGTTAATTAAAGTAATTAAAAAAATTCTGAATAAAATTAATAAAAGAGTTTTATTAAATGAGAGAGCATTAAATTTGGAGAAATTTAATGCATTTAAAGTGGAGACTTTAAAAGGGAATGTGAAGAGGCATTTTAATGTGGAGGGGTTACCACCACATGAATGGAGGCGGTGAAGAGACACCTCCTCCATGCGCCGGCCATGAAGGAGGGGCACCCCCCCCCCCTCCTCCTATAAAAGGCCCCCCTCTTCCTCCTTCATCCTCACACCTCCTTGTGAAGGATCTCTCTCCCCCTCTAGAATTATTCCCTCATGGTCTCCGATTAGCGAGATACATGTTCCCGGTGGCATTTCATCTAGAAGGAGTTGCTGATTCCACTGGATCGCTAGAGCGAGGAGGTGGACGTTGTCCGATGGCTTGAACATGTGTGCGAGTACGGATGCGCTGCTGAGTTGCGGCGCTCGGACTTCCTCACGATCTTGAGATCGGCAAGTGTACGACTACATCAACCACGAGTTCCTACTCGTTAACAAAACTCGTTGTCTTCGAGGGTAAGTTCTCGTTGGATGTATGTCCACCCGTTTCTTTGTACCTAGTAGATAGATCTTGGCGTGTAGTTCACATCGTACGAAAAAATTTGTTTTCTATGAGGCGGACCCAACAGTAGCCTCCTCGTGAGGACCTTGGGAGTTTGCCAACCATGTCGAGTCCCCATTGCACGAACGGCCAGGCCAATGGGATTGGCCAGAGCTCTGCGCCAGGTGTGTGCGGCTTGTCCGCGAATCGTTGGCAAGCATTGAATTTTTGGGCGATGTCCTTGGCATCGCGCATGGCCGTAGGCCAATAGAATCCAGCTCGTAGAGCTTTGGCAACGAGGGCGCGACTACCGGCGTGGTGCCCGCAGGTCCCCTCATGGATATCAAGGAGAACGGCTCTTCCATCGGCCGTGGAGACGCACCGTTGGAGTACTCTTGTGATGCTGCGTTTATACAGTTCGCCGTTGATAACAGCGAATGCCTTGGACCGCCGCGCGATGTGTCGTGCATCAGTCGGATCGTCCGGTAGCCTTTTGCTGAGGAGGTACGTGACGTACGGTTGCGTCCAGGATTGTTCAATCATCATGACGCTCATTGGTCCCTCGACTCCTATGTCCAGCTCCAAGTCCTCGAGCCATGTTCATCGTACCTGTAGGCACGGATACATTTCTGGTAGTGCGCAGCTAATGTGTTGCCAGGCCTTATTCGGGTCTTACCTTCACGATGTAAGCGCGGCATCCGAATTTTATCATCGCGGAGACGATTCGGGTGACCGAGGAGACACAGTCTCTTTGTAGGGAAAAAGTATGAGGCGGTATCGCCATGAGCTTCGAGTGTGGATGTTATCAACACACAGTTTTTTTGTATAAATAATCATAGGGCGCGCGACCAGCGCTCCCTATGGGAGTAGCCCCCGAGTGCCTGGTTGAGTCGAAGACTCGGGCAGGGACTAAAGAACTTTCGCGACTGGTGTCGTCTTTTGTTCGCTTGTTTTAGTAGAATTTGTTTCTGGCGCTCCCTATGGGAGTAACCCATGTCCAAAGTCGAATTATGTTTCGAGTGGTTGGGTTTGGCTTGATAGTCCATGTTCCTGAAAAAGAAAAAGAAAAAGAAAAAATCATAGGGTGCGGGACCAGCGCTCCCTATGCGAGTAGCCCTCGAGTGCTTGGTGGAGTCGAAGACTCGAGCAAGGACTAAAGTAGTCGAAGTCTTCTGCTGCGTAGCTTTGATGATGTCATTGCTGACGATTTCATGACCTCAGTTGCCCGCGTGAGCGAGTTTGACGGGACGTGACGAGCAGTAGGCCCCACTTTCTGACTTTGGTTTGACTGGGCGTGCGTAATATTTATTTTAACTGCGCCTCCTCGATTTCCGCGTGTAATGGGAGTAGTGGAGGGACAGTTCGCGCTTCCACTCCTCCACGTGTCCAGCACGATGTTCGCCACGCGTCCAGTAGGGTTTATCTGGGCCGTTGGATTGCATCTTCCAGGGGTTAAGTAGCGGCGTTGCGACGGTAATTTTCTCATCTTCTCTCATTCATCCTTTGCTTCCATCGCCTTTGTCGCTGCTCCTCTGCTTTCTCTGCACTCGTTTCTTCCATGATGCTGGACCAGCTCCGCTCGTTTCCGAGCTACTTCCTTCGCTCGCATCGCTGTCGCCCAATGGGGAAGAAGAAGGGAGGCGCTGCGGCTGATTTCGCGGCCACCGCTGCTGCGGTGAAGAAGAAAGGCGGCTCCACCGCTGCGGGCACCAGCACCGCCGGCGGCGGGAAGAAGAAGGCCGCAGGCACCCGCGTTATGAGTGGCGCGTGGCGTCCCTCCATCATCAAGTCATCGGATCTCCGTCTTCTTCGCCAAGACGGGGTGATGTCTGACGCAGTCACCGATGTGCGCGTCCCCGGTGGTGAGACAATTCCTGCTCCTCCCGCTGGTTTTCGAGTGATGTTTTTGGCATTCATCATTCGTGGTCTCTCCTTGCCCCTTCACGCCTTTTTTAGGGGCCTTCTTTGTTTCTACGGGCTTCAGCTCCATCAGCTGTCCCCGAACTCTATCCTCCATATCTCTTGCTTCATCACCCTCTGTGAGTGTTGGCTCAGAGTCGAGCCGCACTTTGGCCTTTTCAAGCACCTCTTCAAGTTGAAGCGCCAATCTGCTTATGGCTCCTTGGTATATGATGTGACCCATCCGCCACCTATTTCAATATCAAATTCACAGCGTCCGTCCAAGGGTGGAGGGACAAGTGGTTCTACATTCGCGACCAGAAGGCCGACGGAGACCACTTCAGACTCGCACCCTTCGATCTCGCGATGCCGTGCAAGAGGATGCGCTCCTGGAAGAATGTAGTCATGCCTGGCGAGTCCACAGAGACAGATGTGCTGTACAGGCGCGTCTTCGACCTCGAGAGTCGCATAGGCAAAGAGGAGGGAGGTTGCGCTCTCATTCGTACTTGGCTGCGTCGTCGTGTCCAGCCCCTACAGGCCAGAGTCCATCCCATGTTTCAGTGGGCTGGTGCTGATGATGCCACTCGCGTGTCTGCCGATGGCATGTCCGCGAGTGAAGTGGACAAGAGGGTTCGACTGGTCACCAAGTAGACCGTCAAGGATGTGCTCCCCAGTGAGCCAGTTGTTCCTCCATTTGATGCTACTAACCCTCCTCCTGAGGTATAGTTGTGCTACGCAGTGGCTCAATGTGTCGATTGCTTCTTTGTTGTTTACTTGCTTTTTGTTGAATTTGTTCCCTGCATGCAGGATTGGGCGGTGTCACCTTATATGCCTCCTCTTCCTAAGGGGATCATTCCTCGTGAAGCCTTGGAAGATGTTGTGACCCAGTATCCGGTAAAGATCATAAGTCCCTGTGATTAACATGCTAGTCCCTGGATCATTAGCTAGCACTCACAGTCGATGAAATATCATGTAAAACACAAGTCTTTATTACATGAATCGAATAATCCGGAGTTTACATTATTACAACAGAAGCAAAATATATACAACTTGAGTCCCATCAATGCCACAGGCAGGTTGAGTGAAGACCCGCGATTCTAGCGCACCTTTCAACGATCTCCAAATTCTGCACATGAAACATGCAGCCAAACGAGTTGGTCAATACTTTGAATGTATTGGCAAATTACACCAAGGAAAGAATAAGACTAACTCTACATGCAAGGCTTGGAGTAGGCTTTGGGGTTCATTTGCATTAAGCCAATTTTCTCTAAGTAAGAAGAAAAGAGGAGGAGTTTTACCTTACTTTGTAAACATTTGATTAAGTAGTATAGGGTCGAGTGGAACACGGGGATATTACGCACCAACTGTCCAATCAACCTAACACTTGGATATTACACACCAGGTGGCACTTGGATATTACGCACCAAGTTACTTGGATATGACAAACCAAGTCCCCAAAAATCCCACCCATTAGCGATATTACGCACGCCATGGGGTTTTAGAAAACTTTAAGTTTGGAAAGAGAGAGGCAGATCTTTCAGAGGCTCCATCCTTTAGATACTCAAGTGTTCTTTTCCGTGAACTCGGCTGATCGATCAGATTGCAATACTCTCGAGAGGTTGTGCACTTTCGCCACAATCCACGATCAAGTCCTTTTTCAGACAAGACCACGACGAAGCCTTCCCTTAGTATCCCCTCTACCAGCTGGATCCAACCGTGCCAAGAACCTCCAAATGTTGGTATCCCGGTGAGGTTTCCCACAAAGTACTAAGCCAAGACAGAGCCCATATGTATTGTGGTTGCACAGGAAGCTTCTGAATTCTGAAACATGGCAGACTTCTTTGATTCCTGGGCGGCCGTCCTCCACCAAATATCCACTCGTTGACCCGACAACCATTCCGCCTAGAAGAAAACTTAGTTTTATTTTGAAGGGGGTTTAGAGAGGAAGAGTTCGCTCGAGAGAGCTCTCATACTTAGAAAATGTTTGAGTCTTTCGAATCCTCCCAATGGTACTTGATATATACAAGTATATAGCATAGCAAGCATAACTTAGAAAAATAGGATAACCTATTGGGATGGAAAATCCTAAGCATAGAGCTACTCATGGCATACTACAAAACCGCACTTGCAAAAAATAGTACTAAGAAAATCTACCAAAACCCTACACATGCATACTATAGAGTTTAAAGAGTAAAACATGCATAGTCAAAACTGGGACATAAACATGAACAAGCGGTGTAACTTGCCTTATGTTTGTGTTATGAGTGATGATTGAATTCTTCTGCAGCAATCGCACTCTCTGAACAATCTAACACGAGGACAAAACAATTCCAATCAACACAATTACAAACATAACAACCACAACAATGATGATCATAAACATGCAGGATGATTTAATATTAGTTCTTGGAATGGTATTAGATCATATGATACATGTTGGAGATTATTTAATGCAATAGGGTATTTATTATTAAATCTTGATGACCAAAAAAAAGGCTTTAGTAGTTATGTTGCAACTTCTGTCCTAATTGTCTAATTAAATTTGGTTATTAGTTTTACTGGATAGAGGACATTAATACGGACCAGTAGGAATTGGATTCATCTTAATCGGAGTTGTAGATCTTTTCCTATGATTTATTTACTCTTTAATAGAGTTTAAATCGTTTAAAATATTTACTTATTCAAAAATTATATCTAAGACCAGATATGTATTCTTCGTGAAATTGTGAATCTGGGGACCTATTATTTATATTTTTCGGATCTACGAATAATTTACTATGAATTTTATTACTCCAAAAGGCCATTAAAACTATTTAAATTATTACAGAAAATATATACTATAAAGTTTAGATCTAATCCCATATTAATATTCTACACAAGTTTCTGAATCCATTGATATACTATATTATATTTTTGGATATACAGATCTTTTATTATAAATTTTCTAATATTACTTCAATTTGTGCCAATTAATCCAATATTACTAATCAAGGAATATTCCACGCTGAATGGGATGCGGTGCTAACCTGGCGGCTGATGCGAGCGCTAATTTGGCACGACGTGTACGCTGACGGTGCGCTGACTGGCGCTTGGTGGTGCTGAGGCCATGCGACGCTCCCTGATTCGCCGATACCTCTCCGCGGGATGGATCTAATCTGACGCGTCCAAAGGATATCCGACGGTCGGGGACTGTTGCTTCCTCACTCCGACGACGGGTGGTGACCGGCGGCGACGCAGCTCAGGTGGAGGTTGTGGGCGGTGCTCCGGCGGCCCACGGCGACGGGAAAGAGGTGAACGGGACTCGACGCAAGATGGGAAACCCGATAGAGTCCTCGCCGTGGTCGTCTGTTTCCTCTGCAGACGGTGAACGACGGCTGGACAAACTCGGCTTGCCACGACTCTGGCGAGGGATTGCGGCTCCTCCGGTGTTCCTACGAAGAGGAAAAAGAGATGAGGGGTTGCGGTAGACCAAGGGGAAGATAGTGGAGGTGAAAAGACGGTCAAGGGGCGACAGAAAACCTTGGTTCGAGCTCGCCGTCGGTGGCCAGGTTCCGGCGAGATCTAAAATCGATGGGGATAGAGGCTAGGGTTGAAATTTTTCGAAACAAAATATACAAGGAGAAGGAGGTTATTTATATGGGGCTAATATGTGTAGCGGGGGCAATAAATGCGATCGAATCGGAGAGGAAAACGCGAGCAGTTTATCTCGTGCGTGGGATGGTCTCTCGACCGGAGGTAGGAGAAGGTCGGGCGGGTCCCACGCGCCAGCAAGAGGTGGAGGGAGAGCGGGTTGCTGCTGCTTTGGGCCGGCCCGCTGTGCTGCTGGTTGCGCGTGCAGGCGGTAGACAAGGAGGAGGGCGGCTCGGGCTTGGCCGGCCAGTCCGGTTAGATTAGGTTTTTTTTCCATTTCGTTTTTTAACTAGTTTTAGTATTTCTTTTGTAACTTTTGTTTTACAACTCTAAATGAGTTGAAACTTGTTTCTAAAAATTTCTAATTTCAAGTAGATCATTTTAGGATATTATTTAGCGTTAATATCTACCTTAACAAAATTGGATTTTTATAAAGCCAATTTATTCCCTTTAGGAATAAAGTTATATGTAGAATTTTTAGGGTTTATTCATTATTCCAACTTAAGAATTTTTCTTGATGCCAAAATGCTAGGCAACACATTGTTTTGGATTTATACAAAACTTCCAAACCAATTGGACAGTCATGCTAAACCATTCAATTTTTAGTATGGCTTAGGAAAGTTTGAACAATCCTAAAAAGTTTCTTTTTAATAAAATTTCAACAAGGTCAAACAATTGAATCAACTTATTAATTTTATTTTTAACATTCCAAAATAGGGAAATTTTGGGATGTTACAGAAGAGGACGAGTCGGAGTCGACCGTCCCCTCTGATGTGGAGGAGGAAGCCCCCGAGTTCGGTAGTACGGATACTCGCAAGCGTTCGCGCAGCAAGGATTCCGATGCGTCGTCTCCTTCGACTCCGGAAGGTACAGGTGTTGGGGCGGAGTCGCCGATACCTGCTATTCCTATGAGCGTCGTGGCTGAAATCTTCTCGCAAGAAGATGCGATTGCCCAAAGAGTCCTCGTCAGAGTCGGGGGAGGCCACTTTTGACTTTGACAAGTTTAATTGGTAAGTTTTCCAGTTTACTTGTTCTTCTCTGTTTTGCCCTTGTTGGCTCGTCTCTGGGTTTGTCCTTTCTTAATGTTGGTTTTGCCTTGCAGTGAAGAGGCGGCGTCGTCTTCTGGTGACATCCAATTTTGAAAGAATCAGGAGTCGCGACCTCAAGGGCCAAGAAAGAGGTTGAGCGCGCTCCTTCCCCTCCATTGGCGGCCCACTTCGGGAACAACTCTTCCAGTTCTCCTCATGCAGGGGAGCATCGAATGGTTGCCCGGATGACGGTACAGCAGACATCTTCAGAGTCATTGGAGGATCATGTAAGTGTAGATTTTCTTCTTTTAATGTTGCAGTCAATGTTATTTATTGCTTCTGCTGATCCCTTCTATTGTGCGATAGCTCCTTGTGAAGGAAGTCACACACTTGGCAGAGCAAGTGCTTGCGATGGGCCGTCAGCATGCGATGCTGCAGACGCGTCATCGCGTGGTTGAGAGTGAGTGTCCAGCACCTCTTCTTCTTCTCCTTTGATATAGTCGACTGATAATCAATTCTTGTTTGTTGTGTAGCTGAACATAACGCCCTCTTGCGTGATGCCGCCACCCTGGAGAAGACACTTCTTGCGGCTATGAAGGGTCGCGATGAAGCAATCGCGGCGCATGATGCGGCGCAAAGGCGCGAAGAAGATCCGTGTGCTTCCTTCGCAGCCAGGGAGAAGTTGTTCGAAGAACAACTATTCTCAATTGCCAAGGCCCTCTAAGGTACTTTGCATGTGGATATCGTTATCCTTTTCTGCTTCGAATGGTTTCTCCGCTGGCGCTGATGTTTTGTCCATGTACAGATGCTGGCGATTTCAGCTTCGACCCGCAAGCCCTTCGTTGCGATGACGGTCTGGTGGGTGCACTGTCAGCAGTCGAAGACCGCAGCACCATCGTGCAGGATACGCTCTCCAAGGCTAAAGGCGTACTCAGTCGCCTTCGGGAGAATCTGATGCCCAAGGCGGAGCTAGTCGAGAATATAGACGAGCTGGTGGAGTCACTTGCCGGAGGTGTCGACTGCGACCAAGAGGTAGACGTAGCTGAAGGGAATATGCCCGAGACGCAATAATAAAGTGGTTATTATCTTATTCCATGTTTATGATAAATGTTTATTTTGCATGCTATAATTGTATTGATTGGAAACGTCAATACATGTGTGTTTAATAAACAAATAAAAGGTTCCTAGTTATGCCTCTCTTATAGACTAGCTCGTTGATTAACAAGATGATCAAGGTTTCCTGATCATGGACATTGGATGTTGTTAATAACGAGGTCACAACATTGGTGGAATGATGTGATGAATATTCATCCGAAGTATAGCATTACAATCAAAGTCATTATGTTTATATTGCTATAACATCATACGAAGTAATCTTTATCCTTAGACCATGAGATCATGTTAATTGCTAACACCGGAAGAGTATCTTGATAACATCAAACGTCACACCGTAACAGGGTGACTATAAAGATGGGTTCAGTGCTACGAAGGTGTTATGTTGAGGCTCATTGATCAAGAGTGGAATTTGTCAATCCCGATGATGGATAGATATACTCTGGGCCCTCTCGGTGATATCACATTCAAATAGCTTGCAAGCAAGTGATGTGATCACTAGAATGTTATATCACGGGAACAAGAAAAGATTGCATGTCCGTAACGAGATCAAACTAGGTATGGAGATACCGATGATCGAATCTCAAACATGTAATATATCGCAAGACAAAGGGATTTAGTTACTAGCGTTAAAGGTTCTCCTCGTTGAATGTGTAGGAGTCAGTACGGATCTCCAGGTCCCGCTTCTGATTATTTGATCGGAGAGGGGTCTCGATCATGTCTGCATTATTCGTGAACCGTAGGGTGACACACTTAAGAGTTACCGGACACCATTTTGGAGCACATATGTTTCAGACGAAATAATTGCAAAGCGCAGGAATTGTTTCGATAGAAACCGGAAATTGTTTCGGGTGAAATTGCAGAAAGTGGTTCTGCATGTGATATTGAAATATTGCAAGGGGTTTTATGTGAATGTTTGTTAATTAAAGTAATTAAAAAAATTCTGAATAAAATTAATAAAAGAGTTTTATTAAATGAGAGAGCATTAAATTTGGAGAAATTTAATGCATTTAAAGTGGAGACTTTAAAAGGGAATGTGAAGAGGCATTTTAATGTGGAGGGGTTACCACCACATGAATGGAGGCGGTGAAGAGACACCTCCTCCATGCGCCGGCCATGAAGGAGGGGCACCCCCCCCCCCTCCTCCTATAAAAGGCCCCCCTCTTCCTCCTTCATCCTCACACCTCCTTGTGAAGGATCTCTCTCCCCCTCTAGAATTATTCCCTCATGGTCTCCGATTAGCGAGATACATGTTCCCGGTGGCATTTCATCTAGAAGGAGTTGCTGATTCCACTGGATCGCTAGAGCGAGGAGGTGGACGTTGTCCGATGGCTTGAACATGTGTGCGAGTACGGATGCGCTGCTGAGTTGCGGCGCTCGGACTTCCTCACGATCTTGAGATCGGCAAGTGTACGACTACATCAACCACGAGTTCCTACTCGTTAACAAAACTCGTTGTCTTCGAGGGTAAGTTCTCGTTGGATGTATGTCCACCCGTTTCTTTGTACCTAGTAGATAGATCTTGGCGTGTAGTTCACATCGTACGAAAAAATTTGTTTTCTATGAGGCGGACCCAACAGTAGCCTCCTCGTGAGGACCTTGGGAGTTTGCCAACCATGTCGAGTCCCCATTGCACGAACGGCCAGGCCAATGGGATTGGCCAGAGCTCTGCGCCAGGTGTGTGCGGCTTGTCCGCGAATCGTTGGCAAGCATTGAATTTTTGGGCGATGTCCTTGGCATCGCGCATGGCCGTAGGCCAATAGAATCCAGCTCGTAGAGCTTTGGCAACGAGGGCGCGACTACCGGCGTGGTGCCCGCAGGTCCCCTCATGGATATCAAGGAGAACGGCTCTTCCATCGGCCGTGGAGACGCACCGTTGGAGTACTCTTGTGATGCTGCGTTTATACAGTTCGCCGTTGATAACAGCGAATGCCTTGGACCGCCGCGCGATGTGTCGTGCATCAGTCGGATCGTCCGGTAGCCTTTTGCTGAGGAGGTACGTGACGTACGGTTGCGTCCAGGATTGTTCAATCATCATGACGCTCATTGGTCCCTCGAGTCCTATGTCCAGCTCCAAGTCCTCGAGGTTGACTCATTGGGCGGCGTAGCCCCCCGAGTCTGTTGCTACGATT
The DNA here is from genome assembly GCA_910589775.1 of Avena eriantha. Classification (NCBI taxonomy): domain Eukaryota; kingdom Viridiplantae; phylum Streptophyta; class Magnoliopsida; order Poales; family Poaceae; genus Avena; species Avena eriantha. The sequence continues at coordinate 508,917,081 of OU342741.1, forward strand.
GTTTTCTTCTCTGCGGCCTTTGGCTTGATGGAGCGTTTGCAGATGCGCTCGAGAAATACCCTAGGTGGTATGGGGGCACAGGTAGAGCCTATGTTGGCGAGTGCGTCCGCCTCTTTGTTTCTTTCGCAACCTACCTGCCGTAGCTCGCAACCGTCGAAGTCTCATTCGAGTGTGTCGTAGAGGTCGCGGTATGTCGTGGTGGTGTCACGGCAGATGCCATGGATAGGCTGAAGGTGGGCACTAAATGCACTAGGGGAATCCAGGGAGGGATAGTGTGGTGATTCCACACACAGAAGTTTTATATTTGATTCACCTTCACAAATTACAAGTGCTCCTAGAGCTGTATTGGGGAGAGGAGGAAGAAGGAACTCTCTTACTCTCGCCACTAGCTAGCCCTCAGAGCAATCTCTCCTGTATCAACCAGTAGAACCCAACCCGTTCAAGACCAACCCCTTCTACAGAGGCCCTAGCCCTCCTTATATAGGGGTGGCTAGGTCTCCACTTAGGGCATACGTGGAGTCATATTCCAGGGAATATGCCTCCTCCCAAAATAGTAAGCAGACCGGGTCACTTTTCCCCCGCGTCACCCATGCAGAGGCTACGTGAGCCTCTGTGGCGCCTGCGTCACCCGACATTGGCTTCGTCACCTTTGTCGGCCACGCCTCGGTGGTCTGGCCTCTGTCCGCTTCGCTCACTCTCTGCGTACAGTTTCCACCTTTAACCGGCGAGATACCTTCCTTCTCTTACAAGCTTGATATAACCCGGATCCTACATAGTTGATCCAGCCACACCTGTTCCTGCATATAAGTTAGATACATCTCACCGACTTACGGCTTAAGTCGGTTGAGACCAAGTTAAGTGGACGTCCCCTGGTCCCGGTTACCCCGTGATTCGGCCTGCCTTGAGGTGACCCGGCCAACATCCGCTTTGACCTTGCCGAACCTCGACTAACTCGGCCTTTATACCCCGGCGCGACCCTACCCGGGGGTATCCCCACAACATTAGTCCCCGAAGCTGGTGCGGTCTTAGCTGCCTTGGCCGCTAAGCCCATAGCAGGTTCAATTTCACTGAGCTCTGGGCTTTATTTCTGAGTTACCTCCTTATCTCGGATTCTATGGATTTACTTCCCCTTGGCACATTCCAAGTTTTCACTTGCTGGCCGGGTTACCACATTCTCATCCGGGTTGTTCTTCCTTCTCTTGTACGCTTCCCCACATGGAGGCTAATCATCACATCGCCTCATTTTAAGGGCCAGCCACAGTTACCGCCGCAGTAATTGTTAGTTATCACTGTAGCGCATGTCACATCGTGCCTGCCTCCTCGTTAACTGCATCATAACGTCACGTCATGGGATCCGCTGCACCATGTGGCCTTCCGTGTGGCTCGATGCTTATTGGTCAATCTGGTTTGTACACGGCCACACGATGTGGCCTGCCCGCAAACGCGATCCCACTACCTCCCTGAGGGAGGGGTTAAATAGGGGAGGGGTGCAACGCTTGGGTCCTTTCCCCAGTTATGCGCCCCACTGCCCTTTCTTCTTCCTCGTCTTCCCCCGTGACAACGCCGCTGCCACCGCGTTTGAGTAGCAACACCACCGCCGCACTGCTTCCACACGCATCTGCGTCGCTGCCGCCGGTGCGCACCTCCTCTGCAACGGGTCCTTGTATGTCTAGGCCGTTGCCACCCTCCGCCGCTAGCGCCAGTGAGGGCAGCGACCTCGAGATGACAGAAGAAGAACTCATCATCGCCGAGCAGGAGATGGAAGAAGATGTTGCGACGGCGGAGTGCAGTGCGTGAGCCGGATCCTGGGTCTGCCAGGATGACCTGGACTGGCTCTACCCCACCAGGCGCATCCCCGCAGGCGTCACCGCACGCCTCGCCTCTGCGGAACTTGCCCCCTCACCCAATCCGGGTGAGTATGTGGTGTTCCTATCACATTTCCAGCGGGGATTCGGCTTGCCAGTTAGCGATGTTTTCCATGATTGGTTGAACACCTACGAACTCTAACCGCACCACCTTCCTGCCAATGCCATCACATCTCTCTCCACCTTTGCCTCCACGATCGAAGGATATGTCGGGTTATGGCCCACAAAGGAGCTATGGATCCGGTTCTTTGGCCTACGCCGGAACGTGATTCCGAACATCCAGCTTGATCTGGAGGACAAGCAGCTTACGCAGTTCGGGGCCGCGTCAATCTCTCCCCGGAGGCTATTCGTCTTCCCCCGAGTTACCGGGCTGGACTCCTGCAAGGGATGGGCCCGGACTTTCTTTTATGTTTGGAACGACGGCACCGAAGACCTGATCCGGCTGCGCCCCTATATTCCGGGTCCTCCTAACCCGGAGTTGTCGGACGTTATCCCCAAGAAGCCCACGGTCTTGGCCAACCAGGTCAACAAAAGGTTCGTGGAGCTGAAGGAGCTCGGGTTGCGCAACGAGGATGCCATGATCACATTCATCCGCAACCAGATCTCCCCCTCCAGAAGCGCACTCATAAAGTGTGTCACATGAGCTGGGGCCGCGACCCCAACCATACCTCGTCTTTCGAGTTGAGCAACACAGAGATTTACCGCCGGGTCAAGGCCCTCTTCACCACCCACAAGGACTTCTCCTCTAAGTGGACGTGGGGAATTGAGCACTATTTCCGAGATAGGCTTCCTCCCGTAGTGACCTTCATGCTGCAAACTTTCTCCGAATTAAATCTTATGTCGGTTGCTGTTGTATATTTAACTCTGTTGCCTTTTCTCTCCCTTAGCAATTCCTTCAGCAAACTATCGAGGATGGCACCGATCCCACCCTCAAATGGGTGCCTGGCCGAGAGACTTCGAACCCGGAAGAGCCGGATCAAGAGATGTTCCTTCCAATGACCGACGTGACGAAGCGACCCACCGGTAAACTCTCTTCCATTAGAGATTGGCCCGATGATGAAGATGACTCGGATGTCGAGGTGATGGAAGCATTTGACGCTATCCCCCTTTCTCATGCTTTTCCAGCATCAGCTAACCCTAGTGGGCAGATCCATGAGGACCCTCCCCTTGTCGTGGGTGACCCTGTTCTGGTTGCACCGAAGAAGAAGCGGGGAGCTGCATCAACTTCTTCCTCCGGACCTTCTCAGCCAGCCAAAAGGCGAAAGAAGTCTAGGGACAAAACTGCCTCCAAGCCTGCAACCAAGGCCCCAGCACGAAGGGCTCGGAAGCCCAAGGAGCCCCTGACCTCGGATGTGTAAGCCTCTTTTCCCTCTGCCACTTACTTGTTCTTGCATTGTTATAGTTTCTCATCCGACACTGTTTGATTCGGCAGGGCCGCGGTGGAGGTCCCCCAAAGTGGATCTAGCATTGCTTCGCCGCTCCGACACAGCCCTTCTCCCCCTCGTGGCGACGATTCACGCCCGCTGAGCCCTATTCCGGAGGGTTTAGTGGCTGCTCCGGGTTCCACTTCACCTTGTAAAGAGGGGGGCAACCTTGGAGCGGGGTAGACTGGCCCAACCGAGGCAGCGGCATCCACCACTTCGGCTTCGCCGCAACCAGCTACTACCGAGGCTACCTCAGCACCTCCACCGAAGAAGAAACCAGCACCAGCACCAGCACCAACTCCAGCAGCAAGAGCAACAGCAGCAACACCAAGAGCAACAGCAGCAGCGCCAAGCCCCTCCGCCTTGTCCGAGACTTCCCAGTCTCGACGAGAAAGTACCCAGGCAGCTCCCAAGGGTAAATCTGCTGCAACCACTTCCTCCTCTCAGCAGCCCAAGGGCAAAAAGGCCCCTGACGCCACCAGGGTAGCATCCGTCGAGGCCGGACAACGCACTCTCGCGTCCATGCTTTCCAAGAAGCCTCCAGCACCGAATGACGCCCCTGCCAAGCCAGCTAATGCGCAGCAACTTGTTTTGCACACCAGCCCGGCCCTTGCCCTGGTTGAGAGGAGGGAGGCGCATGCAAAGGGCTTAGTGGCGCCCCATATGCTCAGCGGAGAGCGATACCCTCCGACCCTGATTGAATTTGTCAATAATTGGAACAAGGCGGAGTTCGTCCACAACGACGATCTTCCGGAGAAGTTCGGCCCTACTGAATTTTCTGCTCAAATGAACACAACCGCTAAGGCAATTAACCTCGCGGGTCGGATGATGGCTCCGGGGGAGTAACTTGTTACTCGGCCGGATGCTCCTTAGAAAACTAACATAGCTCCTTGATAACTTCGAATATGCACACACCTAGAGCCGGGTTAAGTTCCACTTGGCCCGGATTTTGTACACTTCGAATATGCACACACCTAGAGCCGGGTTAAGTTCCACTTGGCCCAGATTTTGTACACTTTGAATATGCACATGATAGAGATCATACCACGATGCAAATGATAGAGATCAAATGCATGGACCATATCATCTCACTTTACACATTAGATGTTAGCATCTTATACTGCTAGTTTGGCGCTTTCTGTAGCATTGTAAGATGATCCCTCATTTAGATATCAACATAAAATGTGTTCTTCCTTAAGTATGCACTGTTTTGTGGATCGTATTTCGAGACATCACGTGATGATCGGGTGTACTCGACTCTACGCTTTCATACAAACGGGTGTAAGACAGTTTTACACATGCGAGTACCAAGGTTCTTACTTGGCGAGCCTAGCATGTACAGACATGGCCTCGAAACACGGACCGAAAGGTTAAGCATGAGTCATATAGTTGATATGATGCCCATATAGATGCTCGCCTTTGAAGCTACATCAACTCACGTGATGATCGGACTTAGTGTAGTGGATTTGGTTCATGTAATCACCAAAAAGACACGAGGGATGTCGTTTTTGAGTGGGAGTTCATTTCTAATTTGGATTAGTCGAACCAAATTTGTCATAAATTAAATCAAAGTGAATTTGCATAGTTTGTCGTAGTCATTGGCATTCCTTTTCTACCTTATGCTTAGTTTTTATTTGAGATAATAGAACTATAGAATTCTAGATATTTACTTTACGAACTGGTATCGTTTTGTTTTGAATGTCAATTTAAAGTTTATAAGTCCTATTGCAAACTTTCAGCAAACTCTATTTACTCCATGAAGTTTAATAAGTAGTATTAAATCAAGAGTAAGAATTCCAATGTTAGTATCTAAAGTATCATGTTTGCCTCCATGATTATTGATATCCAAAAGTTGTTTTAATATCAAGATTATATTGGAGCTGAAAATTGTTTCAGAAACCATCATGTGTGAAAGATATTGTGATATCTGAAACAATGTTTTTGGTTGCATTATGATAGAGTATAATTTAGCAAAATACATGTTCTCATATTGTATGAGAATTTGTGAAGGTTGGATACGCTAGGCGTCCTAATCTACCAAAAAGGTTTTGGGAACTGATATTATACTCATGATTCTTCCTTATAGGCTATAGTAGCTTGATCATGAAAGTTGTCATGATAAGGATGAATAGAAGATGTAAGTAAAATGTTTATTACACTAATAGATTACTAAAGAATGGATTTTTGAAAGAATGCCAAACATTTGATGATGGTGATCCACTTCAAAGTGCAAGTCCAAAGGTATTAGTATTTGACTATATACAAGCTTTGTACCATGTGTCATGTTGATGACACCACTATTGATGTTGATAGATTCTTTTAAAAGAAAAGGAATTGCTGAAAGAGAATCTATAAAATATTTGGCAGAAAATAAAAGGTTGGAGATGTCCAACTTGGGTATATAGAAGATATACATGTTATGGTTGTATTCCTTGCTTATTAAACAATGTGGTTCTTAGGTATTGGATACCGGTATTGGATACCGAATTGGTTGGTATGAAGTGTCATACAGGACAACGCAATTCATGAACTACAATGGCCTAAGTAACTAGCAAGAGAATAAGTGATGATGATCATCGAAAACAAATAAAGTGTTATTGTGCTTTTTCGTTATCGTCAAACCTAGCCTTCAAGATTTGTTTTAATAATTGTTATTTTGTTCCGGTATTACGAGAACAATGGTTGTTCAAATAATTACCGTATTCCATAAAGGATGGATGAACTTTTACAAGTCTAGTGGGAGAAATCACATCCATAAACACTATTGCTAAAATGTCGCAAGACAAATGATTGAAAGATCACTTATGAAGTGACACCGCTGTTTAAATTATATTGGAAAGAAAACATGAAGAAACTCCATGTTGATGGATTTTTGGAGTCTTTGATTTTGATCAATTGACGCATGTGAGACTTTCCTCGAGATAATTGAAACTCCGTCCATAGGCCAGAGAGGAACGGATGACTAGATTATTGGAAATTGTGCATGCTGATGTGCATAGTCCATTATGTGTAGCCATATGCGATGGATCTTTTTGCTTCATATGCTTTCTTCGAAAATTTGAGTGAATATATCTGTATATTTACTTAATAAGGAAGAAGTATGAAACATTTGAAAGTTGTTCAAAGACTTTCAAGATGAAGTGAAAAATCATTGTAACAAGAAAATAAAGAGTTTATGATTCGATCATAAAGGAAGATATTTGAGTTACATGTTTAGCAAAACACCTAAGTTTTGAGGAATTGTTCCATGAATTTGGATTTCCCGATAAACCACAGGAGTATGGTATGTTCCAAATATGAAATCAAACCATGTTTGACATGGTAAGATCAAAGGTGTCATTTATAAAACGGCCATTATGTTTTAAGGATTGAAACTTTAGAGCCTACCGCTTTTACACTGAAAAGAGCACCATCGTGATCCATTGAAATGACACCATATGAATTATGGTTTGGGATAAAACCCGAATTGTCTTTTCTTAAATTTTGGTATGCTATGCATAAGTAAAATGTTTACAACCAAAGTCAAATAAGCACGTCTTTGTAGGTTATCCCAAAGAATTTGTTGGGAATTTCTCCATAACACCGAGGACAAAAGAGTTTGTTACTTGGAACGTCAAGTTTCTTGAGAAGGAATTTTTCGTGAAAAGTTAAGTGGGAGGACAATAGAACTTTGATAAGGTTGTTGAACCTTAGCTATATGTGCTAAGTAGCGCAGCGCCGGAAAGTGTCCCGGTGGCAGCCACAATGCTCATGGCTCTCGCGATTACAAAAGGTGTGATCTCGGAGATTAGAGTTCCTATAGAACCGTGTGGGTCGGTAAGAATCAAATAGTAAGATTTGATAAGCAAGTCGTTATTGTTTTGACAATGATGAACCGACTACATGCAAAGAAGCGATGATGGGCCCTAACTCCATAAAATGACTAGAAGTCATAGAATCCGTGATAGTATCCATACACGAGAAATCAAGTTTCTGAACTTGGAAGACCCTGCGGAAAGGCGTGAAGCCTATCGGTCGTGTTTGGATCTATAAAGAAATAAGACATGGATGTTTAAGATCTATGAAATAGTCGACATGTCGGAAAGAAGTTTACGACAATGTTCAAGGAGTTGACTATGACAAGATTTGATCTTTCATAGCGATATTTAGTCTTGACGTATTAATGTAGCAACCACTACATATAATTTGGTATATGGTAATTGAATAAACAAAACAATGTTCTTCTAATAGAACGGTTACCTAGGACGTGTACATGACACGGTCCAAAGGGTTTTGTTAATTCAAAGGGTGCTAAAAGGGCATGCAAACTTCAATAGTTGAAGTAAGCATAGCGGAGTTGGAATCTTCACCATGATGAAACTGTTAAAAGAGTTTAAATTCATCGGAGATGATGAAGATGCTTGCATTTGCAAGAAATTAAGTGGGAGCGCTGAGACATATTACTAATACATTATGTAGAGGACATATTGTTGATTGGAAATGATGTATCTTGTATTGACACAAGTTAAGAATTTCATTAAAATAAGATTTCGATGAAACACTTGGGCAAAACCGGAATATTAGGCATCAATATCTATATGGATAGATTAAGGCGTTAATATGGTTGTGCCAGACATACATATATGAGATATTGAAAGAGTTCAATATGGAAACGACAAGAAAGGTTCTTGCTGCATGGAAAGGATTGTATCAAAATTCAAGTGTTTCAACACTTGGTGAGTAAAATCACATGAAGATTTTGATCGATTATACCATGATATGTATATATCCAGAATGTCCTATGCTCTAAATGTTATGAGCACATACCAGAATGATTCATGAGATGATCATTGGACGATAGTAAAGATATTCTTATGAGCTTTGGAAGAACTAAGAATATATAATGTATAAGTGACAAATAGTTAAAGGTAGTTCATTGTAAAGTGTTACATTGATACTAGTTTTGTCACAAGATACAAATTAAATTTATCTCAATTTAGACTATGGGTGGCACAATGTAATGGAAAGGATGTTCCATGATGTATTTGGATGAGTTCCAAAGTTGAGACATTGTGACGGATACTACAACAAAAGGCTAAGTATATGACTGCTATAGTAGCAGCATAGGAGGGCATTTGTGTTAAGTAGTTTGTTATCAAGCTAGGTGTGGTTCAAAGTGGGCTAATACTATGAAGATATATTGTGTGACAATAATATCAACATATTTTAACCGGAACGAACTAAAGGTCTCACCAAAGGACCAAATTTATACAATGCCATCTCATTTGAGAATGAGTGATGCGTAGAAACGCAAAGACATGCAAATACACACGGACCTGAAACTGTCAGATCCGGAGATTATGTTAACCACTAGCAATAGCGTATATGCAACACCAGAAAGCCATAGGTGTCCAATACGCGAAGTTTTTCAAACTAGATTATTGCCTCTAGTGCAAGTGGGAGACTGAAGGGAATATGCCCGAGAGGCAATAATAAAGTGGTTATTATCTTATTCCATGTTTATGATAAATGTTTATTTTGCATGCTATAATTGTATTGATCGGAAACATCAATACATGTGTGTTTAATAAAAAAATAAAAGGTTCCTAGTTATGCCTCTCTTATAGACTAGCTCGTTGATTAACAAGATGATCAAGGTTTCCTGATCATGGACATTGGATGTTGTTAATAACAAGGTCACAACATTGGTGGAATCATGTGATGAACATTCATCCGAAGTATAGCATTACGATCAAAGTCATTATGTTTATATTGCTATAACATCATACAAAGTAATCTTTATCCTTAGACCATGAGATCATGTTAATTGCTAACACCGGAAGAGTATCTTGATAACATCAAATGTCACACCGTAACAGGGTGACTATAAAGATGGGTTCAGTGCTACGAAGGTGTTATGTTGAGGCTCATGGATCAAGAGTGGAATTTTTCAATCCCGATGACGGATAGATATACTCTGGGCCCTCTCGGTGATATCACATTGAAATAGCTTGCAAGCAAGTGATGTGATCACTAGAATGTTATATAAAGGGAACGAGAAAAGAGTGCATGTCTGTAACGAGATCAAACTAGGTATGGAGATACCGATGATCGAATCTCGGACATGTAATATATCACGAGACAAAGGGATTTAGTTTCTAGCGTTAAAGGTTCTCACGATCATAGAAGTCATTGTTGAATGTGTAGGAGTCAGTACGGATCTCCAGGTCCCGCTGTTGATTATTGATCGGAGAGGGGTCTTGATCATGTCTGCATTATTCGCAAACCGTACGGTGACACACTTAAGAGTTACCGGACACCATTTTGGAGCACATATGTTTCAGACGAAAGAATTGTAAAGCGCAGGAATTGTTTCGATAGAAACCGGAAATTGTTTTGGGTGAAATTGCAGAAAGTGGTTCTGCATGTGATATTGAAATATTACAAGGGTTTTATGTGAATGTTTGTTAATTAAAGTAATTAACAAAATTCTGAATAAAATTAATAAAAGAGTTTTATTAAATGAGAGAGCATTAAATTTGGAGAAATTTAATGCATTTAAAGTGGAGACTTCAAAAGGGAATGTTAAGAGGCATTTTAATGTGGAGGGGTTACCACCAGATGAATGGGGGAGGTGAAGAGACACCTCCTCCATGCGCCGGCCATGAAGGAGGGGCACCCCCCTCCTCCTATAAAAGGCCCCCCTCTTCCTCCTTCATCCTCACACCTCCTTGTGAAGGATCTCTCTCCCCCTCTAGAATTATTCCCTCATGGTCTCGGATTAGCGAGATACATGTTCCCGGTGGCATTTCGTCTGGAAGGAGTTGCTGCTTCCGCTGGATCGCTGGAGCGAGGAGGTGGAGGTTGTCTAGTGGCTTGAACGGGTGTGCGAGTACGGATGCGCTGCTAAGTTGCGGCGCTCGGACTTCCTCACGATCTTGAGATCGGCAAGTGTACGACTACATCAACCACGAGTTCCTACTCGTTAACAAAACTCGTTGTCTTCGAGGGTAAGTTCTCGTTGGATGTATGTCCACCCGTTGCTTTGTACCTAGTAGATAGATCTTGGCGTGTAGTTCACATTGTAGGAAAAAAAATTCTATGCTGCGGACCCAACAGTAGCCTCCTCGTGAGGACCTTGGGAGTTTGCCAACCATGTCGAGTCCCCATTACACGAAGGGCCAGGCCAATGGGATTGGCCGGAGCTCTGTGCCAGGTGTGTGCGGCTTGTCCGCGAATCCTTGGCAAGCATTGCATTTTTGGACGATGTCCTTGGCATCGCGCATGGCCGTAGGCCAATAGAATCCAGCTCGTGGAGCTTTGGCAACGAGGGCGTGACTACCGGCGTGGTGCCCGCAGGTCCCCTCATGGATATCGAGGAGAACGACCCTTCCATCGGCTGTGGAAACGCACCGTTGGAGTAGTTCTGTGATGATGCGTTTATACAGTTCGCTGTTGATAACAGCGAATGCCTTGGACCGCCACGTGATGTGCTGTGCATCAGTCGGATCGCCCGGTAGCCTTTTGCTGAGGAGGTATGTGACGTACGGTTGCGTCCAGGATTGTTCAATCATCATGACGCTCATTGGTCCCTCGAGTCCTGTGTCCAGCTCCAAGTCGTCGAGTGCCATTGACTCATTGGGTGGCGTAGCCCCCCGAGTCCGTTGCTGCGATTGTTTTCTTCTCTGCGGCCTTTGGCTTGATGGAGCGTTCCCAGATGCGCTCGAGAAATACCCCAGGTGGTATGGGGGCACAGGTAGAGCCTATGTTGGCGAGTGCGTCCGCCTCTTCGTTGCTTTCGCGACCTACGTGTCGTAGGTCGCAACCGTCGAAGTCTCCTTCAAGTGTTTCGTAGAGGTCGCGGTATGTCGTGGTGGTATCACGGCAGATGCCATGGATAGGCTAAAGGTGGGGACTAAATGCACTAGGGGAATCCAGGGAGGGATAGTGTGGTGATTCCACACACAGATTTTTATATTGGATTCACCTTCACAAATTACAAGTGCTCCTAGAGCTGTATTAGGGAGAGGAGGAAGAAGGAACTCTCTTACTCTCGCCACTAGCGAGCCCTCGGAGCAATCTCTCCTGTATCAACCAGTAGAACCCAACCCGTTCAAGACCAACCCCTTCTACAGAGGCCCTAGCCCTCCTTATATAGGGGTGGCTAGGTCTCCACTTAGGGCATACGTGGAGGCATATTCCAGGGAATATGCCTCCTCCCAAAAGAGTAAGCAGACTGGGTCACTTTTCCCCCGCGTCACCCATGCAGAGGCTACGTGAGCCTCTGTGGCGCCTGCGTCACCCGACATTGGCTTTGTCACCTTTGCCGGCCACGCCTCGGTGGTCCGGCCTCTGTCCGCTTCGCTCACTCTCTGCGTACAGTTTCCACCTTTAACCGGCGAGATACCTTCCTTCTCTTACAAGCTTGATATAACCCGGATCTTACATAGTTGATCCGGCCACACCTGTTCCTGCATATAAGTTAGATACATCTCACCGACTTACGGCTTAAGTCGGTTGAGACCAAGTTAGGTGGACGTCCCTCGGTCCGGGTTACCCCGTGATTCGGCCTGCCTTGAGGTGATCCGGCCTGCATCCGCTTTGACCTTGCCGAACCTTGACTAACTCGGCCTTTATACCCCGGCGCGACCCTACCCGGGGGTATCCCCCCAACATTAGTCCCCGAAGCGGGTGCGGTCTTAGCTGCCTTGGCCGCTAAGGCCACAGCAGGTTCAATTTCACTGAGCTCTGGGCTTTATTTCCGAGTTACCTCCTTATCTCGGATTCTATGGATTTACTTTCCCTTGGCACATTCCAAGTTTTCACTTGCTGGTCGGGTTACCATATGCTCATCCGGGTTGTTCTTCCTTCTCTTGTACGCTTCCCCACGTGGAGGCTAATCATCACATTGCCTCATTTTAAGGGCCAGCCACAGTAACCGCCGTGGTAATTGTCAGTTATCACTGTAGCGCACGTCACATCGTGCATGCCTCCTCGTTAACTGCATAATAACGTCACGGCATGGGATCCGCTGTGCCATGTGGCCTTCCGTGTGGCTCGATGCTTATTGGTCAATCCGGTTTGTACACGGCCACATGATGTGGCCTACCCGCAAACGCGATCCCACTACCTCCCTGAGGGAGCAGTTAAATAGGGAAGGGGTGCGCCGCTTGGGTCCTTTCCCCAGTTCCGCGCCCCTCTGCCATTTCTTCTTCCTCGACTTCCCTCGCGACAGCGCCGCCGTGACCGTGTTTGAGTAGCAACGCCACCGCCGCACTGCTTCCACACGCATCTGCGTCGCTGCCGCCGGTGCACACCTCCTCCGCCACGGGTCCTCGTCTGTCTAGGCCACTGCCACCCTCCGCCGCTAGCGCCAGTGAGGGCACCGACCTCGAGATGACAAAAGAAGAACTCATCATCGCCGAGCAGGAGATGGAAGAAGATGCTGCGACGGCAGACTGCGGTGCGTGAGCCGGATCCTGGGTCTGCCAGGATGACCTGGACTGGCTGTACCCCACCAGGCGCATCCCCGCAGGCGTCACCGCACGCCTCGCCTCTGCCGAACTTGCCCCCTCACCCAATCCGGGTGAGTATGTGGTGTTCCTGTCACATTTACAGCGCGGATTCGGCTTGCCAGTTAGCGATTTTTTCCATGACTGGTTGAACACCTACGAACTCCAACCGCACCACCTTCTTGCCAATGCCAACACATCTGTCTCCGCCTTTGCCTCCACGATCAAAGGATATGTCGGGTTATGGCCCACAAAGGAGCTATGGATCCGGTTCTTTGGCCTACGTCGGAACGTGATTCCGAACATCCAGCTTGATCTGGAGGACAAGCAGCTTACGCAGTTCGGGGCCGCGTCAATCTCTCCTCGGAGGCTATCCGTCTTCCCCCGAGTTACCGGGCTAGACTCCTGCAAGGGATGGGCCCGAACTTTCTTTTATGTTTGGAACGACGGCACCGAAGACCTGATCCGGCTGCGCCCCTATACTCTGGGTCCTCCTAACCCGGAGTTGTGGGACGTTATCCCCAAGAAGCCCACGGTATTGGCCAACTAGGTCAACAAAAGGTTCGCGGAGCTGAAGGAGCTCGGGTTGTGCAACGAGGATGCCATGATCACATTCATCCGCAACCGGATCTCCCCCCTCCATAAGCACACTCATAAAGTGTGTCACATGAGCTAGGGCCACGACCCCAACCGTACCTCGTCTTTCGAGTTGAGCAACACAGAGATTTACCGCCGGGTCAAGGCCCTCTTCACCACCCACAAGAACTTCTCCTATGAGTGGACGTGGGAAATTGAGCACTATTGCCGAGATAGGCTTCCTCCCATGGTGAGCTTCGTGCTGCAAACTTTCTCCGAATTAAATATTATGTCGGTTGTTGTTGTATATTTAACTCTGTTGTCTTTTCTCTCCCTTAGCAATTCCTTCAGCAAACTATCAAGGATGGCACCGACACCACCCTCAAATGGGCGCCTGACCGAGAGACTTCGGACCCGGAAGAGCCGGATCAGGAGATGTTCCTTCCAATGACCGAAATCCAGCGCTCCAAAGCGCTGAACGAGCCCGGAGACGATGCGTTCGCCGGTGCCGATGAGGTTTCCCGTCCGGATCTTGACCCCTGCTAGCACTGCTAGCCCCACGGTGGGCGCCAACTGTCGTGGTGGTGTCACGGCAGATGCCATGGATAGGCTAAAGGTGGGACTAAATGCACTAGGGAAATCCAGGGAGGGATAGTGTGGTGATTCCACACATAGAAGTTTTTTATTTGATTCACCTTCACAAATTACAAGTGCTCCTAGAGTTGTATTGGGGAGAGGAGGAAGAAGGAACTCTCTTGCTCTCGCCACTAGCTAGCCCTCAAAGCAATCTCTCCTGTATCAACCAGTAGAATCCAACCCGTTCAAGACCAACCCCTTCTACAGAGGCCCTAGCCCTCCTTATATAGGGGTGGCTAGGTCTCCACTTAGGGCATACGTGGAGGCATATTCTAGGGAATATGCCTCCTCCCAAAATAGTAAGCAGACCGGGTCACTTTTCCCCCGCGTCACCCATGCAGAGGCTACGTGAGCCTCTACGGCGCCTGCGTCACCCGACATTGGCTTCGTCACCTTTGTCGGCCACGCCTCGGTGGTCCGGCCTCTGTCCGCTTTGCTCACTCTCTGCGTACAGTTGCCACCTTTGACCGGCGAGATACCTTCCTTCTCTTACAAGCTTGATATAACCCGGATCCTACATAGTTGATCCGGCCACACCTATTCCTGCATATAAGTTAGATACATCTCACCAACTTACGGCTTAAGTCGGCTGAGACCAAGTTAGGTGGACGTCCCCCGGTCCGGGTTACCCCGTGATTTGGCCTGCCTTGAGGTGACCCGGCCAGCATCCGCTTTGACCTTGCCGAACCTCGACTAACTCGGCCTTTATACCCCGGCGTAACCCTACCCGGGGGTATCCCCCCAACACGGTACGCGATCATGTTGTCATTCAATGCGTCACACTCATGCATCGTTTGGTTGAAGACCAACTTGGAGTCGCCGTATATGATGAGGCTCTTGGCGCCGCAGGCTTTTGCCATCCTCATCCCGTGCAGAAGGGCTTCGTACTCAGCTTCGTTGTTGGAGGCGGTGAACTGCATTCGCATGATGTATTTCAGCTTGTCCCCTTGAGGCGATGTTAGTATGACACCGGCCCCTGCTCGGTCCTTCCGCTTAGATCCATCGAAGTGCATTGTCCAGAGGTAGGACATATCTGGTTTATCAAGGAGCTGGTTCTCCATCTAGTGCACGAGGAAATCAGGGAGGACCTGTGACTTTATTGCGTCGCGCTTCTCGTATGTAATGTCTCGTGGGGACAATTCTATTCCCCATAGCATGACTCGTCCCGTGGCGTCGGGGTTATTGAGGATATGCCCCAACGGGGCGTCGTTGACCACCACAATTGGGTGCTCCTGGAAGTAATGGCACAGGCGTCGGGCGGTCATGAAGACGCCGTATGCCAGCTTCTGGTAATGCGGGTACCACTATTTTGTTGGCGTGAGGACCTCGCTGAGGTAGTAGACTAGGCGTTGTACTCCGTGGACCTTGTTTTCCTCGGCTCGTTCGACCACGAGTACTGTGCTGACCACTTGGTTGGTGGCGGAGATATACAACAATAGTGGTTCCCTTTCTCGTGGGGTCACCAGTACTGGCGAAGTGGACAGCAGGCGCTTGAGGTCTTCGAATGCTTCTTGCGCTTCATTAGTCCACTCGAATTTTTCAGCTTTGTGGAGGAGCTGGTAGAAGGGTAGTGCCTTTTCTCCCATCCGGCTGATGAATCGACTGAGGGTCGCGATTCGCCCGGCCAGCTGCTGGATGCCCCTTATGTTTTCGGCTTCTCCATGGCCAGTATGGCTTTTATTTTCTTCGGGTTTGCCTCGGTTCCCCTCGTGGAAATGAGGTACTCGAGTAGTTGCCCAGATGGTACGCCGAAGGCGCATTTGTCCGGATCGAGCTTGATCCAGTAGCGGTCGAGGTTGGCGAAGGTTTTGCGCAAATCATCAATTAGGGAGGCTTCCTCCTTGGTCTTGATTACTATGTCGTCGACATAGACTAGAATGTTGCGACCAATTTTCTCTTTGAGACAAGCCTGCATGCACCGCTGATAGGTGGCTCCTATGTTTTTTAGCCCGACAGGTACTCGAGCTTGGTATATACGGTCTAAATATGTAAAGGCCCACGGTGTCGCCAAGGCCCAAATGAAGTACTCGAGTAACCTATGGACTCTTGATTGCTTGAAGAACAAGAAGAAGCTAAAGATAGAAAGTTTGAAGGGGAAAACCCTAACTTGTACCCGACTCGACCTGCTACCCGAGACCTAGCCTGTCGATATAAGGGCTAGGAGGGGCGGCGAGGAGGACACACGCAACCCTAGTTTTCCACAACCCTCGCCAGATTACATCTGCGCACCATTGTAACCTTCGATTCCTTCAATAATTCCACGAGCAGACAAGCAGGAGTAGGGACCTCTACGAGGCCTGAACCTGGGTAAATCTTTGTCCCCTGTGTGCTTGTTTGCTAGCCAATAGATGTCTCCAGCGCTCCCTCCTTCTACAAAACCCAAGTCCATAACAATGGGCATTGATGAGTTAAACCCTCATCAGCCTTAGATGTCATTGCGAGTTTCACAACGCCGGTAGATATCGTATCTATGCATATCTTGTTTTTTGCAGGATGATGTTGTGAATGGTATGGCTTATGTGCATGTGATGTGTGTAATCCATACGTGATCTGCGTATCACGGATTTTGTCAGCCGGCTGGAGCCTAGGTGTTGTCATCTTATTGTATAACGTCCTGCGTGTCGGATTCTCTATGTAATTTGCATTGCAAGCTAGTGTAGCTGTTTGGAGAATCCGGAAGGCATGCAAGTTGGTGTACAAGTCGGCTACATGGTGTAAGACGGCACGTGACAAGAGTTGACACGAGTCGGATTACAGGCTTTATGGAGATGGAGATCGCCATGAAGAGAGCCATACCATTTCACATTATAATTGCTTTATTTTGTGTTATTGTTATGTCTCTGTTTTACCTCTATTAGATAGTTGGTAGAAATTAATCCCTCAAAGAAGGTCTAGTCGGTTTCCCCGCCAGTGCTGCACCATCACAAGTCGGACATTTTTGGTAGTGGGCTCATAAAATTAAGGTGCTATCAATTCTTTCCAACTAGGTGGGTTCGAGTCGGACTCTTACAGCGGAAGCACTTGGTAATCTAGACAGGTCTATCACAACGGTTGTGGGACTTGGGGAAAAGTCGGATGGGAGTCGGGGCATGTGATGCCACCCATCCAACAGGAGTCGTATGAGAAACGATTGACAAGGAGTTGTCTACCTATATCACTTGACGGCTAGCGGTGATGCTAAAGCTCACTACTCGACTTGCTTATTTAGGATCCTGAATCACTAAGTAACCATTGGAGGGGTGTTGGTTCTAGTGGGAGCATAAATATTAAAGTGTTTAATATGCTTGCTCTTTATGGATACATGTCTTAAGTGTTTTGCATATTTTCTGTTGTAGATCAATGGCACCTAGCAGTCTTCCTCAAATTTCAGGTTTTGCTTTGAGAACCATCTTAAAGAAAGATAAGCTGAATGGAACTAATTTCACCAACTGGTATCGTAATCTGAGAATTGTTCTCAAACAAGAAAAAAGGGATCGTGTCCTAGACAACCCACTTCTAGCTGAGCCGGATGAGAATGTGACTGTCGTAGCCACCAATGCCTACCGTCGGATTTGTGATGAATCCACGGAGATTAGCTGTCTTATGCTTACTCACATGGAACCGGACTTGCAGCAGCAGTTCGAGAATGTTGAGGCCTACGATATGATCGAAAGCCTCAAAAGTATGTTCCAGGCTCAGGCAAAGACTGAGAGGTATCAAGTCTCTCAGGCTTTGTTGAGCTGCAAGCTTAAGGATGGCGATCCACTGAGTCTGCATGTGATCAAGATGGTTGGTTACGTGCAGTCTTTGGAAAGGCTTGGCTACCCCATTAGCAAAGAGTTAACTACGGACATAATTCTGAACTCTCTTCCTAGTGTGTATGGTCAGTTCATATCGAACTACCACATGCATGGTATGGATAAGAAGCTCACTGAATTACATGGGATGCTCAAGCAGGTTGAGGCGGATCTCAAGAAAGGTGCCAGTCAAGTGTTGATGGTACAAAACAAGGCTAAGTTCAAGAAGAGTTCTTGGACTAAGAAGAAGGCAAAGTCAGGAGGTAAGGCAGAGGACCCAGTCCAAAGCGCTTCCTCAGGGACTAAGCCATCTCCTACAGCCGGATCCACTTGCTTCTACTGTAAGTCGGATGGCCACTGGAAGAGGAATTGCAGCAAGTATTTGCTGATAAAGCCAAGAGCAGAGGTGTGACTTCCGGCTCAGGTACGCTTGTTTGCAATGTTATAGACATTTATCTTGCAGATGCACCTAGTAGTTCTTGGGTATATGATACCGGATCAGTCATTCACATCTGCAACTCGTTGCAGGGACTGGTAAGAACTAGGAGTGTGGCAAGAGGCGAGGTTGACATTAGAGTCGGAAACAAAGCGAGAGTCGCTGCATTGGAAGTCGGCACAATGCAACTTCATTTACCTTCTGGATTCTTAATGGAGCTAAATAATTGTTATTATGTTCCAGTGCTTAGTCGAAACATGATTTCTGCCTCATGTTTGATGAGACAAGGCTATGAGTCGAATATTAAGAATAATGGTTGTTCTTTATATTTGAATGATATGTTTCACGGCTTTGCACCCATCCGGGACGGGTTATTTATTTTGAATCTTGATAGTGAATCTATCTATAACATAAATGTGAAAAGGTTAAAACCAAATGATCTGAATATGACTTACTTTTGGCATTGTCGGCTTGGTCATATAAGTTGGAAACGCAAGAAGAAGCTCCATGATGATGGACTCCTAACTTTGTTCGACTTGGAGTCATTCGAGACATGCGAATCCTGCCTTCTTGGCAAGATGACCAAGACACCTTTTGCAAAGAGTTGTGAAAGGGCGTCCGAGTTATTGGGACTAGTACATAGTGATGTATGTGGCCCAATGAGCACGACAGGCAAAGGTGGTTATGAGTACTTCATTACCTTCACTGATGATTTGAGTAGGTATGGATATATCTACTTGATGAAACATAAGTCGGAAGCCTTTGAAAAGTTCAAGGAATTCCAGAATGAGGTACAAAATCAACTTGGCAAGAAAATAAAGTTTCTTCGGTCGGACCGAGGAGGCGAGTACATGAGCCATGAGTTTGATGACCATCTAAAGAGTTGTGGAATAGTTCCCCAGCTCACTCCTCCAGGAACGTCGCAGAGAAACGGTGTGTCGGAAAGGAGGAATCATACCTTGTTGGACATGGTACGATCAATGATGAGTCGGACAGATCTGCCTTTATCATTTTGGGGTTATTGTCTAGAAACTGCAGCGTTCACACTAAACAGAGTACCATCAAAGTCGGTAGAGAAGACACCGCATGAGATGTGGACTGGCAAGAAGCCGAGTTTGTCTTTTCTTAAGATTTGGGGTTGTGAAGCTTTTGACAAGCGACTTCAGGCGGACAAGCTTACAACTAAGTCGGATAAGTGTATTTTCATGGGGTATCCGAGGGAAACCTTGGGTTACTAATTCTACAACCGAGAAGAGGGCAAAGTGTTGTCGCTCGAAACGGTGTCTTCCTTGAGAAAGAGTTTCTCAGTCGGGGAGTCAGTAGGAGTACGGTGCATCTCGAAGAAATTCGAGAGATGCCGGCTAGCAGCGAGTCGGCAAAAGCCCTAGAGGTTGAGCCGGACGTGGTACCTGAGCCGGAAACTGCACCGACACTGCGAAGATCGTCCAGATTGCGAAGTGTTCGTGATGTGATGTTGTTGGACAGTGATGAGCCGGCAACTTATTCGGAAGCGATGGTGGGTTCTGATTCCGAGTCATGGCTTGGAGCCATGAGATCCGAGTTAAAGTCCATGGATGAAAATCAAGTTTGGAACTTGGTTGATCTGCTAGACGGTGCAAGACCCGTCGAGTGCAAATGGGTCTTTAAGAAGAAACCTGATATGGATGGAAATGTTTCTATCTATAAGGCACGGCTTGTCGCGAAGGGGTTCCGACAAGTTCAAGGAGTTGACTATGATGAGACTTTCCCTCCTATGGCAAGGCTTAAATCAGTTCGGATCATGTTAGCTATAGCAGCCTATTTCAACTATGAGATATGGCAGATGGATGTCAAAACGGCTTTCCTTAATGGAAATTTAACCGAGGACGTGTGTATGATACAGCCCGAGGGTTTTGTTGATCCAGCTAATGCTGACAAGGTATGCAAACTTCGGAAATCCATTTATGGGTTGAAGCAAGCATCTCGGAGTTGGAACATTCGCTTTGATGAGGTAGTCAAATCGTTTGGCTTCATCAAAAGTGATCATGATTCTTGTTTATACAAGAAGTTTAGTGGGAGCAAAGGAAAATTTCTGATCTTATATGTGGATGACATATTATTGATTGGAAATGATGTCCAGATGTTGCAAGAGACCAAAGAATCATTGGAAAAGAGTTTTTCGATGAAAGACTTGGGTGAGGCGACTTACATACTAGGAATCCGAATCTATAGAGATAGATCAAGGCGGCTCATTGGATTGAGTCAGAGTACATATTTGGACAAAGTGTTGAAGAAGTTCAACATGGTATCATCTAAGAAGGGGTTCTTATCGATGTTCCATGGCGTGAAACTTAGCAAGACTCAGTGTCCTTCGACTACTGATGAGCGAAGTCGGATGAATGCGATTCCGTATGCTTCTGCAATCGGATCCATCATGTACGCTATGATTTGTACTAGGACGGATGTTTCATATGCTCTAAGTGTTGTGAGCAGATACCAAGCTGACCCTGGAGAAATCCATTGGGCAGCGGCTAAAAATATCCTCAAGTACTTAAGAAGGACTAAGGATATGTTCCTGGTTTATGGAGGTGAGGATGAACTCAGTGTAAAGGGTTACACGGATGCGAGTTATCTCACTAACTCGGATGATTCTCGTTCGCAATCTGGATATGTGTTTGTGATAAACGGAGGGGCTGTGAGCTGGAAAAGTTCCAAGCAAGAAACGGTGTCTGCATCTACGACAGAGGATGAGTATATTTCTGCCTCAGAGGCGGCAAAAGAAGCCGTTTGGATGAGGAATTTCCTCATGGATCTTGGTCTGGTTCAGGGCTCGACCAATCCGTTAGACGTGTATTGTGACAATAATGGTGCTATTGCACAACCAAGGAACCTAGACAACACCATAAGAACAAACATATACTCATGCAGTACCACCTTATTCGCCAGTTCGTGGATCAAGGTGATATCAAGTTATGCAAGGTACACACGGATGCAAACATTGCGGATCTGTTGACAAAGCCAGTTCCACAGCCGAAGCATGAGGCGCACCTGAGAGCAATGGGCATTACATGCCTAGACATGTGATGTCGGAAGATTGACTCTAGTGCAAGTGGGAGACTATTGGGAATATGCCCTAGAGGCAATCATGTATGATGTTATTCATATGTATTCATAAGGTTATTGTACATGTATGAACTACTAATATGTATCATTGAATATGTGATTCTATTGTGGAACTACATATTCATGTTGTTCATACTAATTGTCATTGGTCATTGAAGTTGTGCTGGACACACAACTTAGACCAATGTGAAAGTCGGCAGATGACTAGGTTCCACTTGTCATGGGCATGGAGATGCTATTCCGACTTACAAGGATTCGGCTAAAGAGTTTAGCAAGTCGGACTGACCCATATTGAGATGCAACAAACAAGTCGTCATTTGCATGTCTCAATCAATGTAATCCTTAGACCTGAGGTTATTGTACAATCCGAGTTGAGGATCTCCGACTTAGGTTCTATCAAACGTTGTTCCGTCACTGGGCAGTTATAAAGGCGGAGTTCGGGTCGACTGAGAATCAAGCTGCGTGATGTGAATAACCAAGACGGGATTTTGCCCCTCCATCTAGAGAGATATTCTCTGGGCCCTCTCGGAAGATATGATTCGGAAAGCATGGCCATGCGCATCACGGTTAAGTGTTAACCGAGGCAATCGACTAAGAGTTAGTCGGATGAATCACTCATCTCGGATCGAGAAAGAGAGTCGGACTATTTAAGGGATGATGATCATTCGCCTATAGTCCGACAAGGTATATCGTGAGGCAAAAGGGACTCAGACGAAAATCGCATTGGAAAGGTATGTCGTCATGACTTATTGGTACTTGGGAGTTGGCACGTTCTGCTAGGAGCCGCTACCAACTGAGCGATCACGAGTGAGACTCGGAATCATGTCCGGGTTACCATGAGCCTGTCAGGTCACACACTTAAGAGCGGGAGCAAGTTTGGGTTAGACCCAAAGAGGAAACCTATTTGGGTTAGACCCAAATAGAGACATGGACTTAGTCAGCAAGTGAGACTTGTAGTGGCTAATATAGGCCATTTAGTGAATGGGCCACAAGTGAGTGGAGCCCACTTTCACTCCCTATATAAGCTAGGGAGAAGGTGCTTAGAG
This sequence comes from Avena eriantha, assembly GCA_910589775.1. NCBI lineage: Eukaryota > Viridiplantae > Streptophyta > Magnoliopsida > Poales > Poaceae > Avena > Avena eriantha. Next base: position 508,939,433 of record OU342741.1, read on the forward strand.
CACAAGGTTAGGTCACTCCATGTGTTGGAAACCCTAGCCCCAGTCCGTCCTGTCGCCGCCGTACCGGACCTAGTAGTCCATCGCCGGCGCTCCTCCTCGTACGTGTGGATATCGGTGGAGGTGTTGTACGTTCAGCACTTCGACGATCGTGAAGAAAGAACGGACCGTGGATCGTGGAACCGGAACGGATCGCGAGGAATGCATTGCATCAAGCGACGTGCTTCATCAATTCCGCAACTGCGTGTCTAGTGGTAATCCTCGTGGCCTTCTACCTGAGTTGGATCTTGGGATCACCGTGTAGGGAAAAAGTTTCGTTTATCTCTACGTGCCCCAACATTAACATGGTGTAAGCATGTGCTAAGTCAACCCAAATAAAGCATCAAAGGAGAATACCACAATATTATGCTTTTGTATGCTAAAACAATGCATGATTCTTTCAAGGCACATTAAGCAATCTCAATTGTTTGGAACAAGTCATGCTACAGAAATAATCACTAAGCATAAGGTCAAAGCAATATCAAACATGACATGATAAATTCTAGGCCACAGTCAAAACAAACTCATTTTGTACCACTTATAAGTATGAACTTTCCTACTCTTTTCCAACACCAATCACTTATTTGAAATAACATATGAATGCAGGGGTCCAACCAATTTATTTAAGCAAACAAAACAAAAGAAAACTAAAAAACGAAGACGCTCCAAGAACAACACAATCGTGCATGAAACAAAAAATGAAGTGTTTTGGAAGAAAACCTGAGATTTTTATTGATGAAGAAAGGGATGTCTTGGGCATCCCCAAGCTTTGAATCTTGTACTTCTTGAATATTTCTTGGGGTGACACGAGTGGCATCCCCAAGCTTGAGCTTTTTTCCATTCTTCATCTCATCACAATATTCTTCCCTACACTTGAAAATTTCCTTCATACAAAACTTCACACAATCTTTATTAGCAACATTAGTGTATTCAAGATAATAAGTCTTTAGGTTCAGTTTCAACACAAATAAAACTTCCATTAAAACACATATTACTGTAGAAATTCCTTCTAAAAGCTTAAGTGCTCAAAGAGAACTCAAAGAGAAAAAGATTAAGAGGCAAATGCAAATAATGGCAGAAATCTATCAAAACAGACCAACAGGTAAAAATTGATTTTTTCGAAGACCTTATGTTTCTCAAATCGAAAAGTGATAAACTAACGAAAGTTAGATACAAAAATGGGGCATAAGCACAAAACATTATAGCTCAATCCCACGTACAGAGATTTTTCATGATTTTTTACAGTGAAGCACAAAAATCTGTTTTGGGGCAGCAACTTTCCCAAGCTTTACTTCTCTCTCATTAGAGGTTATTCTTGGCACAAAAATGACACAAAAAAGATAAGGAGAGGTTATTACTGAGGCAATAACTTCCAATACTCAACAAAATAAAAACTTACTGAAAGTAAAAAAATAGGTTATCTCCCAATAATGCTTTTCTTTAACGCCTTTCAGCTAGGCATAGAAGCAAGATTCAAGTATTTTCGATATATAATTTTTTTTAACTGAAGATCTTCCATGGGAAGATTTGTTTTGGTTTCATAGGCATGAACACAAATGTTCAAGGTCGACCCCCACTTAACCATTACTCATCTTTCCAATCACTTTTCTTTTTTAAAACATTTTTAGGTAACAAATACAACTAGTTTTTTGTAATTCGCATTCCCTATCCGTACTAAGATAGAGAATAACTTAAAACTGAAAGTAAAAACTACTTAGAGATAAAGCAAACAAGTACACACAAGAATATTCACCCACACGCTATTGCTCCCCAGCAACGGCGCTAGAAAAGGTCTTGATAACCCACAAGTATAGGGGATCGTGTATAGCCTTTTCGATAAGTATGAGTGTCGAACCCAACGAGGAGCTAAAAATAGAATAAATATTCTCTCAAGTTCTATCAATCACTGATACAACTCTACGCACACTAAACGTTTGCATTATCTAGGAAATAAAGCTAGAGCAACAATACGAGTAGTAGAGATAGCTTTTCATGATAATAAATAACAAGAAAGTAAAGTTAGTTGCTGCAGCAATAAAATACACTAAACTAATAGAACCATGAATGTGGAATAGTGGTGGTAATTGTGATGGCTATGTCCAAGTTTAATTAGCGAATAAATCGGGTTCATTATCTTTGATGCAGTTTTCTATGTGGGAGAGGCTAAATATATATGCGCTTCACTACTTGAATTACATATACTATATGATTGGATTGTTAGCAAACATCCGTAACTAATAACAATGCATTAAGGTTTCCCCAATCATAGTCTTAAGTTTAATGGCCCCCTTACTCCCATACGTGCAACTTTCTGGTTCGCGTCCTCAGATTTCTGTCACTCTGGTAGAACTTCCCCTTCCTCTTACACATACTACAAACCTTATGATGTTTAATCCATGCGTGCACAAATATAATGGAAACCAAAAGGACTGTACCATATCAACATACAACTCTAATCAACCAAAGACGTTCAACCATTCAATCTAAGAAAAAAGAAACTACGCAAACATGACATAGATCATAGGATTATAACTTATAGCATCAAACACCATGTTTACATAGGACGGTACAGAGGTGTGTGGGAGGATGAACCACTGCATACTAGGAGGATTAGGTGATGGAGATGGAGGTGAAGATGGTGAAGAGGGCGGCGGTGGCGCTGGCGGCAGCGCGGGGGACTCCTTTCCCGCCGCCGGTATCATGGGGGAGCACCGCCCCTTAGCCCCTTCCTCCATGGCTGCTTGGGAGCCCTCCCCCATGGAGATGGGATCCATGGGGGAGGCAAAACCGTGGTTTTGGTGGCTGCAAATTCGTGGGTGCAGATGTCTTGGGTGAATTAGGTTTCCTCCCTTTATATAGCTTCTCGGATTCCCGTCACCCCATTTTGGGCTGCAATAAATTGGGCCTAGCAGGCCCGTCCGGACTCGGAATCAGCTAAATTTTATATCCAGAACGTTTGTTGCGAAATTTCCAAAAACTTTGTAGTTGAATAGTTTTCCATTTGACGACGTATTCGATCTGAAACGTGACAATCTTCAAAAAGAGTTCTGAGACAGATTTCTGAAAAATCCCAATTTGACTCCAACAAGGTTTCCACTTGTATTCTTGGTAATTCCTACACATCAAAGTGTAAAACAGAACATTGTGCACTTTTGCAACTATTAGTAGGTTAGTCCAAATAAATCATAAACTTTATATAAAAAGGAGTGTCAAAAGCATATTATTAGCATAAACCCATCAAAAATTATAGATATGTTATGGATGTTCAAAATCCAAGGCCAGATTTTCCGGCTGACCCTAAATTATTTGGCCCCTCTCCAGTTCGAGCCAGAACCATTCAAGACTGTGAAGGTGCTTCAGGTTCTCCCAGGCCGGATTATCCGGCCCTAAAAACCCTGAACAATAGCAGCCTCCTGTTATGGTTGTGGATCAACATCAAGGGCAAGATTCATCATCTCCTATTCCTGCTGATCAAACTGGAGATCAAGTCCAAGCTAATGATTCCAACGAAGACTCAAATGGTGAATTTATTCCTCCAAGAGACAACATATTGATTGAACTTTGTCGCAAAGCTCATCTAGATAGGAATCTCGAATTAAGGGGTCACACTCTTCAGAAAGTTGTTGGTGATCTCCGACGAAGGGTGTCCACAAGAAGGGAGCTAGCAAGCTTTGGTGAGCACCAAGCTCACATCTCCATGGTGGAACCCAAGAAAGTGTTTGAAGCTCTTGAAGATTCGGACTGGGTTGTTGCTATGTATGAAGAGTTGAATAACTTTGAATGCAACAAGGTTTTGAAATTAGTAGAGAATCCCAAGGATTGCCGCAATGTTATCGGCACAAAGTGGATCTTTAAAAATAAGCAAGATGAAAATGGCATTGTTGTAAGGAACAAGGCAAGACTTGTGGCAAAAGGCTATTCCCAAGTTGAGGGCATCGACTTTGGCCAGACTTATGCTCTAGTGGCTCGTCTTGAGTCCATCTGTATCCTTCTTGCTTATGCTGCTCATAATAATTTTAAATTGCAACAAATGGATGTTAAGAGTGATTTTCTTAATGGTCCTCTACATGAGTTGGTATATGTGAAGCAACCCCCGGGATTTGAGGATCATAACTTTCCGAACCATGTCTACAAACTCGATAAGGCACTCTATGGCCTTAAACAAGCCTCACGTGCGTGGTATGAGCACCTTAAAGAGCTTTTGCTAGATCGTGGCTTTGAAGTTGGGCAAATTAATCCCACTCTTTTTACTAAGAAGGTTAAGCGGGAGCTTTTCGTATGCCAACTATATGTAGACGACATTATCTTTGGCTCTACTAATAAAGCTTTTAATGATGAATTTTCAAAGCTTATGGCTGACAGGTTTGAGATGTCTATGATGGGGGAGTTATGGTTCTTTATTGGATTTGAGATCAAACAACTTAGAGAAGGAACCTTCATAAATCAAGAAAAATACATCCAAAACATGCTCACGAGATTCAAGATGACGGATCTTAATGGTGTCGCCACCCTAATGCAAACTAAATGTCATCTCGAACTCAATCCTCACGGTAAATATGTGGACCAAAAGGTATACCGGTCCATGATCGGCTCTCTTGTTTACCTCTGCGCATCTATACTCGATATTGTGTTGAGTGCAAGCAGCTCCTAAATAAAGCCACTTAGTGGCGGTCAAGAGGATCTTTCGATATTTGGTTCATTCCCCTAATTTTGGTCTATGGTATCCCAAGGGCTCCAATTTCTCTCTATGTGGCTATACTGATTCAGATTGGGCTGGTGATAAGGATGATTGGAAATCAACTTCTGGAGCTTGTCAATTCTTGGGAAGGTCATTGGTATGTTGGTCTTCTAAAAATCAAAATTGTATATCTCTCTCCACCGCTGAGGCCGAATATGTGGTTGTTGCTAGTGCATGTACACAATTATTATGGATGAGGCAAACTTTAAAGGAATACGATGTCATTCGTGACAAAGTGCCTCTTTTATGCGATAATGAAAGTGCAATCAAAATTGCGTACAATCCGGTGCAGCACACAAGGACCAAGCATATTGAGATTCAGAATCATTTTATTCGGGACCATGTTGCTCGAGGTGATATTGATCTATCTTTTGTGAGCACGAAGAACCAACTTGCTAATATTTTCATTAAGCCACTTGATGAAGCAAGGTTTTGTTACTTGAGGAATGAGCTAAATATTATTGATTCAAGGAGCTTGTCTTGATTACCCATGCACTCACTCTTATATCTCATCCTTTTTTGGTATAGATGTGGGCATGGATATGGGAGGAGTGTGGTCCTAATTGATTGGGCTAACCCTCCCCCCCATAATGCTGAAAGCAAGTCAAATCATTTCTCTTAATATCATTTTGTGATATGTGACCTTATTGATGAGTATTGGTCATGAACCCAAGATATATCTTCGCGGTGTCATACCATGCACTCCAACAAGGTGGCCTTGGCCACCGCCCTCTTCCATGAGAAGATTTGGTTTTATGTGGATCTTATTGGTTGTTTTTGTTCATCTCATGTTCTTATGGAAATCACACTCAATTTTGGCCTTTAGTTGATTTGATTCTTGCAATCTTGAGTGTGTAGTACCATCTCAGTTTGGTTCTCTAATCCCAAGCCTCTCTCTACCCCTAAGACATCTCTTCTAGCACACAAGTCCTTTGTTCATCTTGTGGGGGTTTTGTTTGGGGACACGCGGGCCTGAACCTGTGTGCAATAGGAATTCAGATTTCAGGTCGGATAATCCGGCCCAAGTGTAGGCTGGATAATCTAGCCCTGGCGGTTGCAGTCTATTAAGGACTGGCAGGGGGAAAGGGCTCACAATGAGCAGTTCTTCCCCCGACCCCTCCTCCCTCTCCCCAGTCGCCATCTGCCGCCCCCACCCTCCCTGGAGCCTTCTCGGCCACCGGATTCTCCGGGCCTCCCCCGGATCTTCTCCCTCGCGCCTCCGGGTGATCCCTTGCGGTGCTAGCATCGCTCTGCTTCCTTTTTGGCATTTCGGTGCCAAAGGGGGATAAGTAGTTCTATTAGGTCTTCGTGGATTTGCATGGGTCAGGCGCAATCATTTGCATATCTTTTCAGTCTTTTTCTCGCTTGTGCCCATTTAGTGTTGAACTTTTGTTTGTGATTTTCTTTGTATGAGACTATGTTTATGTGTGGCTCTAGATTTATCTTGTGGATTATACTTATGGATTCATCTATCATATTGGCTATACTATCTCGAGGAAGGCGTTCATAATGGCTATCATTGGGTATTCTTATACTATATTGAGGACGCCTCTCTCTCACGATGGTATGAATATTTTGCCTATGTTCCAATGAAATAGACTTGTACCTACTTGTGTGCATTTGTATTCAAATGCAAAAAAATTATTATGCACACATTGAGGGGGAGTCTTTTTCATTTGTTAAAATGTTGTTGTTATTAGAGGTATCTTGCAAATCTTAGTATTGTCATCTAACACCAAAAAGGGGGAGATTGAAAGAACATTTCATGGTTCCCTATGTTTTGTGTGTTAGATAACAATACCGTGGAGTTTCTCATGTGTGCTAAGTGTTGCAGGGAAGTGTTTTTGGTGTTTGGGGGCCGGATTATCCACCCCATCTAGGGCCGGATAATCTGGTCTGACCTTCTCGGCTAGGGCTGGTCGCCTGTGAGCTTCTGTCCGGGGGCGGTTTTTCTCCCGAACAATCTGCTGCTGGGGGCGGATTTTTCCCCAACCGGATAATCGGGCCTTCCTCTAGGGCTAGATAGTCCGACCCCCAGGAGAAGATGCCAAGGACCGTTCTGCGCGAGCTTCTGTTCGGGGCGGATTTTCCCCCGGATAATCCGAGTCTGGGGTGGAGTTTTCCCCAGGCTGGATAATCCGGCCCTCACTTAGGCCGGATAATCTGACCCCAAAAAGCTCCAACGGCTCCACCTAGACAGGTGGTATAAAAGCCCCATCTACTCCTCATGTCAGAACTCTTGATTCATTTGAAAAAGTTCAGACCTATTGCAAAAGCACTCATCCAAGATCTCCCACTTCAACCACCTGAAGTCTCTGATCTTTGGGGTAATTGAAGGAGGATACATCATTCATCGTCATCACGAATCAAGCGCTTCAACTCCTCTCCATTCACTTGGAGAATACCCGATCTAGTATTCTTGTTAATATCTAGATCTTTGGTTTGGTTATTGATAACAATTGTTCTTGTCGTAGCTTGTTGTCATTACGGGAGCCTCCAATTCGGTTGTGGAGTTGTGCCCCGCTAGTTGTGTAAAGGCGCCGGTTCCCGCTTCGAAGGGTTCCAATAGTGGAAAGGTGGATCAGGCCTTTGGTGGCGAGATCCATCAGAGAACAGGGTGAGGCCTATTGTGGCATGGTGGTCTTAGTACCGCCCACCCCTCCAACGCAGATGTACTTCCCTTAACAAGGAAGGAACTGCGGTAAAACAAATCATGTGTCTCCACGTGCTCCACTACGGTTTCCTCGTTCCTCACTCTTACTCTCCTTTACTCGCTAGTAGTTAGGTTGGCATATAGGGAAATTCTAAATAGTCGCATATCTAGAGAATTTACCTTTTGTGTCAAGCCTAAAATTGAAAAAGCATTAAAATTTGAAGTAGCACCTATTCACCCCCCCCCCCCCCCTCCCCACCCTTTAGGTGCCCATACGATCCATTTCAGGTTGCTTAACATATACCAACTCATGCAATGGGCCATTAAGAAAGGCACTTTTAACATCCATTTGCTGTAATTTAAAATTATGATGAGTTGCATAAGCAATAAGGATACATATGGACTCAAGGTGAGCCACGAGAGCATAAGTCTCACCAAAGTCGATGCCTTCCACTTGGGAAAAACCTTGTGCAACTAGTATTGCTTTGTTCCTCACAACAATCCCATTCTCATCTTGCTTATTCTTGAATATCCACTTTGTGCCAATAACATTGCGGCATTCTTTGGGTTTCTCTACTAGCTTCCAGACTTTGTTGCGCTCAAAATTGTTGATCTCTTCATGCATAGCCACAACCCAGTCTAGATCTTCAAGTGCTTCAAAAACCTTCTTGGGTTCCACCATGGATATATGGGCTTGATGGTTGTAGAATCGTGCAAACTCACCCCTTTTGGACACCCTTCTTCTTAGATCACCCACCACTTTATCAAGTGTGTGACCTCTGAGTTAAAGATTCCTTTCAGCTCGAGTTTTGCATCGAGTTTCAATTTCCTTATTGTTTCTTGGAGGAATTTCTTCATCATTCTTTCCCTCGTCTTGGCCAATAGCTTGACCTTGATCAACAATTTGTTCAGCACTGACAATTGACGGAGATACTTGCCCTTGATCTTGATCTGCAACCATATTAGGAGGTTGCTGCACTGGGCTTGCAGGGCCAGATAATCCGGTCAAGGGAGGGGCCGAAAATTCAGCCTGGGAACTTCAACTTCTTCTTGATCATTTCTGGAGCGTGAGGGAGATGTAGGTCCGGATAATCTGGACCCCTTGGCTAGATAATTCGTCCTGGGACGTCCAGCTTGATCAAATGATGGATGATCTTAAGGGGGTTTGTTGTGTAGGTGCAGTAGTTGCTTTGACCGGTGGAGTTTGTTGATCTTGTGTAGATGAGGGCTCTACTTGAGTAGAGCATTGTCCTTCTCGATCCTCCACAAGGGGTTCCCCAACGGGGCAGTAGAAACCCACACCTATTCTTCTTATAGCATCTTGGGGTATTTCAACATCTATATCACAAACATCAACTTGCCCCACATGGGAGCCGTCATTTTCCTCGAACACCACACTACAAGATTCTACAACAATTCTGGAGGTCTTGTTGTAGACTCTATAAGTGTGGGATTCGGCACCATAACCAACAAAAATACCTTCTAAAGCCTTAGACTCAAATTTAGAAAAACAAACTCCTTTAATGAGAAAGAAACACTTACAACCAAATACCCAGAAGTATGATATGTTGGGCTTGTTACCGGTAAGTATTTCATAAGGTGTCTTGTCCAAGATCTTGTGGAGGTAAATACGGTTTGGAGATTGACATGCAGTGGATATAGCTTCAGCCTAGAAATTGTAAGGGGACTTGAATTCAGCCAGCATAAACCTTGCCATATCCATCAAAGTCCGGCTTTTCCTCTTGGCTACACCATTTTATTGAGGGGTGTACGTAGCGCAATATTGATGTCTTATCCCCTCTTCACTTAGAAGTTCATTCAATGTGTAGTTCTTGAACTCGGAGCCGTTGTCGCTTCTTATTGCCAAAATAGGGACATTGTGTTAACGTTGAACCTCATTAATTCGCAAAGTCGGTGGCGGTTTGTTGAGTCTCACTTTTCTGCTTGAAGAAGTAGACCCATGTGTACCTTGAGTAGTCATCAACAATGACAAGACAATAATTCTTACCACTAAGACTTGCATGACATGGAGTACCAAAAATATCCACATGAAGGAGCTCTAAGATTCTCTTTGACAAAATAATTGTCTTCCTTCGATGGGGAGAGTCATGCATCTTTCCTTCAACACAAGCCCTGCAAACATGATCTTTGGCAAAGGAAACATTTTATTTTAGTCCAAGAATGTGGCCACCCTTGTGAAGAGTTTGCAAAGTTCTCATGTTGACGTGGGCTAGATGGTGATGCTATAACCAGCCCACGTCTACCTTCCCGAATAAGCAGATTGGACCTGCAGTGGTTTTCCCCGAAAGGTCCACCACATACAAGTCATTTTTGACATACCCAACGAAAGCAACCTTTAGAGACTTGCTCCACAAGAGTACCACAATATCATCATCAATAAAACTTGCAAAGCCCATCTTACCAAGGGCTAATACATTGCAAATGTATCTATAATTTTTGATGTTCCATGCTTGGTTTTATCCACTTTCTTGTGTTTTGTTCCAACTTTGGAGTACTTTTCATATGATTTCTTGGACTAACCTATTAACAAGAGCCACAGTGCCAGCTGCCTGTTTTCTGTTGTTTTTGGTTCCAGGAAAGTCAGAAAATGAATATTCTCGGAATTGGATGGGACAAAAGCCAAAGTGCCTATTTTTCCGGAAGTCATCAAGTGCCAGAATACGAGACGGAGAAGGGCCAGGGGGCCACCACACCACCTGGCCGCGCGGCCCAGCCTAGCCTGCCACAGGGGGTGGTGTGGCCGCCCCTGGCACCCCCTCGGTCTCCCCTTCCGCCTATAAGATGCCCTCGGGACGAAAACCCTAAGTACCCGATCAAAAATCCATGAAAGAGTCTATAGCCGTCGTCATCTCCATCCCTAGATCGGGAGGGATCTGAAGCTCTCCCGGCACCCTGCCGGAGAGGGGAATTCACCCTGGAGGCCTTCTTCATCACCATGCAAGCCTCCGGTGTGATGCGTGAGTAGTTCATCCTTGGACTACGGATCCATGTAGTAGCTAGATGGCTGGTTCTCCTCCTTTGTGCTTTCATGTTTAGATCTTGTGAGCTCCGTTCATGATCAAGATCATCTATTTGTAATTCTGCATGTTGTGTTTGCGGGGATCCGATGGATATTGAGATGCTATTTCAGATTGATTATTGATTCTATCATGTCTTTGTTATGTGTGATCTTGCATGCTTTCCGTTGTTAGTAGCTATCTTGGCCAAGTAGATGCTAGCAACTCCAAGAGTTAGTATTTATGCTCGATAGTGGGTTCATGCCTCTAGTAATCTAGGGAAGTGATAGAAATCTCTAAGGTACTAGATGTGCTGTTGCTACTAGGGAGAAAACAACAATCATTTGTTCATAGAACAATCATATTGTTTACTTTACACGCAGTTCGTAAAGCAATAATCTGTTGCTTGCAACTTAATACTGGAGGGGGTTCGGATGATAACCTAAAGGTGGATTATTAGTCATAGATGCAGTTGGATGGCGGTCTATGTATAATGTTGTAATGCCCAATCGAATCTAAAAGGAGTCAAGATGATTAGTATATGCATGTATTGCTTTCTCGATGTTTGTCAATTGCCCCGCTGTAATTTGTTCACCCGGCATGTTATCTATCTTAAGGAGAGCCACCTCTAGTGAACTATGGATCCCGGTCCTTGTCTTTTACATACAATCTACAAACTGTTACTGCTTTGTGTTTACTTTCTGCAAACTTTTACTTATTTCCATTCGATACGTTTAATCCTTTGTTTTCCGCAAAACACGGTGAGATTGACAACCTCATCGCAAGTTGGGGACAAAGTTCTGTGGTTGTGTTGTGCAGGTCTCCACGTTGCTACTAGCACCGGTAGTGCGCCCTGCCAAAGCTCAGCTAGTAACACCTTTGGGGTGTTTCCTTGCTCCTACTAGTTCAATTAAACCTTGGTTTCATACTGAGGGAAACTTGCTGCTATGCTCATCATACCTTCCTCTTGGGGTTCCCAATGAGCTCTACATCATCAACGCTCCAGCATTTTCCTGGCGCCATTACAGAGCCATCAAGCATTTTTCTGGCGCCATTGCCGGGGAGTCAAGGACATCTTCACAAGGGGAGTCCCTCATAACCAATCTCTTTACTTTGTTATTTTTGTTTTGCTTTGTTTGCTTGTTTCTTTATCAAAAACACACAAAAATTAGTTTTACTAGTTTGCTTTCTTATTTCAAAAATACAAAAAAAATTAGTTCCTACTATAGTTTTTATTTTCGTTGGTCTGTTATTTTCTTGCTTTGTCATGCTTTCTATCAATGGTTGGTTTCTTTGAAACTGGATCTTATTGGCAAGGTGGGTTCACGGAAGAACAAAAATATCATTATAAGGAACATCGCTTGTCACAAAAAGGGAAACACTTATGGGAACAAATTGATAAATTGAATATCATTGCTAGAAAAGTGTGCTCTACTTATAATGTTACTTATTGCTTTGATAAATCTTGTTGCTGTAGGAGGTATAAACACCTCCCTTTTCAATGTGAGTATAATGATAATGTTACCATATCTTCTTATGTTAAGGGAAATTATGACTTTTATGATGTGGAACAAATTGAAGAATTTATTGCTTGGAAGGGTGCATTCGAACTAGCTTATTTGCTTGAAAATACTGATGATGCACCTTATAAATATGAGGTTTATGATATACTTCAATTTTTCTTTGATAATTACAAGGAAGAAAATGGCTATATTCTTGAATATCTTAATAGATGCTCTCCACCAATGGAAGAGACTAATGCCTTGCAGGAGACTATGGAAGAAGAAATTGTTGAAACTGGAATCTCATTGGATGAAAAAGAGGAGGAGAGTGATGATCTAGAGGAGGAAGAATGGATCTACCCATGCCTACCTTCTAATGAGAGTAACTCTTTATCTAAAACTACCATTGATTGAAAGAAGATACACTGAGCTTGGGTGGATCACCCCTATTGTTTATATGAGGGTGAGGGATTGGTGGATCAGGTGAGTATAAGTGAGAGACCTCACTATAATCCTCCTTACTACTTCCCTTTTTTAAGAGGAACTCTTATTTTTATCGTCACCCTCCAACTCTTCTTAAGTGGAGTTAGCCTTAGCTTGAGTTGCAGCCTTAGTGGAAGATGGAGGAGTGGCTATGGGTGGTGAGAGACATGCTATCATTTCACGCATCTCTTGCATTTGGGCCTCCATGGTTTTAATCAAGGTTGTTTCCAACGTCTTGAGATCATCCATGGTGACCTTGTCCACAGCCTCACCACCATCCCTAGTACCCATATTCTCTTAGGCGGTAAAGCCCAAATAAAGAGACGAGGCTCTGATACTAATTGAAATAGATCATATGGGCACCTAGAGGGGCCTAAATAGGTGCTACTCCAAATTTTAACTCTTTTTAAATTTTAGGCTTGACACAAAGGTAAATTCTCTAGATATGCAACAAAGATGAATTTCTCTATATGTGAACCTAGCTACTAAGCGAGTAAAGGCGATGAGAGGAACGAGGTAACCATAGTGGAGCACGCAGAGACACATGATTTGTTTTACCGCAGTTCCTTCCTTGTTAAGGGAAGTACATCTGCGTTGGAAGGGTGGGAGGTACTAAGACCACCATGTCACAAGAGGCCTCATCCTGTTCTATGGTGGATCTCGCCACAACTGGCCTGATCCACCTTTCCACTATGTGGTACCCTTCAAGGTGGATACCGGTGCCTTTACAACACTACCGGGGCACACATCCACAACTAAATTGGAGGCTCCTGAGATGACAGCAAGCTGCCACTAGAAACAAGTTTATCATAAATGAAATCAAGATCTAGATATTCGTAGGAAACTCTAGATCAAGAAGCCCCCAAGTGAATGGAGGGTAAATGAAGATCTTGATTAGTGTCGATGAAGATCAAAGGCTCCTCCTTTGATTCCCCAAAGATCAAAGACTTCGGGTTGTTGAAAGTGGAGATCTCATGAGAATCGATATGAATAGCACTGCACTTTTTTTATGATCCAAGAGGACTGAAATGAGGATCAAATGGGGTATTTATACCCCCTGCCAAAAGCCAGATGTTGGAAGAAACTAGGGTCGTGGGTGCCGGATAATCCGGCCGGGATAAACATCTGGCCCAGAAACGGAAAATCCAAGCCAAATTGATGGGGTTCGTTGCATGGAAAACAAAAAATCCTATGGTTGCAACCACCAAGATCATATCTAGGAGATACATGTAACGATTTCAAATGCACTCAACCTTGAAGACCGTAACACGGGATAACGTTCCTGCAAACAAACGTGGATATTGTAGAGTGTACACGACCGTCCTCAAGGACACGATGACAACGCCACACGTGCAGCGCCTCTATAATCGGTCACACGTACGGTGTGCTGATTACTTCCTTCCCTCTCTCCAGCGCAGCAATGGAAGTAGGGGATCCTTAGGAACTCCACCAATGCTACGACATGGTGGTGATGGTGGTGGAGAATATCTTGAGCAGGGATTCGCCTAAGCACATCACTCATGGCAATGGACAAGGCTAGATGGGGAGGAAGATGCCAACCAAAGGGCATATGAGAGGAGGGGTTAAGTGTTGTGTGAGAGGAGATCCACCCCACCTTTTATAGGGGAGGGGGCAGTCCCTTGCCATGGTTGGCCGCCAAGGTGGGTGCCCCCACCTTCATGTGGGTGGAGGCTCCACTCACCCAAAATACAACTCCACTTTCTCATGTTAAATTTTCACTCAAAATCAAGAGTAATGCAATTAAAATTCCCTTTTAATTCACTTGATTTAATGCAACTCATTCGATGAACACTTCATTTAATAAGTACTTCATTTAATGAACACATTGATAATCCAATCCCCGATAATATTTCGATACACCAAAACTATTCTGGCAAATTTATCAGAACAATTCCTCCACTGTCCAGTATTTTCTCCGATGTTCCCTATTCATTCAAATGCGTCGATTACCCTTAAGTGTATATCCCTACGGGCTCGTGAACTGAGTGGACATGATCGATACATTCTCTTATCGATAATCATTAGTGGGACCTGGAGATCCATAATTACTCCCACCAGCTCAAACGATGAACTAGTGATCGCGTGAACCTTTATTCGCAGTAACATATTCCTTTTATCTCATGATATTTTACTTGTCCGGGATCCAAGATCACCCATACCTAGTTCGATCTCGTTACTGACAAGTACTCTTTTCTCGTTCCCATGATATAACATCTTTAGTGATCATTATCACTTGCTTGCAAGCTATGTTAATGTGAAATCATTGAGAGGGCCTTGAGTATATCTCTCCATCATTAGGATGGAAAAATCCCACTCTTGATCCATGAGCCTCAACTAACACTTTCCAAGTACCCGACGACACCTTTATAATCACCCTATTATGGTGTGAGGTTTGATGCAATCAAAGTAATCTTCCGGAGTCAGTGATTGATGTGATCTCATAGTCTAAGGATTAGAGTTACTTCGAATGATGTTATAGTAATGTAAACATAATGGCATGATTATGTTACTATACTTTGGGAGTATGTTCATCACATTATTCAATCAATGGTGTGACCTTGTTATTAACAACATCGAATATCATGATCAGGAAACCTTGATCATCTGTTAATCAACAAGCTAGTGAAATGAGAGGCATCACTAGGAACCTTCTATTTTTTTATTAAACACACATGTATTAATGTTTCCTTTTGATACAATTATAGCCTGAGAAATAAACATCTATTATAAACCTGGAATAACATAATAACCATTTATTATTGCCTCTTGGGCATATTCCTTTCAATCTCCCACTTGCACTAGAGTTAATAATCTAGTTTTACATAGCTATGAATCTAACACCCATAGCATTCTAGTGTTGATCATGTTTTGCCTTTGGGAGAGCTTTAGTCAACGGATCCGCAATGTTCAAATCTGTGTCTACTTTGCAAATCTCTACATCACCACCCTGGACATGTTCCTGGATGGAGTGATAATGGCGCTTGATATGCTTGGAATTCTTGTGAGACCTTGGTTCCTTAGCATTGGCTATAGCACCATTGTTGTCACAATATATAACCATTGGATCCAAAACACTTGGAACCACATCTTGTTTGGAAATCAACTCCTTGATCCAAATCTCTTCCGCCACTACTTCTGAAACAGAGATATACTCCGCCTGCATTGAAGATCTTTCCACCACAGGTTGCTTGGAACTCCTCCAACTCACCGTTCCTCCATTCATAAGAAATACATATCCGGATTGTGACTTAGAGTCATCCGGATCAGTGTCGAAGCTAGCATCAATGTAACACTTTGCGACGAGCTCTTATTCACTGCCATAGATGAGAAACATGTATTTAGTTCTTCTTAAATACTTAAAGACATTCTTAACCGCTTTTTAGTGTTGTTCACGTGGATTAGATTGGTACTTGCTAGTCAAACTAATAGCATGTGCCACATCCAGTCTTGTACACAATATATCATACATAAGAGAACCTATGGTTGAGGCATAGGGGATATTGACCATCAACTCTCTATCTTGTGTGTAGCTGGACATTGAGTCGTACTCAAAATCATACCTTGCTCCATAGGTAAGAGTCCTTTATTACTATCTTGCATCTTGAACTTATTCAAAATCTTGTCAAGGTATGTACTCTGTGATAATCCAATTAAGCGTCTTGATCTATCTCTATAGATCCTGATGCCCAAAATGTAGGCAGCTTCGCCAAGGTCCTTCATCGAAAACTTACTATTTAAGTAATCTTTTACGCTATTCAAAAGATCTACATCATTTCCAATTAATAATATGTCATCCACATATAATATCAGAAATGCTATAGAGCTCCCACTCACTTTCTAAAAGCCTCTCCTATAGTTTGGAAAAATCCAAACTCTTTGATCACTTCATCAAAGCGGAGATTCCAACTTCGGGATGCTTGCTTCAGTCCATAGATGGAACGCCGAAGTTTGCATACCTTGTTAGCATCCTTAGGATTGACAAATCCTTTGGATTGCATCATATACAACTCTTCCTCAATGCTTCCATTTAGGAACACTGTATTGACATCCATCTTCTAGATTTCATAATCAAAAAATGCAGTAATTGCTAACATAATCCTAGTTCATTTTAGCGTCGCTACGAGAGAGAAAGTCTCCTCGTAGTCAACTCCTCGAATTTATCGAAACCCTTTCATGACAAGTCATGCTTTATAAACGGTTACATTACCGTCAGCATCAGTTTTCTTTTTTGAAAATCCATTTATTCTCAATGGCCTTGCGGTCACGAGGTAAGTCCACCAAAGTCCAAACTTGGTTTTCGTACATGGATCCCACCTCAGATTGCATGGCTTCAAGCCATTTGTTGGAATCTAGGCTCATCATTGATTCATCATATGTCACAGGGTCATCACTTCCATCTACCATGAAATTCAAGAATGGATTACCATACAGTTCAGGTGCTGCACGTATCCTGCTTGACCTGCGAGGTAAGGTAGTGTTCTCTTCCGAAGTTTCATGATCCTCATCATTAGTTACCTCATCATTCAGTGGAGTCACCACTGGAACAGTTTCCGGTGCTGCGTTACTCGCCACTTCAGGAGGAGGAGGTTCGATAACCTCGTCGAGTTCTACCTTCCAACTACTCACACCTTTCTCCAGAAAGGATCCATTCTTGACAACAAAAACCTTGCCTTCGGATCGGTGATAGAAGGTGTACCCAATTATTTCTTTTGGGTATCCTATGAAGACACATTTTTCCGCTTTGGGTTCGAGCTTATCAGGTTGAAGTTTCTTCACATAAGCATCGCATCCCCAAACTTTTAGAAATGACAGCTTAGGTTTGTGACCAAACAATAATTTATACGGTGTCATTTCAACGGATTTTGATGGTGCCCTATTTAAAGTGAATGCAGCTGTATCTAATGCATGACCCCAAAATGACAGTGGCAAATCGGTAAGGGACATCATAGATCACACCATATCTAATAAAGTTCGATTACGACGTTCGGATACACCATTTCTTCGTGATGTACCGGCGGGAGTGAGTTGTGAAATAATTCCACATTTTCTCATGTGCGTGCCAAACTCGTAACTAAGATACTCACCTCCATGATCGGATCGAATAAATTTGATCTTTCTATTACGATGATTTTCTACTTCACTCTGAAATTTTTTGAACTTTTCAAATGTTTCAGATTTGTGTTTCATTAAGTAAATATATCCGTATCTACTTAAATCATCCGTGAAGGTTACAAAATAACGATATCCACCACGTGTAGACACACTCATTAGACCACATATATCGGTATGTATTATTTCCAATAAGTCGGTCGCTCGTTCCATTGTTCCAGAGAATGGAGTTCTAGTCATTTTACCCATAAGGCATGGTTCACATGTCTCAAATGATTCATAATCAAGTGATTCCAATAGTTCATCAGAATGGCGCTTCTTCATGCATTTAACACCAATATGACCTAAACAGCAATGCCACATATATGCAGCAATATCATCACTCAGCTTGATTCTTTTGGCATTCACATTATGAATATGCGTACTACTAATATCAAGATTCAAAACAAATAAACCATTCAACACATGTGCATGACCATAAAAGATATTATTCATATAAAAGGAACAACCATTGTTCTTAGACACGAATGAATAACCGTCTCGCATTAAACATGATCCAAACATGATGTTCATGCTTAATGCAGGCACCAAATAAGTTTATTATCAATCTTGATGGCAGATGAAGTGGCAGCGTCCCAACAACAATCACATCCACCCTTGATCCATTGCCTACGCGCATCGTCACTTCATCCTTTGCTAGCGGTCGACTACTCCTTAGCCCTTGTTTCGAGTTACATATGTTAACAACCGAACCGGTATCAAATATCCAGGTTCTACTTCGACTACTAGTAAGGTACACATCAATAACATGTATATCAGATATACCGTTGTTCACGTTCCCGACCTTATTATCTGCAAAGTATTTTGGGCAGTTCTGCTTCCAGTGACCAGTCCCCTTGTAGTAGAAACACTCAATGTCAGGCTTAGGGCCTCCTTTGGTTTTATTTTCAGTCTTGGAAATAGATTTTCCATGCTTCTTAGAGTTACCCTTGGATTTGCCTCTCTTGCCTCTTTTCTTAAAACTGGTGGTCTTGTTGACCAACAAACTTGGTGCTCTTTCTTGATGTCTACCTCGGTAGTTTTTAGCATGGTTGCGAGTTTAGTGAGTGACTTGTTCGCACTAATCATCTTGTAGTTTAGCACAAACCCTTTGTAGCTAGGTGGGAGTGGCTGCATAACCCTAGGTGGAATCTCACATCCCAGTGTCTCAAGACATTGAGCGTAGCCCATCATCTTAATGGCGTGCTCGTTCACAGAGCTATGCTTCTCCATCTTAGCGCTAAAGAACTTATCGGAGATCTCATATCTCTCAGCACGGATTTGGTCCCCAAACATAGTTTCAAGTTCTTCCACAATGACATCATCATCAGTAAGTTCAAAGCGCTTTTGGAGTTTAGGCTCTAGCGACTAGAGGATCGCACACCACACAAGAGTGTAGTCATCATATTTCACGCCATACGCGTCACGCTCTTCCTGAATCGCGGTAGCTGCAGGGGTGTTACCTAACGGATCGTCCAATACATAGGACTTCTTCATGCCCATGAGCATGATCCTCATGTTGCGGTGCCAGTTAGTGAAGTTAGACCCATTATCTTGCAGATTTTCTCTATCGAGGAATGCATTAAAATTGAATGCAGGGGTGCCATGATCTACAATATATTTGCAAAGACTATTTTAGACTAGGTTTATAAAAGATAGAGTTCAAGTCAATTTAAAATTACTATGAGAACTACCACTCAAAAACAACATCCCTCTAGTCATTTTTAATGATTACACGAACCAAATTCACTACACCATGACCGATCGTCACGAGTGGTGGTGCAACTCCAACGGCAAGCATCATATGGACATCATATCATTCATATGACTCGTGCTTTACCTTTCGGTTCATGTTCCGAGACCATGTATGTACATGGTTGGCTTGCCAAGTAAGAATCTTAGTATCCGCGTGTGTAAAACTGTCTTACACCCGTTGTATGTGAACGTAGATTCTATCACACCCGATCATCACGTGGTGCTTCAAAACGACGAACTTTCTTAACGGTGCATACAAAGGAAGAACATATTATTATCTTGATATTAGTGAGAGGGATCATCTTATAATTCTACCGCCAAGAACTAAGCAAGACATAAGCAAAATAAGATGCATAAAAAGAGATAAGCATCACATGCATATAAAATGTGATATGATATGGTCCTTTCTTGCACTTGATCTTCATCATGTGCTCCATGGTATGATCTCCATCATTCCACTGGCGTGGCTCCAAGGTCCATGGCGCCACCATCATGGTCGTCTCCACCATTACAATATATCTCTTGGATATACATAAATAGCACGCAGACCATAAAAGATAAAGACAACCATATGGCTCTTGTCGGTTGTTTAACTTACAATAAATGTCATTGCTTAAAACAATTTTTGTAACAATGATCATATCACATCACATGCCCTGTAAAAACAAGTTAGACGTCTTGTAATTTATTTTTGCATATTTTACGTGGCTTTGGGCTTTCTAGGAGAGAACCACTCTACCTACGAATTTCAGCCACAATGTTGACAATCAAGTTATTTGCAAACTGTTGTAAATTACATCACGATTATGTTGGGAGAGACAGGCACCCGCTGAGCCACTTATGTAATATGAGTTGCATGTCAAGCGTGGGACAGGTCTCATGTGCGAGGACATGTAAAGTTAGTCCGGGCCGCTTCGTCCCAACATGCCACCATGATCAAAATTTACACAAGTATGAAACAATGAGACTATCAACACCCACATCTCTATGTGTTCTAACCGTACAAAGCATATAAACATAGACATAGCTCTGATACCACTGATGGGGTTCGTTGCATGAAATAACCACCAAGATCATATCTAGGAGATACATGTAACAGTTTCAGATAGACTCACCCTCGAAGACCGTAATGCGGGATAATGTTTCCGCAAACAAACGTGGTTATTGTAGAGTGCACACGACCTTCCTCAAGGACACGATGATAACACCACGCGTGCAGCGCCTCCATAATCGGCCACACGTACGGTGTGCCGACAACTTCCGTCCCTCGCTCCAGCGTGGAAGCGGAAGTAGGGGATCCTCGGGAACTCCACCAATGCTACGACATGGTGGTAATGGTGGTGGAGAAGATATTGAGCAGGCCTTCTCCTAAGCACTCTGCTTGTGGCAATGGACAAGGCTAGAATGGGAGAAAGATGCCAACCAAATAGCATATCAGAGGAGGGGTTAAGTGTGTGTGAGAGGAGATCCACCCCACCTTTTGTAGGGGGAGAGGCAGTCCCTTGCCATGGCTGGCCGCCAAGGTGGGTGCCCCCACCTTCATGTGGGTGGAGGCTCCACTCACCCAAAATTCAACTCCATTTTCTCATGTTAAATTTCCACTCAAAATCAAGAGTCATGCAATTAAAACTCCTTTTTAATTCACTTGATTTAATGCAACTCATTCAATGAACACTTCATTTAATGAACACATTGATAATCCAATCGATAATATTCTGATACACCGAAACTATTCTAGCAGATTTATCAGAACAATTCATGTGATGTCCAGTATTTTCTCTGGTGTTCCCTATCCACACAAATGTGTCGACTACCCTTAAGTGTGTATCCCTAAGTGATCGCGAACTAAGTGAACATGATCAAGAAATTCTCCGATCAATAATCATTAGCGGGACCTAGAGATCCATAATGACTCCCACCAGCTCAAGTGATGAACTAGTGATCGCGTGACCCTTTATTTGCAGTAACCTATTCCTTTTGTCTCGCGATATTTTACTTGTCCAGGATCCAATCATTCGATATCATCCACACCTAGTTAGATCCCATTATTGACACGTACTCTTTTCTTGTTCCCGTGATATAACATCTTTAGTGATCATTATCACTTTCTTGCAAGCTATGTTAATATGATATCACCGAGAGGGCCCTGAGTATATCTCTCCATCATAAGGATGGACAAATTCCACTCTTGATCCACAAGCCTCAACTAACACTTTCCAAGTACCTGAAGACACCTTTGTAATCATCATGTTACAATGTGACGTTTGATGCAATCAAAGTACTCTTCCGAAGTCAGTGATTGACGTGATCTCATGGTCTAAGGTTTAGAGTTATTTCGAATGACGTTATAGTAGTGTAAACATAATGGCATAATCATGTTACTATACTTCGAGAGTATATTCATCACATCATTAAATCAATGGTGTGACCTTATTATTAACAACATCCCATGTCATGATCAGGAAACCTTGATCATTTATTAATCAACAAGATAGTGTAATGAGAGGCATCACTAGGAATCTTCTATTTGTTTATTAAACACACATGTATTAATGTTTCCTTTCAATAAAATTATGCATGAGAAATAAACATCTATTGTAAACCTGAAATAACATAATAACCATTTATCATTGCCTCTCGGGCATATTCCTTTCACAAATGTCTGTCCCCCCATACCGTGTGATGCGCCTTAACTGCCTTGTAAAAAACCTAAGGGGAAGATTATCCGGCCATCTTGGTGGGGCGGATTATCCGGCCGGGGAAAAAGCTTCAGCCATAGCTAGACAATCCGGGGAAATACCCGCTGCCATACTACTTGACGCGCCGGCCGTCTTTGAGAAATATCCCTAGGAATGGGCGGATTATCCGGCCCGGGCAAAAGCTCTGGCCCTGGCCGGAAAATCCAGGGGAAACTCCCGTCCCCCCGTATAGCATGACGCGCCTTAGCACATTTGGCGACCGAGGCATGGGCAGACAATTCGTCCTTGACAGGGGCGGATTAACTCTTGTTTAGCTACATTTGGGGGAAATAATCTCAGGACTAAACACAATTAAATAATCCTTGGCATTGTTATCTAACACATAAAACACTAGAGATCATGAAATGTTGTTTTAGTTGGTCCTAAACAAATCGACGCTTCATAAATACCTAACACAACGACCGTAATGCTAAGAAAACTAGCTACAGAGCTAATGTTGGGGGTGGGAGATGGGAGGGGACGTGAAGGCGGTGCTTAATCCATGGTTGAAGATGACCACAAGCTGCCACAACCGGATACAACAATGATAGACACAAGGAGGACGAGCCGGTGCTGCAGATCTGCGAGGCTATAGCATCCGGTGCTAGAGAAGAAGAAGTAAAGGATTAGGTGTCGGTGTGTAGATCTAAATTGCCGCTACCACCAGAGCCATCGTCTAAGAGAAAAATGAGGATGAATTTGTTGGAAATATGCCCTAGAGACAAATAATAATAAGGACTATTATCATATTTCATAAAGTTTATGATTAGGTTTTATATCATGCTATAACTGTATTGAGAGGAATCAATACACATGTGATATATAAACAACCAAGGGTTCCCAGTGAAACTCTGTTCATTGGTCAACAGATGATCAAGTTTCCTGATCATGTGGCATTTATGCCAGTTGGAAATGGAGTCAACTCATTCTGAGAATGAGATGATGAAACAATACCCAACCTAAACATCGTGACCCGATCATGTCACGAAGTTCAAGTTATGATGATTATAATGGATCCTTGTAGACTATTCCTTAGACCGTGAGGTTATATCAATCACTGTCTCCCGAGAGTGCTTAGATAGCATCAAGCGTCACTTGGTAATACAGTGATTATAAAGGTGTGTTCAGGTACTCGGAGGAACCGTAGAGGCAATATATGTCAAGAGCGGGATTTGTCCGTCCACGTGATGGAAAGATACTTAAGGGTCCACTCGGAGAAGTTATATCCAATAGCTGCACAGCGTGTGATTTGATCACAGGGATATCACTTGTCGAATGAGTCAAGTAGCATTGTTCAGTAACGAGATTGAACACGACATGGTGACGTCATTGATCATATATCAGGCAATGCAAGTATCGAGAGACAAAGGGAATAAGACATGACTGTCCCGGTTCAAATGACGAAAGATCTTTGTGGAACGCACAGGGGTCACATGGCCATCCAGGTTCCTCTGTCGATCATTGGTTCGGGAGTGTCCCGACCATGTCTGGAGTGTTCCCGAACCGTGGGGTATCACGCTTAAGGGTTTTATGATGCTTAGAGAGTGCTTATAGGATCGGAAGAATCGCCAAAGAATAGTAGAGAGTAAACCGGAAGGGTTTCAGTAAGTCCGGAGGATATCCGGGAGTGGAGGTGGAAGGTGTTACATAGCCACGGATATTGAATAATATGTTCATGAATGTTAAATATTGATTAATCATTTATTCATAATTATTTAATAAAAGAGAAAATCAATTTAAAGGTCAAAAGGCTTAATGGGCCAATTCCGGAGGGAAGAGGGCCCATTAGGGAAAGGTAAGAGGGAGAAGGGCCAAAGGGGGTGGCCGGCGCCCTAGTGGTCCAGCCCCCCCCCCCACGTGGGGCCCATGGGGGTGGCCGGCGGTGCCACCCCTCCCCCTCTCCTCTCCTTTAGTCCCACCCCGGGACTTTAAGGGAGGTAGTACCTCCCCTTCCCCTATATATAGTGGGGGTATTTGGCCAGATAAACACACACAATATTCAATAAAGGTTTCCTCACTTTTGGGGAGACCTCCAATTGATATTCTCTCTCTCTCTCGTGACCACGGTCCCAAGTTCGGACTGCGCGAACGAGAGACATCTTCACCGTGGAGCGCTGTCGTGCTGCGAGATTCGGATCCAGGAGCTCTGCTTACGCAACTGCTACTGGATCGGGGAAGCGGGATTCATCGTCAGGCACCAGACATGTGTAACTCCCCGCGAGGTGTCACATTTGAGGCACTCAAGTCATTGGAGTCGCAGGAGCGTACGGACTTCATCACGACCTTGAGGTCGGCTTCGGCTCATCTACATCAACCACGCTCTCCTGAGCGTTGACAACACTTTTTGGTCTTCAAGGGTAAGGTCGTGAAAATCCCCTCCCGTTACTGTATTACTAATAGATAGGTCCTGGCAACATCAGGGGTTCAAGGGTGTACGGTAAAAATTATTGTTCTCATACGCAGAACCCCTACAGTGGTATCAGAGCTAGATCTATGCGTAGTAATGCTAGTACGGATAGAACACATGAGATGTAGCATGTGGGTGTTGATCTTTTAGTTGTTACCCTCCCACGTGTACTTGTGTATACCGCAGTAATGCTTGATGAAGTGGCCCCCAACCGACTTTACGCGTTCATTCGCGAGACTGGTCCATGCTTGACATACGGCTTGTACCGTATAAAGTGGCTTAGGGGGGTGTCTGTCTCTCTCGCATTAGTTGGTATGCTATTTGCAATGGAGGGCCCCGAAAGGGGTGTAGTATAGACAACTACTTGATCAGCGTTGTAGTGAAAGTTTGTAGGTAAGAACGGTTCTTGTGCGAAAGCCCATTCAGCCATGTAAAACATGCAAAGATAAAGTAGAGGCGTCTAACTTTGCTTTGCAGGGGGCATTTCTTTGTGATATGGTTGTGGCAAAGGTAAAGTGATTACCTTATGTTATGAAGTAGTAGTAGATAGTCACAGAGGTGACGGACTACCACGCCAGAAACGCACCGGTACCCTAGTGTCTACGGCGCCGAAACCCTGGCGTCGGAATCCAGTGACGACGGATGGAGATCACGACGTGAAGGACCATATCACATCGCATTTACATTCAATGCTATTGTTTGTATATCTTATTGTGTGCTAGTATTAGATACTCGACAGTAGCCTAATAAGATGTTCATTGGTTAAAATTACCAATGATTGTGTTCCTCCTTAGTGTGCACCACCAAGAAAGTTCTTCAGTATGAAGCAGGTCGTGATGATCAGGTGTCAGACATATCTACGTTCGCATACAGTGGGTGTAAGCCATGTTGCACATCGAATACACTAAGGTTGAGTTGGTGAGCCTAGCACGTTATATAGACGTGGCCTTGGAACGCGGATGGTCAATAGATCGAGCACGAGTCACATGAATGATGTGACCGACGTTTAGTGTCCACCCTTGAACCCACATTGATGGCCGTGATGATCGGGGGAGATGTGGGGAAAAGGGGTCATGTTACACTAGAACCCTTCAGGGGATAGGTGTTTCTGAGTGGAGTTATTATTATCTCATTTAATTATAAACTTAGTCTAATTCCTTTTGCAATTATAAATGTAGAGATGGCTCATCGTGAAGCTTACTTTGTCATTAAGGAATGGGTAATGGGTGAGAAACTTAGACTTGATGGATCGAACTTCCCTAGTTGGCTTGTGCGCCTGAATGATCTCCTTACTAGGAATCATGTGGTAGACTACATATGCCGCATGATGGATTTGACTGAGCCAGACCACTATGAGACCCCACAAGAGCTGGCAGACCGCTACTATCATCAAGAGATGTCCACCTACATTCAGATAATAATGCGTTATGGGATGGTGGATGAACTCCATCAGCTCATGGGTGATCTTGATCCATATTCGATGGTGGATCAGCTAAGAGCAGAGTTCATAAGCCATGTGCGCATGTGGAAGCACGAGCTGCTTGGAGAGTTCCTTTCCATACAGATGGAGGAGCACACATGTCTGAATGGTCACCTGGAGCGAATGCTTGATGCACACATCAGACTGGTTCACTTTGTGGACTACTGGATGGATGATCCGTTTACGATAGGCGTGCTTCTTTGATCGTTGCCTCCCAGCTATGAAGGACATGTCCGGAATAGTATCATAAGTGGTGATACGGAAACATTGGATTTCCAGGAGTTCATATTACGTTTCAGGAACGTAAAGGTTGAACCAATCACCGGTGAGGTCATCAATGACAAAGGTATATATTTGATATACAATTTTATAAATGTTATAATCTTGCAAACACATTTGAAGTGTTAAGTATATTTGATACTTGTTCTGCTTTACTGAAAATAGGTCCTTCTGCATATAGGTGCTTGCTGGAGAGGAGGTGACGTTGCGTGTTGATGGCGAGCATGATGATGATGGCCAATGACACTCTCCCTCGACATTTATCATTTAGTTTATGTTTTAGGATGATTATAGTAATCAAAAAGATTGTGAACTTCTTTAGTGTGTCTCACACTTTGTGAGATGGTTATTCATATGAGCTTGTAACAAATAGTTGTTCCACTTTTATGAATGATTTCTATTTGTGTTCATATCTTGTTTGATTATGTGTGAATTATCCTTGTTGTTTGAAACTAATTTAAAATACCTGAACATTTGTAAAATATTGAAATGCCTTGAAAAATACCCAACTTAATGATATGTTCATTTTGAATGAAACCATTGTTTAAATTCAAAGTTATGTGATAATATGTGAAAGTCATTTGATTTCTTATCACATATGAATCATGCCTAAGTTCGGAAAAATAACTAGAACACCATGTATTACTTCAATACAAAGTGTTTTAATGAATTGTTAAAAGTAAATACATATTCGATGTATTGTGTTTTAACAAAATGGTAATTATCATTATATGATTGTTTAAATGCGTAAAGAACTTTACCAAAGGAAACATGAGTA
This sequence comes from Avena eriantha, assembly GCA_910589775.1. Lineage (NCBI taxonomy): Eukaryota > Viridiplantae > Streptophyta > Magnoliopsida > Poales > Poaceae > Avena > Avena eriantha. The sequence continues at coordinate 508,966,468 of OU342741.1, forward strand.
TGAAACTATTTGATATTATCAAAGTGTTTCATCAAACAAAGGGTATTAAAGATAAATGAGAATCTAATTACTACGATTTGACCAACAGTAGTGAAATTCGAATTTATAAGAATTGCATAAACAGAAAATTGTGAAATGCAATGCACTTGAAGTGTCAAAATACAAAGCATCACAATATGATATTAGATATCAAAATGGGTGAATAGATGGCGCCAAATAAATTGTTGTAGTGTAGATGTAGAGACCATTAGTTAGAAATAGTTAGCACTCAATTAGAATATATAGTGAACCATCTGGATTCATGAGATTGGCTCCATATCAAGTATGGATCGTCGTAAAAAATTTGGGGTTATTCGATATAACGAAAACAATAGCGAATAAGTCCTTGTAGAGTATTCATTGGAAACTTTGAATACGAAATCCATAACTGAAACCAAAAGAGAAGCAAAATTTGTATTGCTTGGATTTTGGTACATTTTCGAGAAAGTTCGCATTCAGTGATATTTCTTGATTATGGAGCAAATGGAAGTTAGTGAAAAACACGATGAGGATTCAAATCCCTGCATCAGAGTGTTGAGAAGCGCAACGGAAAACATTCCTGAATGATTCTCTTCACGAAGGAAAGAATCAATGATAATGATCATTGTGTTTTCCCCACTAGTGTTTTCACTACATGAAGTAGGATTCAAAATGTAACCCATATCTTGTATGGAGACATTTTTGAATCATTTGTCATGATTACCGGAATATGACATACCTACGAACTACTAAGGAAATAATGGTAAACTAGAATTAGGAGAAATCCTAGAGGCAAAATTCCCTTGAGATTAGAAAGCAATTCGTTGCTGAATCTTACAAGTAAAAGGAGTTACTTGAATTTTCCTAAATGACTGCAAAGCCATAGTGGAAAAGGGGGTAAATGACAAAAGCACAATTTGTCAAGTATTGGACGAATTCAAATGAATTTGATTCAAGTGTGCTAAATGTCTAATGGATTTAAAACTAGTAAAAGTACTAGTATCTCATAGTAAATCTCCAAGTTTGATATCTGATCAAATGATTTTGAAATCGTTCAAAATAGTGAGTGGATATGCAATTTGCATGAAATTGAGTGGGAGCTACGAAAGTCTTCCTAAAACAATATGTGAATGACATATTTTTCAGTGAGAGCAATATAAGCCTTAAATTCAAATATGTAGGAACATAGTTTGAGTAAGAGTAGTGACTCGTACCCAAATATGTTAGGAACATATTTTGAGTGGGAGATTATAGAGTGATTCTTAAGTGTGTTAAGAATGAAAGCGCAAGTATCACTAAATAATGATTTATAAGGAGTAGAAGTTGATAATAAGAATATTACGATAGTATGTACTATTCCTTAAGGGATTCTGAAAAGGGTTTCAGAATAGAAGTTAATTAAGGAACTGGTCCTTAATAACTCAAGTTAGGAATAGTATTAAGTTTAACATCAATGGTTGAAAGAAAGAAAAGGATAATCATCATCCACTATGTTGAAACATAGGTTCTATCTTAGAAAACCATGATGATAACTTAACATAATGTATGATCCAAGAAGAAACGTTTGAAAAGTGATTAAGTTTGAATCACGGAACATTGAGCTAAGTTTGTCCGTAGTGTCTAATAGAGAACTCCAGACATGTTTTCCAAATCCATAAAAGATGACATATCTTAAAACATAAAGGGTTATGTTATAAGGGAATATGTCGGAAAATCCTGTAATACCAACTAAAGTCAAGTAGGAAGCGAGGTGAACAAAAACATCGAAAGTTGCACAGATTGCACTCGTGTTTCGATGATTATATTTATAATAATAGATAAGGGTACCATCTAAAGTGTTGTATAATGTTATGGCGGGGCTAGTTCGCTTTTAACATAGAATGATGTGTCCCAGGGCACAATGCCCATGAGAAAGTCCTCGAGGTTGATCTAAAGTCACTGTAGGCTCCTGGAATCAGGCCTTGTTCTGCTGCCATAGCAACGATGCATACACACAGATGTTATCATGTGATGATAAAGTTTTAATGTCAATCAAGGCGACATTAGTAAGTTGCAAAGGATTTGGGACTATAAAGTACAGACCCAAGACTCAACCTCTTCCATAATCAAGCATGTTCAGGGTACCGGATATATGGTGCCATTGATTAAGAACAAATGCAGCTAGTTTATTTGTACTCTAGTGTAAGTGGGAGACTATTGGAAATATTCCCTAGAGACAAATAGTAATAAGGACTATTATCATATTTCATAAAGTTTATTATTAAGTTTTATATCATCCTATAACTGTATTGAGAGGAAACATCAATACACGTGTGATATATAAACAACCAGGGGTTCCCAGTGAAACTCTAGTCACTGGTTCATTGGTCAACATATGATCAAGTTTCCTAATCATGTGGCATTTATGCCTGTTGGAAATGGAGTCAACTCATTCTGAGAATGAGATTATGAACCAATACCCAACCTAAACATCGTGACCCCATCATGTCACGAAGTTCAAGTTACGATGATTAGAATGGATCCTCGTAGACTTTTCCTTAGACCGTGAGGCTATATCAATCACTGTCTCCCGAGAGTGCTTAGATAGCATCAAGTGTCACTTGGTAATACAGTGATTATAAAGGTGTGTTCAGGTACTCGGAGGAACCGTAGAGGCAATATATGTCAAGAGCGGGATTTTTCTTCCATGTGACAGAAAGATACTTAAGGGCCCACTCGGAGAAGTTATATCTAATAGTTGCGCAGCGTGTGAGTTGATCACAGGGATATCACTTGTCGAACGAGTCAAATATCATTGTTTAGTAAAGAGATTGAACACGACATGGTGATGTCATTGATCAGATCTCGGGCAATGCAAGTATCGAGAGACAAAGGAAATAAGACACGATTGTCCCGGTTCAAACAACAAAAGATCTTCGTGGAACGCACATGGATCACATGGCCCTCCAGGTCCCTGTCGATCATTGGTCCGGGACTGTCCCGACCATGTCTGGAGTGTTCCCAAACTGTGGGGTATCATGCTTAAGGGTTTGATGATGCTTAGAGAGTGTTTATAGGATCATAAGAATCGTCGAAGAATAGTAGAGAGAAAACTGGAAGAGTTTCGGTAAGTCCGGAGGATGTCCGGAGTGGAGATGGAAGGTGTTCCATAGCCACGGAGATTGAATAATATGTGAATGAATGTTAAATATTGATTTAATCATTTATTCATAATAATTTAATAAAATAGAAAATCAATTTAAGGGTCAAAAGGCTTAATGGGCCAATTCCGGAGGGAAGAGGGTCTATTAGGGAAAGGCAAAAGGGAGAAGGGCCAAAGGGGGTGGTCAGCGCCCTAGTGGACCAGCCCCCTGCGTGGGGCCCATGGGGGTGGCCGGCGGTGCCACCCCTCCCCCTCTCCTCTCCCTTTAGTCCTACCCTGGGACTTTGAGGGAGGTGGTACCTCCCCTTCCCCTATATATAGTGGGGGTATTTTGCCAGATAAACACACATAATATGCAATAAAGGTTTCCTCACTTTTGGGGAGACCTCCAATTGATATTCTCTCTCTCTCTCTCTCTCTCTCTCTCTCTCTCTCTCTCTCTCTCTTGTGACCGTGGTCCCAAGTTCGGACTGCACGAATGAGAGACATCTTCACTGCGGAGCACCGTCGTGCTACGGGATTCGGATCCAGGAGCTCTACTTCCATAACTGTTGCTGGATCGGGGAAGCGGGAGTCATCGTCAGGCACCGGACGTGTGTAACTCCCCGTGAGGTGTCACACTTGAGGCAGTCAAGTCGTTGGAGCCGCAGGAGCCTAAGGACTTCATCACGACCTTGAGGCCGGCTTCAGCTCGTCTACATCAACCACGCTCTTCTGAGCGTTGACAACACTTTCCGGTTTTCAAGGGTAAGTTCGCGAAAAGTCCCTCCCGTTACTGTATTACTAACAGATAGGTCCTGCCAACATCAGGTGTTCAAGGGCATAGGGTAAAAAATATTGTTTTCATACGCGGAACCCCTACAGAATTTGTCTTCCTGTGGGTGACGACAACGTAAGAGGGAGGTGAGCCTACTTTTCGTGCCATGCCGCGCTGCAATGTTTCCGCTCGCCATCTCCGGGTTGGCTTCCCGCGCACACCGTTCCTCTCCTTGCACTCGTGAGGGCCTATCCCCGTGGAAATGCTCAATTTCGGTGTTCCTCCGGAGCTAGGATTTGAGATATTTTAAAACCCGTGCCAGCTAACCAACACACTTATTTCTACTGGCAGGGTATGAAAACTCCGTGGTGGGCAAGCAAAGCGATTTTTTTAATAATACACTTTTTAATCAATTCGAGAAGTATTGCACAAAATTAAGAATTTCGATATCTAGCACATCGTCGGTCTAGGCCAAGCCAACTGCGCTTAAATCGGCCTAGGCCTCACCGACTGCCCAATCGATGGGCCGCCAGCATGCAATCTGCTAGAACCAAACCGATTAATCCAATCGGTCAGGGCCAAGCCAATTGAAAAAGCAATCGACTTCGCCGGGACTGATTGCTTCAGTCGACTTGGATGAAGCTGAGTGCGGTTTTCAATGTTTTTCTAAGTTGCAACATAGTGGTGCTTTCTTTATTACTTCTGACCGCATGCACACTCCTGCACACAATAAGCTAGGCAGTCAAGGAAGAGGGACAATATTTTTTTAATACTACATTTTTTTATCTATCGATCGGTAGCTATTGCCGAATGATTCATAGGGTGAGAGCAGACTTCTGAGTTTGAACGGCAATCCCACTCCTGCACACTAGTAGGCGTGTGAGAGAACGACCGAGTGGACGATTCAGCTAGGCCGCGACCGATTGGGGTATTCGGCCAGCTCCTCCCCAAATGGAGCTGAATCGGTCAGGTCCAGACCGAGTGGTCCATTCAGTTAGACCGAAGCCGATTATGTGCTACAATTGTAAATTGCTAAATTCGTGTAATACTTTCTGAAATAACTAAAAATGTATTATTTTTAAAAAATCCGCGCAAGCAAACACGCCCTAAAAAAAGTACTGACAGGCCAGGGCGAGTAATACTACACCTATGAAAGGAAACAGCATGCAAGGGTGGGATTACAATCTATGATCCGTTTTTTCAGCAAGGGTCAAAACTCAACCATCCAACTGAGCCCACATACTTCGTCCGTAAGGCCTTGCTTGGTTCGTCGGATTAAAGCTAAAAAACAACCGTATTTATCTGTTTCGAAAAAAATCCGAATCAAACAAGTATCAGCACTTAGATTGCCGTATACGGAGCGGAAAAGCTCACGGACCAGGAGGCATCCGTATTTGCCAGCCGTAATTCGTTGTGTATACGGACATCATCGACCCGTAAACAATCACGGGCGAGAAATTAACCGGAGTTGCCAGACAATCCAGTCCGTAAGGCCCGGTTTAGAATGTCGTTTTTTAATCAAAACCGCCGGATTCTCCTGCTTAACATCTTCACAAAATAAAAACGACCGGACTAAAAAACAATCCAAACAAGGCCTAAGTGTAGGATTACCGGGCCAGTGCCGGTATTGTCTGAGATCCGAGAAGTTGCTCGTAATCCAGCAATGCCGATGCATATCCCTTGTACAGTAGTCTTGTACACATGAGCATACAGGAAAGCCCGCGTCCAGAGTCCAGACTCCAGACTTCGCTAGCCCAGCGCCTTCCCGAAACCTCTTGTCTGCGCCCGTGGCAGGCACCGAAATGGCCGACGAAGGCAGGCTCCTCGCCGGCTCCGGCGAGCTAATCCGGCCGCCGCGCCTCGAGGACGCGGGCCTGGAGGACTGCGCGCTCCCGCCGGAGTCCATCGCCGAGGCCTTCTCCCTCGCCGCCATGGCCGTCTCGTCCCGGTTCCCCCGCCTCTCACTCTCCGACGACGAGGGAGATGACCCGTTCGCTCCAGGCGGAGGCTGCGTGGAGGACGCGGGACCCACTTGTGGGTCCATCCCGGACGCCCTGGTTGGCACAGGGGGCGGCCGTGAGGGAGGTGCCGACGAGGTGGTCGTCGTCGGTGGCGGCGGCGGAGTAGGAGTCTGCGACGAGGTGGTGGTCATCAGGCGCGGAGATGAGGAGGATAGGGTTGTCGTGGTCGGGGAAGATCTGGAGAAGAATCTGGGGCAGGACAAAGGTTGCGTCGAGGGGATCAGAGAAGAAGAGGATCGGAAGAAGGAGGAGGACGAGAAGGCGATCTCGGTGGAAGATTTCGCATGAGCTTTTTCTGTAAGCTCCATGAGATGCTCCCCTAGTATTTTCTGTTTGTTTGATCTGTAATGTAGTGTTCGATTTTAGTATCAGATGATACCAGTATGTAGACTATGGTGTTTAGAATCAATGTATTCAACTACTTGCTGCATTGCTGACGATTGATGCTGTTTTCCTGCTACATTTGTGCTCAAATTAGTGACAAGCTACTAAGGTAGTAGCTTTGGCAAGCTGCAAACGCAACTTCTCATATTGCCGTGGTAAGTGTAAATGGTTGAAATGTTAAACAATGTGTGTGCCTGACAAGCTACTAAGCTAGTACTACTAAGTTCCTTGCCACTCAATTTATTAAAGTGTGAGAACCAAGCGCCGGCTTGGTGGCAAGGCTTGCGAGTGCACAGCCAGTCCACCCGGGTTCGAGTCCCCATGGGGACCGAATTAAACGGGGTGTTATCCAAGCGCGTATAATCCGCTGCTGGAGAGGTCTCATCTACCTAACAACGTACAGCCCGCGAGGGATCATTCCCCGGGGGTCAATGTTTTTAATTTATTAAAGTGTTCAGAAACATATATTGGTATGCCAGGGGGATTTTTGTTACCGAAACCTGACTGGGTTGTATTCATGAAGTGGGAAAATAATAGAAAACACTAAATCATCAAAAAGTATTACAGTAGAGGAAACAAGACCTTCTGTTGGCTCTGAATATAATATGTCTACTGTTTTAACATGAACTGAACTGGATAACATACTAACTAACACCACTTCACTATACAGTACCACTCTCACAAGCAAATCTAGTCAAAGTTTTTCTGTAAAATCATTAGATATGCAAATTCATTAGTACGTTAGAGTGGTCATATCCTGACGTTACAACATATTTCTTGAGACAAAGTAATAGAAACCTTGGATATGATGCTTGTGTCAAGAGTACATATGTATAACCTGTATCACAAAGTTTAACTGAGTTGGTGTGTTAACGCTAAAGTTCATCCATGGAATGTACAAATAGAGGGAGTGTTTGGAAAACCATGAAAGGTTAGCTTCATTATGTAATAGAAGGTTATCCAGATTAACTAGTTACAGAATAGTTTGACAAATTTTGCACTGCATCAACATGGTGGGTGTTAGTCATGGACCACTGATATCTTTGCAACGCTCCAGGTAGCTTGCATGCTTAAGCGCCTTTTCTGTAACAAGATAAACTCTATGGTTCAACAGATGATAAATAATTTTATCCAAGTCATCTAACAATCTCACAACATGAATTTGGGTTCATTGCTACTAGTACAACTGCTCTTGGTCTTGGCAGCTACACTTCCTGGGAGGATTGCTGCAAAAAGATCATTATGATAGTGTGTAGCAGGAAAATTCAGTAGATAACATTTGGTTGTGTAAGAGATTCAGAAAATTTCTTTGTTCATACATCTCAAAGATGATAATATATTTTCTGCCCCATCTAGATCTAGTAGACTCATCAACTCTGCTCCGGGCACTTTTGTGACTCCAGGGTTCCAAGTTAAGCCCTTGACCTGATTACTGGGAACCAACTTGCACTAAATGAGCTCTAGTACTTGAGAGCATTATAGTTCTTAGGGGTGCTTAACAAAATATTACTCTTTTTCCTTGCCACTCGGGACAGCTAAGGTGCTAATTTTGTAGCATCAACACTTGTGCATACTGTTGCTTAACAGGTGCCTGTCTGTTTAACCACCCATATTTAATCGATAATGTAACTATCAAAGCACCTACGCTTTCGTTACATGAGACGACTTTCGGGTGCTTGATGATGTGTTTGTATTTTCCCTATTTAAACACCCTGCAAAAACATCTTTCACTGGAATACCCTAGCCGCATCAATTCGTTTTGTGTAAAGTTAATTCATCTGGTTATATAAAATACTAGGTGTTGTTCGTACGGTGCTTATTATGTATTTTTTTATTTTCTTGACAAAAAAGAAGACCATTTAGACAAGATTGAATATCTTTTCACCTGAAATGGATATAGTATATCACAGTATGTGGGGCTGTCACAGAGCAAGTCACCTTTCTCATATCAGCAGTGCTGACATGTGGATATAGATAATATCTTTAGAATGAGCCAATTTGTTACCTGGTATTTTCTTTGTTCCCAGTGCAATCATGGGAAAACCGACATCCCTAAGCTGGAACTTTTTAGTCGTCTGAAAGCATCTCAAACTACAGACAGAATCTCTGCCTTATTGGCAGGCATAGTAGTGTAAGAGGTTGGTCCTTGTTCTTTCTTGTGCTTATCAGAAGACAGTGGTACTATCAAATGCAAGAGAGTAGCCCATGGGATGATGATGATGATGATGATGATAGGAGAGAATAATAGATGTGCTGACAAACGAGGCCTGCAGCATCACACGAGTGAACATTTTGCGGGTTGCGTAGACCATCTTGTGCAGAGTATCCAGTGCAATCATAGGAAAAGTGGAAAACTGGCATCCTAAACTGGAATCATAGAAACATACGTTGTTATGCCAGGGGCAATTTTCATTTTTGTTACAGAATTTTGACTGGGTTGAATTCATGAAGTGGGGAAATACACTAAATCACCGAAAAGAAGAGAACAGACCTTCTGTTGGATCTGAACATGATATGCGTATTGTTTAAGCAGGAACTGCAATTTGTAGCATGCTTACTAACATCATTGCAGTATACAGTACCACTCTTGCAAGCAATCTAGTGAAAAGAATTCTGTAAACCATAGATATGCAAGTTCTTAAGCAGATTAGAGTGCTTATATCCTGACATCACAGCATTTGTTGAGTCACAGTCCATATGTATAACCGGTACTACAGTTTTACAAAGTTTAGCTGAGTTGGCGTGTTACTGCTAAAGTTCAGCCATGGAATGATGGAATGTACAAGTATAGGGACTGTTTAGAAAACCATGAAGGTTTTATGAAAAAAGAAGGTTATCCAGATTAACTAGTTACTAAAAGTTCAAGGAATTTTGCATTGCGTTAACATGGTGGGTGTTAGTCATGTCATGGAGTCATTCATTTAATTGTTCGTCGTTTCAACCCTGCAGTTAGCTTTCATGCTTAAGAGTCTTCTCTGTAAAAAGATGAACTCTATTGTTGAACAGATGATAACTGATCTCAGCCAAGTCGTCTAACAACTGGACTTGGGTTCATTGTGTGCTTGTACTGCTCTTGATATGATCAGCCACACTTCCTGGAAAGATTGCGGCAAAATGTTCATTGTGATAACGTGTAGCTTAAAGTTCAGTAGATAACATTTGATTGTGTATGAAATTCAGAAAATACTTTTTGCATACATCTCGATTGGAAAACGAGTGATTGTGATTCAACTTGCACTAAATGGAAACAACTTGGACTAATATAGAAATATTTTGTCCAGGGTTCCAAGTTGAGCCTTTGGCCTGATAACTGGGAACCAACTTGCACTAAAAGAACTATAGCACGTAAGCTTAACCAAAAATTACTCTTTTTTCCTTGCCACTCAGGACAGCTAAAGTAGTGCGTATATTTTTTTAGCATCAACACTTGTGCATACTAGTGCTCAACAGGTGCCTGTCTGTATAATTACCTCGAATGAATAAATAATGTAAACATCAAAGCACCTATGCTTGCGTTACATAGGAGGACTTTCGGAGTACTTGATGATGTTTTCATGTTTTCTCTCTTTAAGCACCCTGTAAAAGCATCTTGCGTTGAAATACCCTAGTCGCATCAATTTGTTTGGGTAAAATTAATTCATATTTTCATATGTTCTTCATACGGTGTTTATTATTAAGTTTTTTCTTTTCTTGACAAAAGGTAAGAAAACTTAAACAAGGTTGAGTGTGTTTTAACCTGAAATGGATATATATCACGGATGCTGTATACGTGGCTGCCACCTTTCTCATAGCAGCAGTGCTGACATGTCTGGGAGCATTTGAAACTAAAAACAGAATCCCTGCCTTATTGACAGGCCTAGTAGTGCAAGACAGCAAGAGGTTGGTCCTTGTTCTTTCTTGTGCTTATCAGAAGACAGTGGTACTACCAAAAGCACATGGGACAATGAAGGTAGGGGGAAATAACAGTAGTGCTGACAAACAAGGCCTGCTGCATCACACCAGTGAAAACTTTTGCCTCGTTGCGCAAACCATTTTGTGCAGAGTATACAGTCCAATCACAGGAAAACTGGCATCCTAAGTTGGAATTCTGTAGCTGTTTGAAACCATTTGAAACTACAAACCGAAGTTCTGCCTCATTGGGGGTCTCAGGAGCAATAATGGAGCCTTTTTTTTACCTTTAGAAATTTGTATTTTGAAGTTTCAAAAAATATTGAGCAAAAATTCTAGACGTAGGAAATAATATGCTCTACAACCGCGAAAAAGTCTCAACTCAAAATACCTAGTATTTTGGACTGCACAAAAATGCCAAAATCTCACATCTAAAGTAGTGAACAATATCAATTTTCAGACAACCAAATTCGGTGAAACTACAAACCGAAGTTCAACCAACTTTTGCCTCGTTGCGCAAACCATCTTGTGAGATTTTATCAATTTTGTTGAGACCAAAATATAAGGTATTTCGGGTTGACACTTTTGTGTGTTGGTAGAGTACATCATTATCTACTTGTAGATTTTTTTTCCCCATAATTTTTTGATATTTTGAAATCAAGTTTTCTTCAAAAAAATATAGGCCTCCATGTTGCTTGGGATCCTAAACGATTTTTTTTGCAAGAGGTTGGTCCTAGTTCGTTCTTATACTTCCCCGATCCAAATTAATAGATTCAGATTTATCGTAGTTCGAGTATATCTAGCACTAAAAGTATTAGAATCTCAAAAGAAGTATGACTCTCAGGTGCTTATCCAAAGGCAGTGGTAATGTCAAAACGCAAGATAGTTACCCATGGGATGATGATAGGCGATCTGTATCGATGTAGTACTACTGCTGACAAAAGGCCTGCATCACTCTGGTACTGTTGAGAAACGAGAAACACATGGGGCGATCGGCCAACAACTGCTTTGATGGACATGGGTACTCTCTCCGTTTTAAAATATAAGTTGTTTAGCTTTAAAGGCAATGTATCTAGACATTTTAATGTGTAAAGTGTCTAGATATATTATCTTTACAAAGCTAAAACATCTTATACCATGAAACAGAGGGAGTAGTAGTCAGAAATACTATACACTAAAAGATGTCTAGATATATTCGATTCACAAAGCTAAAACGTCTTATATTTCCAGACGGAGGGTATTTCTCGACGAAGAGAGTACTATGATGTTTGAACACCGCAGGCTTAATTAGCATGGTTGACGTGACAATGATCGCGAGCGCCGAGCCTCGCTCTCTAACGAGGCCAAGAAGCTCAGCTAAGCTGGACCGTGGTGTATATGCATTATTGTCCTTGCGTCGAGTGTTCTGTCACTTTGAAGTGAACTGTTTGCCCGCTCGTGTTGGGTCCCTCGTGTGACAACACAGAGCCATGCCTGCTAATGATATGCCATGGTCAGTGTGCAGATGGCAAGATTCTGGATCTTTGCATCTTCGGATTTTCACCATGCCACCAACCGAAAGAAAAAAGCGTTATGCTCTCTCTTCGTGGCCAATGCGTTATGTCAGCTTTGGAGTTATGTGGCCTAAGTAGGTAGACGATGTAGTCTAATAAATTTGGAAATCTCAAAGTCCATCCACTATGTCAGCTTTGGAGTTATGTGGAAGACAAGGTTAGCCCTCAATTTCAGTTGGGAGAGAGTTAGACCAGTTTATAAGGTGAGTTGTTTCACTCCCACCAAGTGAGTGAGAATAGAAGGAGTCCACGTCTACTCCTCCGATGATTTAGGAACTCGTTTTCTAGAAGACTAAACCTCCCAGGCTATAGAGAGACAGTACAGATCTATATAAAAAACTATGTTTTTTCTCTATCACTCTCGTCTTGTTCCTCTTATTGCGCTTCTCTCTAGGTTTCATCATCCTAACGATCGCGTGCACTGCTGTCCGGGAGAGCAGGCATCCGAAGCCCCGTTCGTTGAGATCCTGCACCAGGAGACGGTTGATAAGGTTTTTGGGAAGCGTCTCGGCGCGACTGCTCGTCCCGTTCGTGTTCTTCGTCAACCTATGACCTCAACAACACCATGGGAGACATCGACAAAGACCACGTTGCTGCTGCGGTGATGACCAACGTGTATGTGTTATTCCTTTCTTCGTATGAACTAGTTCTTGCTAGATTTACACATCTACTAGATGTGCTTGTTTGGATGCTTGTGTTTAGATTTGTTAGTGCTTACATGATGTTGATTTCATAATTGTTTAATAATCCAACAATCCAAATATCTTATTTATTTAGGAAATTTTCGTCATCTGTCTTTGCTGTTCGCTCAAACCGGGTTCGTTTACAGGTGCTCATTTTAAGAGATGGCAAACGAAAATCCTCTTATGGCTCACGGCTATGGACATAGAAAGAGTTGCAGCTGGCACTCCCAGAGGTCCGCTTACTCTCGAAGAAGAGAAAGCGTTCAGGAAGGCCACTGTACTTTTTGTGGGCTTCGTACTCAGTGTGTTTGGAGACAAGTTGGTTGATGTATACATGCATATTCGTGATGCCAAGAAACTGTGGGATACGCTGAACATTAAGTTCGGTGTTGCCGATGCTGTTGATGAACTGTATGCTATGGACCAGTTCAATGACTACAAGATGGTTGAAAACCTATCTGTAGTAGAACAGGCTCATGAGATACAGATCATAGGAAAAGAACTCGAACTTCTCAAGTGTGTGTTTCTGGATAAGTTTGTCGCGGGATGCATTGTCGCTAAGCGTCCCCTTCATGGAGAAACTTCATGACTCTCCATCGAGTATCTCATTGACTCCCTGGATATTGAAGAGAAGGCGAGGGCAAAAGACAAGCACATTAGTGACACCGATGGTCATTCTGTTATCAATATGCTCACAAGGTAAAGGGAGATAATAAAATCAGTCAAACTACCAACTTGAAGAACAAGGCATGCATTACTGTTGTACTGTTGAGAAAATGAGAAGCACGTGAGCCGACCGGGCAACAACCGCTTTGATGGACCTGTGCAGTACTATGTTTGATCACCGCAGGCTTAATTAGCATGGTTGACGCAGCGTTGATGACAATGATCCCAAGCGTCCGTCGCTGTCTAAGGAGGCCAAGAAGCTCAGCTAAGCTGGGCCGTGATGTAAATGCAATTATTGTCCTTGCGTCCAGTGTTGAGCCACTTTGAATTGAACTGTTTGGCTGCTCCTGTTGGGTCCCTTGTGTGACAAGACGGTTTACCAATTATCACCATTAATTAACACATGGCCATGCCTGCTAATGATATACCATGGTCAGTGTGCAAATAGCCAGATTCTGGGTCTCTGCATCTTTCAGACGCCCCCGGCATCGTCTCTAACACACATTTGCTGGAGATTCGTACAAAATCAACATAGTCATCACCGCAGCACTTTTGCGTTTTAGCCCTCCCACTTTTTCGAATTTAGCTAGTTGTCTAGAGGAACATAACCACAGCCAACCCAGACCCACCTAACCCTAAATCGATACCACTCCCTCCCCCCACCGAGCCGCCTCCCCCTGTGCGCCACCTCCCCCTGTGCGCCGCCCCACCTTCCTAGCGCCCCAGGCGAGTCGACGGCGCGACGCGCTCTAGCCACTGGTCGACCACAGCGCTGCATCTGGCCATGGCGACCATGCGCGGCCGTCGCCGCAGCCTCGTCGCCCTCCACCCTAGCATCTGGCCATGGCGACCACGAGCTCACGCGCCGCCCACCCTTCCTCCACCTCGCGCGCCGACCACACCTACTCCACCCCGTCACGCCAGCCACCCCTCCTCCCCAGCTCTGCCATGGGGCTCCCCGTCGACCACGCGCCGCCTCCTCCGACGAGCTCACCTCGCGCCTCCTCCCCAGATCCCACGCGCGACCCTACTCGACTCCCACCTCGTTGCCTCCCACCGCCTCGCGTGCCGGCCGGGAAGACGACGACCACGCGCTGGCCTGGAGTGCACGCCCACCGCCTCACACCCCCGTCGACCACGCGCGCCGACCGGGAAGACGACAACCAGCGCCGGCCTGGACTCTCCCTCTCTGTTCTTCCTTTTCGATTTTTTTGGCAAGATCCAGTTCTAGTTGTTGGTTTCAAGGATAAACATAAGAAGCATCGTCCAAGGGATTTGTGCCTATTGGAATCAAGTAGAAGAAGAAGAAGATCAAGTTTGTCTTGAAGAAGAAGAAGATGGAGTTCCTCATGGCTATCTTCAAGACATCATCAAGAATTGAAGTGCAAGCTCAACATGCACCATCTCTAGAAGACCTCATGCTTGGAGCTTGCCATCCTCGGCGTTCATGGAGTGATGAAGACAAGGTCAATGAAGTGGTTTCCCCATGGAGTATGGGGGAGCCATTCGCAAGTCTTCGTCAAGCAAGAGCAATCAAGAAAGGTGTTCCATCTTGAAGGTGACAAGATCGTCTACATCAAGCTCAAGTGGGATGCTCAAGGCAAATGTATGATCTTGATAGGGTTTCTATTTTACCGGTCTCTTGTAGTGTTGGGAGACCGGGTTTAGGATAGATAGTCGTACTATCAAGAGGGGCTCTCGAGTTGGTGACTCGTTCGTATCTTTTGGAGAGAGCTCAAACCTTTGCATACATAGCATCATATTTCTTGGTTGTTGTTTGGTTCTTGTCCATGTGAGGATCTAGAGCTTGTGGTTATCTTCATAACAAGCTCTAGTTCATCAAAAACGGATTTCCCTTGCATATCTTATTGTGTTTTTAATCTTGCGGGTTTTTCCGGCTCCACACCTTGGGAGGTATCTCACATATATATTCATGGAATTCTACATGTCATTATCTTTCCAACAAAATTGGTTTCATCTTGTTTGGAGTTCGGATGCAAAAGTTGTGGCAGTTCTGGTTCTAAAGTTTTTGCCTGACTGGTAGTTCCGGCGGGCCACCGGTAGTACCGCCAGGGCAGTTTGCTGCCGGTAGTACCGGTGTTAATTCCGGCCCAATTTCCGGTAACCCCTTTGTAACTACCTCGGTGAATTACGCTCTTAGTTACAGGTCTGGATGAGCGAAAGTGGTTAAAATAGTACGGTGGGGCCAGGGGCCACTCACGGTAGACCTTTCGGCCGTCCTAACCACTTTCAGAACATCGGGACAAGAACGAGCGGCGTAATCGGCAGGCGAAGGGATCAACTACATACACAAGTGAGTATGTATGCAAGCGACATACAACAGTCCTCAGAGCCATTTCATCTAAAAGAAATAGAAATATTGCAACGCCATACGGCAAGATTCAAATATCCTAGATAGAGATAATATTTTAGGATAGCTCCTCATACATCAAACATCAGAGTATCAGGCGGAAGCGGAAAACAAGATCCGAGTACGGATAAGAAGCAAATCGGCATAAGATGCCACATAAATAAACACATCCCGCCCACAGATCTCACGGATCCCCGTTCCCGGAATCTCTACACCGAGTGATCGTTGCCAACATCATCCGTCTCCTCCACCCAGTATCCATCTTGCGAGTACACATGTTTATCTGAATCAAACAATTTATCGTGTGAGACCCTAGGGGTACTCAGCAAGTCTTTATGCCTCTAAAGGGGACATATACCTGGGGTGACGCAATTGCAGCAAAAGATAATAACTAACAAGTCTATAGATACTCGCTAACCATCCGCCTAACCAATGATAGACGGATGTCCGTGAATTAAGAATAACAGTTATAATAGTATAATTAACAGATCCATCCTCCTCCTCGCTCACCAACGAGGAAGGGGACGAACAACCCCCATCCGTTGGCAGTTTATTAACCATTCCATGAGTATTGCACTATTTACTAGTCAGGTACTTAGTCAATTTAAAAGCGGTACTTTAGTTAGACTTGTCTATGATCGAGAAACTATGCTCCAAGTCGTCCATAACCGCGGACACGGCTTTCAGAAAGATTTACCCTACAGGGGTGCACGAATAGCAACACACACTCGATCAACCTCGGAAAAACCAACTCAAAACCCAACGAGGCATTCACGACAAAGCGATCACAGGATTCAGAAATATTTCAGGGGGCAACCCCATTAAGCTACTCGCAACGAAGCTAGCTGACTCCGAGACGGACTCAAGGTTTGCGTCAATGGCTATAAATGACTGGGAACCTAAAAGTGTGACTGGGCTTGTCGATACCGCGAAAACACTCCGCAATCCTAAACAGTACAGGTGCTCCACGCACAATCTTAAATAAAACAGTAAAGCATGGCATAAGTACAGGATAGTAACAAAGCCCCAAACTGCTTTGTGGCCCCAAGAAATAAGAATGAATCAAGCTCTGGCTCAGGGGGGGTCCATAAGGCCTCCCGCATGTGGATAGTGTGAATAGTCAAGGAACAGGAATCAAGTACTCGGGTTCCTACGGGACACAAGTGAGCATGAAAAACCAAATAGTAGATATAGCTCACCGGTGCCTCTTTCATTAGTTATCCCATTACTACTCGGGTTAAGTTGTTTAGGTACCTCGTTATCAATCAGACACTCACAGACCTTACACATGCTTTTCTACGACTCGCATGGCTCAAACAACTCCTGTAGTAATGGCTCATGGGATGGAGGAACAAGCTTCAGTGGGGTTTAAAAGTAAAGGCTATGCACTTGGGATTCAATTTAATGCAATCGCGACTCAATGATGCAAGAATAAGATAGAGGCAATAGGTACTATATGTATGCAAGCATGTGGTAGTGCTTGCCTAGTAGCTCAGTTGAAGCGAGAGATGGATCTGGGTAGAACTCCTGTGTTTCCTGGTAATTCTCCTGTTGGGCGTCTATTCGAAGAAGAACCAAACAAACAAGAGCCAACATAAATAAAGTGCACAAGCATAGGAATTAAAATGCGACAAGCAAACAAGCATGCCATGATGAATGATGCACAATTTACATGGCTTTAAAGTAGCATGGCATGGTGAGGTGTGGGCTACAAGAATAAAGCAATTTGGGTTATTTGTTTAGTCAAGTTTTATTGCCATAAACAGTTCTAATTTTTAAATATGGCATGATGCATGCTTCAATTCAGAACAAGGAATGCATAGATAGAACGGGCTCGTCACGCTGATCGATTTAGACATATTATTTGTTGAATTTGGAGTTATAGAATTAAAGTTATTAATTTATTAAGAAAAGGGCATTTTATTGTAATTTTTAATCATCTCGAAAATTTAAAGTGGTCAAACATTATTTTGAATAGCATATTTGAATTCTTCACATTTTTCTGATTCAAAAACATATATCATTTGTATTATTTGGATTTGTAAGTTAAAAGTTATTTAAAAACAGATTTGAATTTGTATTTAAACATTTACTGAAATTATTTTATTTAAACAGATAACGGAAATGCTTTTATACTCGACCTCTCCTAGCCACAGTCACAGACAGGTGGGGTCACTGCTGTCTGGGCAGATTCGACGCGCAGGAACTTTTCTTACCCGGGATCTATCTAGCCACCACCACTGACGAGCGGGTCCGGTGTTAAGTGGGCCCACACGCGCGCGCAGCCGATGCGGGCGTGACACCTGGCGGTGCTAGGGACTGCGGGTTGGGGCTGCTGGAACTGGGGTGCCTCTTTGTAAAAATTACAACAGCGGCTGACAGGTGGGGTTCGGTTGGATCGCGGGTTTAGAAAACCAAAAGGCTGGGGGGGATTTGCAAAACGCACGCGGCTACTGTTTTTCTTCTCCTCGATCTGACGAACTGACGGCGGAAAACACAGCGCGGTGGGGGCTCGAACCGGTGACCTGGGGCTCGCGCTCGGAGGCGGTAGCCACTGCGGTAGGCGGGGGATGTTGTTAGGAGGGGGATGGGCGGCTAGTTAACGCGGTGCGGCGCGGGGACGTGCAGACGCAGACGCGCACAGAGGGCGTTCGTCCCGTGGTCCGGCAAGGCTAGGCCATGTCGGAGAGAGAGGGGGTGTCAGAGAGGATCTGGGGCTCACCGCGGGGTCGACGGTGTGGCCGGATCGGGAAGGGGCGCAGCAGGGCGACGACGTTGCAGGCGCACCCGGAGCTAGGGTTTGTGGCGGAGCGACGGTGGTTCTGGTGGCTGCAGGGCGCCTCCTCCTCGCTGGCGTGTACTGGACGATGCAGGGGAACACCACGGTCTTCCTCGACACCCAAAATCGCCACGCCACCGGCTGCAACGACGAGGAGTTGGAGGAGGCCGACGGTTCGGCAGTGGTGGAGAAGTCCGGCGGTAGGGGAGAAGAGGGTTGGCTCAGAGGCCTGGGAGATCTGGGCGAGGCGGAGGAAGCGTGGGGAAAGCAAAAAATTAGAAGAGGAGGGGGCAGGCGCCGTGGGGATCAGGGTAGAGATAAAGGTGGCTTCGGCCACCTTTGTCCTTCTCCCTCCCTCACGTGCAGGGCGTGGCTAGGGCAGGGGGTAAGGGGATGCTAGGTGGGCCAGGGAGAGAGGGTAGCTCGGTGTGGGGCCAGCATGGCAGGGAGAGAGAGAGGGAATGGAGAGAGGGAGGCCCGGGTGTAGCTAGGTTAGAGTGAGGCTCGGGTTAGGGTTAGGTTAAAGGAGGGTAGGGTAGATGGGGTAGCTCGCAGGGGTGATTAGGGTTAGGGTGTAGCAAGAAGGTTAGGGTAGGGGGGGTGGCTCGGGTTAGCTAGAGAGGAGGGTGGTAGGGTAGATGGTTAAAATGGGGTAGATGATTAGGGCTAGGGTTTTGATATGATCCACTTGATCAAGCATGGGTGAAGGTGAAAAGGAGAGGAAGGTGAGGATGAGAGAGAGAGGTTTGAGGGGTTGTAACATGATCAAAGGCAAGAACAAGCAAAAAAGGTGACAAGGGAGGGTGAGATGGAATCGGTAGATTTTGATGATGAGAGAAACATATGGCCCATGTACCCCTTTTCATGCAACAAATGTCCACAAGACAAAGAGAAGAAGCCTCTAGAATTATGGGGGAACAAAAGAAAAAGAATTACCTGGTTTGATTCCAAAAGACTAGATCCACTCCAAAGCAAAGAAAACCAAAGGGGAAAAGATGGGGTGCTTTGCATGGCCCATGCACAAGTATTAAATGCTAGGTTTTATCTTGTGAGAACAAAATAAATATCCATGGTATTTATACATATGCATTCCCAAATATGGTGTAAGGCCAAGCTATGGGAAAAGATAATTGGATTCATCCCCACCCACATGAGCTAGATGAAAAGCCAAAGAAATTAAAAACTCTTGGGTAATAAGGATGGTGGAATTATAAGGTGGTGACAAGGAAGGTGATGGAGTGGAATAAAAGATATGCCCCCAACTCAACTTGGGCATCAAGCATTTATCAAGATTCAAATACAATTAATAATGCATATGAGAGAAGAACCAAATCAAAAGGATTTTATATGATACTCAAATGCAAGGTGGCATGATGACATGAGCATGATATAATTATGATGCAACTATTATATGTAGGAAGTAGCCATTATATTACTAGACCAAGTAGCATTACATATGTTAGACAGATGGGATGCTACACCCGTTTTCGCTTCAGTATGCTCTCTGCCTAGTCTGCGCTATTTGTCGGAACTTGGATCGGATCTTCAGGCGGTAGTACCGCTAGGACATTCTTGCCACTGGTAGTTCCGGCGAAGCGGTGTTAGTACCGGCTAGGCTCGCGTTTTTGTTCTTTGCCTCGATGTTTTCTGACCGTTGGCTGGGTGCCACCGGTAGTACCGGCCACCCACCGGTACTACCGGCCGTGCGCAATTCTGTGGGTAACGGGCAGATTGGGGATCCCTTTAAAAGGAGCTCCCCTTTCCCCTTCGCCCCCTCTTGTTCTTCTCGGTTTTTGGCTTTCTCTCTCCTCCATTGTTGACCTTGAAGAGCTTGCCCTCTCCCCTTCGCCCTCCTATGATTCTTGCATCTTTTTGAGGGATTTGAGAGATGAGATCTAGATGTACAAGCCCCACCAAGCAAAATCCCTTCTTTGTGAAGGAATCCTTGGGATCTAGATCTTGGAGAGTTTTGTGTTCTCCTCTTGTGTTCTTCCTCTCTTATTCCCCCAATAGCTTTTGTAGCTTTGGTGGAATTTGAGAGAGAAGGACTTTCCTCTTGCATTTGGTGCATAGGTTTGAGTTCTCCTCGGAGATTCGGCGAGTTCAAGCCCTTGGGCTTGTTTCTCTTGGGTTCTTGGAACCCTAGACGGTTGTGTGGAGTTGTGGTGTGTTCTTGGGGCTCCAATTGAGTTGTGGAGGTTCCCCAAGCTTGTTGGCCTTTTGTGGCATTGTGGAGCCTTTGTGGCGTTTCTTGGGAGCCCTCCAATTGAGTTGTGGAGATTGCCCCAAGCCTTATACGGGTTCAGTGACCATCCTCAAGTGTCTCATAGTGGAACGTGAGTAGGCCTTTGTGGCGAGCTCACAGGAGAATAGGGTGAGCCTTTTGTGGCGTCGTTGAGTTGCGTGGCTTCGCATCCTTGGTGAGGCCTTGTGTGGCGTTGGGTGAGCATCGAGCCACCACACCTCGAGGTGAGCCATTTGTGGCGTTCGAAGTACATTGCACCCCCGCACCTCTCCAACGGAGACGTAGCTTCTTTGAAAGTGAACTTCGGGAAACAAATCATCGTCTCCGTGTCCATCGGTTATCTCTCAACCGAGCCCTTTACCTATGCAATTTACATTGTGATAGCCTTCGTGCTTAAAGTACTATATCTTGCTATCACCTTGTTGCTAGTCTTGCTTAGCATAGGTTGTTGGTGTACTTAGTGAAACTAGTGGATATAGGTTTTGGCTTGATAAATTAAACGTTAAGTTTTTATTCCGCATTTATTAGAGCCTAAACCGTAATAATTTTAAAACGCCTATTCACCCCCCTCTAGGCGACGTCCATTTCCCTTTCAATCTTGATTGAATCCGAGATGAAAATATGAGTGGATCTTGAAACATTTTTGGACGAATCTTTGATGAATCTTGAAAAAAGTGTGATTTTGTGTATCTTTGATGGACGAATCTGTGTATCTTTGGATCTTTGATTTTGTTCTGGATGAATTTGTGTATCTTTGATTTTGTGTATCTTTGGATCTGTGTATCTGGACGAATCTGTGATGGACCCAAAAAAAGGTGAATCTTTGATTTTGGAAGAATCTTTGATGGACGAAACTTTTTATCTGTTCTAGATTGTGTATGGATCGTGTATGGATATATCTGTGTGATTTTGTTCTAGTGATTCTTGGATGAATCTTGAATGAATCTTGAATAAATTCTTGGATGAATATTATTGTCTATGGATCTTGAATGAACCTGTGTTGAAAAATGTATGATTCTTGGATTATCTTGAATAAATCTGTGTTAAAAATGTATGATTCTTGGATTCTTGGATTATCTTGAATGAATCTGTGTTGAAATATGTATGATTCTTGGATATCTTGAATGAATCTGTGTTGAAAAATGTGAAACACTTGTGAAATTATTCTTTGAAGATTTATACATGTTCTATGAAATGTGAAGCCTGTGAAAATTAATCTTCCAGATTAAAGTTATATACGAATCAGTGAATCCTTTATGTACAAAAAAAAGTAGAATATCTGAAAACGCTAGGGGCTGGACAGAAAAACTGCCAGGAACCCAAAAAGTGAGGTGGGGGTTATTTTGTGAAACTGTCCGCACGAATCTCCAACAAACCAATAAAAATGGTGCCAGGGGCCAAACTTACGGGAGATTTTGCATTTTTGATCTTCAGATTCTTACCATGCCACCAACCGAAAGGAAAAGGTCGCACTGCACTGGCATTATGCCCTCTCTCCATGGTCAGTGTGCAATCACGGTAAAGAAATGGTGAGTGTGCAGCGTTGCCACAGGTGGTGAAGAAGTCTACCACCAGCCATGCCATGCCATGCCATGGCCAACGAACACAAAAGGGGCCGGCAGCCTTTGCAGAAAAGGTACGGAGCATTAGCACGCATGCATGCTTAGTGAATGATGATGGTTCCGCGTCGTGTGGAACCGAAGACCTCCACCGCTGCTTTGCGATAAGTATGGCCAGTGGGACGGTGAGCTAGCACCGCCAAGATTGGATCTGCCACCACCAGCCTCGCTCCATGCACGCCTTGCCATCTGAACCCCGAGCTTGTGAAAATTAAAATGGTGCGAGCAAACTACTGACTGATGAGTGATGGCCATGTGGAGCGTGGCCCCTTGCAACTTGGTGTTGGTCACGCTGTTGCATCATTCATGGCGGCCGGCCGGCCGGAGATCTGAGCTTCTCTCTCTTAAAACAAAAAACAGGGGAAGACCATGTCGCTGGATCCCCGCAGAAAAAAGAAGACCACGTCGCTAGATGTGATGTTTCGTGCATCGTTTTATAACCTACTACTCCAGTGAACATGTCAGGCAGATATTCATCTGCTACTCCCTCAGTTCAACATATAACATGTTTTACCTTTCTAAAAGAAATGTATCTAGACGTATTTTAGTGTGTAGGTTCACTCCAACATAGATGAATCTATACACTAAAGAGAATCTAGATATATTTTAGACTAGCCCAATAAAAATATCATAGGTAGTATCATACATGCCATATTGGTTAAATTCTGATGTGGCATGATAGTTAATGATGAAAGAGATTGTGTTGGTACCATAGCATGTAGAACTAGAAAAAGCTAATCTAAATAAATCTTGTACATAGTTTTACATTAAGATTCCACAAAATAATAAATATACTAAGGCTATGATACTACTACATAATACTATGCATTGTAGTATCATATACATGATATTACTATATGATACTTCTCATTGTGACCAGTTTTATTCACAAAGCTAAAACATTTTATATATTGAAAAGTTACTGTAGTACATATTGCGCCTTCGTCGCTGCGCACTACACGATGTGCGTGTCTCTTTCCCGCAAAGCTAGGATGATTTGGCCTTTGCTTGTTCCGCGGATAAGGATTCAGCCCATTCAAGCTCAGCGCAAGGAATTCTGGTACTTCTTCTAGTTTAAATTAATTGACTTAGATTTGCCTAAATTTAAATATATATCGTATTAAAATATGTCATTTGAATCTAGACAAATCTAAATCAATTAATTTGGATCGGAGGAAGTAGTTTAGAATACGTTTCACGTTGTACTCCTGCTTATATGATCTGCAGAATTTCAGGTTGATACAACATCTTTTTTTATAACGTTGTGGCTTGCCAACACCTAGCTGACTCACTCTTTTTGTCCTGCTGCAGGACTGGACAGGCAAGGCAGCGTGACCGCTTCTTTGGGCTCCTCTGCTATCGGTCACAATGGGTTTGGTTTTGGTACATGTCTTTCTACTCTTTCTCATTTAAATTAATATTCTTCGATTTATCTAAATTTAGATGTATCTAATTATGTTTTTTAATGTAATTACGGCGGGCCTGCCTGAACTTTATAAGTCAAAGAGACTAAAGTACAAAGTCGAGTTACAAGTGAGAGAGAAAGAGAAAAGAACAGTACAAGCTAAAACATAGCACACAACAAAAGAAAAGACCGAGAAGAGCATAAAAGGGTGTAGATAGATCGGTCCAAAGGATCCTGAAGTCGAGGTGACGAAGACAAATGGATCCTGCTTGCCGAGCGATCACTCAACGCATTGCAGAACTAGGAGAGTCAAGCCGCCGTCGAAGGGCATCCCGCAACCGAGGTTGCATCGCGACTCCGAGAGCCACCGACACCACCGAAGGGCAGAGTTCCGCCGAGAAGGCAGGCGAGACTAGCAGCCGCCTTCGAAGGGCATCCCCCTGTCGAGGTCACGTCATGACCCTGATAGCCGTCGACGCCACCGAAGGGCAGATATCCACCGAGAAGGCAAGCGTGACGTGCAGCCGCCGTCGAAGGGCATCCCCCTGCCGAGGCCGCGTCATGACTCCGAAAGCCACCGACACCACCGAAGGGCAAAGTTCCACCAAGAAGACGACTGCTCCTCCTCTTGGCTTTGAACACGAAGCTAGGAGACACACAGCTGCCGTCGAAGGGCATCCCGCGGCCGAGGTCACATCGCGATTCCGAAAGCCGCCGATGCCACCGAAGGGCAAAGTTCTACCGAGAAGACCACTGCGCCTCCTCATGGACTTGAGAAACATCACCAAATGAGCAATCCTAAGCACTGCGCGAGGCAACAAGAGCTTCAACACCATCGAACAGCACTCACCGAGACCTCACCGTTGGCAAAACAACCCACTGATCCATGTAGCCAAAGGTAACTCCTAAAGACAAGGCCCTCAACAGGGAGCAACAAATCAGCGCCACCGTCGTCTGATCACCGAGGATCTGGGGTTGACAGAGGAGGAAGAACACCGCCCCACTGCCGCCTTCAAGAAGGTAAACAACGCCCATGGGCGTTGCCGGCAGCAGCTCCGGCCGCCGACCGGAGAAGATTTTCACCTAGCTTGCATCCCTTACCTCATGCCCAAAATGGACAGAACATCACCATCCATCCCAGCCAACAACCGGTCACCGCCAGACCTCGGCTCAGCCGCCGCACCAGCGCCACCGCTGCTCACCCCACAGCCAGGTTGAACACAAGTGCGCTTAGGCCACGGCCCTTGAGGCCCAGATCGGGGCCGCTTAACCGCTGTCGTCGCCGCCCCTACCGCGGGCCACCACGCGCCGGACCGACGCCTCGCCGCTCCGAAGACCGTCGGACGGAGACAAGCCAGCGACGCTCACCGGCGCCGCACGCGGACGCGCCACCGCGCCGCGCAGACCCGCGCCCCGAGGGGGCCGCGTCCACCGCGAGAACTCCCGCGCCACCTTTGGAGGCGGGGGCCGCCGCCACCGCGGTGAGGTCAACGGCAACGGCGGCGAGGGGGGAAGCTGGAGGGGGGTGGCTGGCGGCGGCGGCCTAGGGTTCCCCTGGGTCGCCCACGAGGGGCGACTCGAGGGACGGGTCTAGTTTTTTCAGATCGTCTCAGGCCATCTAATCATGTTTTAGCTCTAGATACACCCGAATCTAGACAAATTTGAAAAACAGTAATTAGGATAGAGAAAGTACAGAAATTAACCTATTATTGTTAGACAAGCTCTTCAATTTCAACTGTTCGTGGGCATAACGTGGTGGTTAGTGCTTTGCTTCTCTATGCATAGTTGGATCTCGCATTCAATATGTGTACCTATGAACAGTATAAATTAATTCACATGGTGACCGGAAGTGGCTGGGAGGTGGAGAGATGCAGACAAACGTACTGTATCCTAGTATCTGTCAGAGCTGTGTGTGAATTACTTCCTCCAGGTTCGAGCTGTCTGACGTGCTCCTCTTGTACCATGTGATCTTACTCCATTAAGATCGAGATTTGCAATGAATTCGATGAGCATGTTACCATAAATTCTGATCTGGGATCCAGTAGCAGCATATAGCCATATAGTAGTATACTAGTACAGTACAAGTAATCTTTGTCCAAGAGTCTCCCGGGTTTGGGAGTAAAACCCTGGATCTTGGTTGTGGCATTGGAGGTCGTGTTGATCCGCCCGTCCATCCGACCGATCAATGGAGCACGCATGGAAGTAAAAGTAGGCATCTCGACCCGATGACTGTCCGGGCCTCACGATGGCGCGGGAATGGCCGACGACGGAGTACATCGTTATCACTGTGGTCTCTGACAAGGACGAGCTTTTAGTTTAAATTTCCTTCAAACTTTGTAGTAACATTCTCCAAATTTGAATAAAATTTAATTCAAATTTAAGAGTTCAACACTTTTTGCTGAAATTTTTGGAATGCCACTGGGAACGACCATCCAGATAGTGCCAGACATGTGTCCGAGCGCCCCCTCGCTATGTGGGTTGCCTCACACTGTAATTCCATGTCTAGAAGCATTGGTGATTTCGTTCACGGGAGATTCCATGGTCCAGGCTAGAGATATTGCTGCTCAGTTGGCTTCAATGTCGTTTGGTGCCGATAGATCTTGGTTTGGTAACACTTCGCTTGCATTTGTGCACACCATAGCTGCTCCATGGTCCAGGCTAAGTTGTACTGTAATGTCTCCAGCCGCCTGTAGTTCGTGGATAAGAAATCTCAAATAAGAGCATCTCCACTAGTAACCCCCCGCTCCGGCGTGACCCGTTTTTTGCTTGTATGGGGGTGCCGGCGCGATGTTGCCAATGCCCAGCCGTGCCCCCCATAACAAAAATTAATTTTTTTAAATTTAGGACACATTTGGACAAACAGTTCAAACTTCAACAAAACTTCAACGAACAATTTAAATTTAACAAAACTTTACAAAAACAAAAAAAACGCCATCTAATGACGGCCACGGCCGATCCCGAGCCGGCGGTACATCGTCGCAGCGTAGTCGAACATGCCGTCCTCGTCGTCGTCGTCGCTGGGCGGCTCGACCTTCACCGGCGGTAGGCAGTTGCACCCCTCGCCGCTGGTCCTGCGCGCCGGTCTCGTGGAAGGACCAGCCGCCCCCTCGTCGTCGATGTCGGCCGTGGCGCCTGGCGCGCTCGGCCTGCTCCCGCCGCCAGTCCTGCGCGGACCAACTGGCGGGGAACTCGTCGGTGGCCGGCAGGACGGCGTTGAAGGATGCCCGCTCCAGTATCCTCTGACCCAGAAATTCTTTCAGGTCCTCACCGTCCGCCAGCTGGAGCGCTGCCGCCTTGTACTCCGGCGGTGGCGTCCGCTCCTTCTTGGGCCCGGGCTTGGGCCTGCCCAAGCGGAGACAGCGAGGGAGGCGCGCGGTGGCTCGCCTGCTCGTCCTTCACCGGCGAGACCGCGAGGTCGCGCGGCGACGACGAGGAGTACGACGAGTACCGCGCCGGGGACGCCAACGAGCACGAGGAGGATGAGGACGTCGATGGCACGCGGCGGGGCCCCCAGCGGTTGCTGACGACCTACTGGCGATCGCGCGGGATGCGCGGCGGCATCACCAACGGCGGGTTGTTGCCGTTGGCGATGTGGTCCAGGACCCAGGAGAGGGTGTGTCCCGGAGCGCTCCACCATCGCTTCCGGCCTTCGCTGTTGTAGTTCGCCGGCGGCGGGCCAACACCGTTGTAGGCCTCGATGCGTTCCCCGCGCTGCCACGCGAAGAAGGCCGCCCACGCCTGGAGGTGTCGGGATCCCACTGGGGGTCGTTGCGCTCCTCGTCGGTGAGCACCCCCAATAGTGCTCGTAGATCGCGGCTCTGCGGGCCGCGCCGGTGGGGATGGGCGGCACAGCGAGGCAGCCACGGCTCACCGCCCACCCCGTCGGAAGCTGGAAAGCCGGCGGGACGGGGTAGCCGGCGCTATGCCTCGTCGACGTGGAGCCAGAGGCGGCCAAAGCCGTTGGCCGCCGCCGTCGTAGCCCGCCATCGCCGAGAGAGAGGGAGAAGAAGACGACGTTTGGGGGAGGAGATGGTGGAACTCGTCGTCGAGGTAATGCGCGTGCGGCGGCAATGGAAACCGCACGGGTTTTATACTGGGAAGGAGGGGGAGGCGAGCGGTGGGTATTAACGCTGCCCTGCCCCTTTGACGGGACGCGTCGGCTGCACCGCCCGCTACCGTTCGCTGGGAAGGCTGCGGCGAGCAGCACTATTACTCGGCGCTGATGGCGAGGAAGAACGGCTCTATGCGGCTGCCATGCGGGCCAGCTTTGACCGGGGTGGTTTGGCGCGCGCGCTCCCGCCTTCTCTTCCTGCCATCCGCCCTGCCATGCGTCCATCCGGCGCCCTCGCTGGCCTCCCTGTACATTGGGTTTGACCTGGGGCCGCCGGGTAAATAATTGGGCCGCGTCGGCGCCAAAAAAAATTGGGGCGCACAGCTGAGCTCGAATTTCACGCCGGCACCCCCAAAAATGGGGGGCCTTTGAGACCCCGAGTGGAGATGCTCTAAGGCTGTTTTTTTTTTGAACAAATAAGGTTGTCTTTCGAGTTCTCTTTTTTCTGTACTAGATACTCCCTCCGTTTCAGAATATAAGATGTTTTAGCTTTGTAAAGAGAGTGTATCTAGACCTCTTCTAATATCTAGGTTCATTTAGATTTGAAGTGAACCTAGACACTAAAAGGAATCTAGATACACTCCCTTTATAAACTAGAACATCTTATATTTTAGAAGGGAGGGAGTACGAACTATCTATAGGGTTCTCTTCATATTAGTTCGGAAGCAATAGGCCCTATGTGCAAAACCCAAAAGGGCGAACACAAGCTCGTGACGCTGATACGTGATGAGTGATGGAGAGCCTACAAATTTGACAGAATTGCTTAGCAGCACGTGGGAACACATAAAGAAACACGGGCAAAATATGAGGTGGGTTCAACAGCGCCTTAGAGCATCTCCACTCAGGAGGGTCATTCTAGGCCGATTTATTCATCCGAACGGTGAAAATCCGCTCAGCTGTGTTATTAGGCGCTAGTTTTCGCTGGATTTAGCCCATTTTACATCCGGGGTTTCCGGACCGAACCTGGGACGCTGGGAATCACCTAGGAACGTCGGATGAAATGAATTCCGCGAAAACCCCCCGTGTTGGTGGCCCCGTCCTATCAGCGTGTGAAACCGAGTCATCCTCATCCCGTCACCTCGGCTCCCGCGACGGACCACCGGGTAGCGACCACATTTCTCCTCAGCCACACGCCAATGTAATGGCGCGCCACCGCCGGCTCATCTTCCCACCGTTTCCACTTTTCCCACCCACACTGCTACAACCCTCCCGCCTTCGCTACCCTTTCCTCTTTCGGTGACGCGCCACTCATCGTCCTCGACGACAACGAGACGAGGTCGGGCCCTCATCACAGTCGTGGTGCCGCGGCGATGCCGGCTAGGGCAGCTCTCGTCCGTCGCATCCGCCGAGCGACGACGGCACCTAGGACGCCGAGTACACGTCGTTCTATCGCCACTTCAGCATGTGAACGACACTCCCGGCCGCATCGGCATCGCTTAGTATTAGTTATTTCTATGTTTATTAAGTTTTTCTTAGCCTACTTTTTTTTGGAAATGAGCATATATTAATATCACACGGATACCAATTACACTCAGCCTCTGCAACAACGCATACCCTATTGGTAATATGGATGCACACAGCCAAAAAAAAAAGAAGAATTACAAAAAGAAAAGTCCCGCTATAGTGATTAGATCCTTAGTAGCAGCGACACTAACCCCACCAGAACAACACCAGAAGTCCAACATCTCTAATAGCAATGCCTTCAAGAAGGAAACAGAGCACAAGCACCGTCATCGCCCGATCAAAGATCATAGGTTTGCACCCTGGAGAAAGTCCTCGCTCACAAAATAATTTCAACAAGGTCATTGTCAGGCACAACCAATTAAGACAGACCTTGGATTTTCACCCTGCAAGGTAAGACCGTGAACTCCTCATGTGCTGCCGCCCCCACTTTCCGATGCCGCTGCTACAATTCATGAATCACCAAGCCAAATCCTCATCGCCACCAGGACTCGAGCCACCATAGCTCGTCCACCAATCTTGGATTCCATGACATTCTCCGCATACTGACTTCACTATGGAACTAAAGACATGTTCGATGATGGCAACATACTGCAGAGCTTCGTCTCGCTCCCTCTAAAACCAAACGGTCAGAAAAACGACGGTTGCGCGCAACCGAATCTCATCCGTTCCAGCAATCACCAGGCATGAATCGCTCATGGGAGTTCACTGACGGAGCCTTCCGGAACACGACACTACCACCAGATCTATGGAAACAGGCTGATGGCAGATCTTCGTCTTGGCGTGAGAGAAATCCTAGGACCGAGCCTCTGCCATCAGATGTGACCCACGCCACCATCCGTCGAGGGAGAACCGCCATCAAATCCCGAGGCTGCCGCCCCGGCTTCTAGACCCCGCCACTATCAGATTGCCGTCGAGGCGACAACCCTCGAGCGTCCAAGGGGCTTCCTGCAGGGGAGAGGCCACCACGTGAGGAAGCAGCCCCGCCGCCACCGTCGGCCGGCCAGGCTTAGCCCGCCGGCGTCCTCCGGTGGCAGCGGAGGAGGAGTGGGGAGAAGTCGGGGACGGCGGCGGCTGAGGGTTCCGCCCGTGCCGCCCCTCCCGAGAGCAGCGCGTGCGGGAGGAGAAAACGTCTTCCGTCCCGTCCCTGAGTGGTTATATGCACCTTTTCTTAGCCTACTACAGTTAAAATTCGAGTATATGGCCGAATTTGAAATAATATGTACGGACTCGACTATATTTTAATGTAATCACCTATATTTACCTAAATTTCGCCGTGTTTGTTAGAATTTGGCCAAAGAACAAAACTCGGTCTAGAAACGCAAGTGAAAAACTGACCGTTCTCAGACCGAATGTTACGTCCGTCCAGCGCTAAATAGTGTCGGAATTGTGTCTGGGAATACAGAACGAGTGGAGATGCTGTTAGCCGTGCAATCTTGTCGATTTCTGAGAGCCGTCCGACGATGAGCGGTGTGATGGCAACTTCCAAATCGAACATATCCCAATGTCCAGGCGATGATGGTCTGACCGTTCTTCATCATGTTATAAACTTGCAAAATTATTGAAAAGTATGACCAGCTCTGGCTTACAAAAAAGCAATATTTATTACTCCTTAAAGTAATTAACTGTTGGCTAGAAGAAATGCCTGTCTTAGATCGTGGCATGAACTTGTGGCTGACTTGTTCCAAAAATAAGAAGCAAACACGAAAAGCATTAAAAAAAATCATTATCCACAACAACAACTAGACAAAGCTATCCACACGGCAAAAAAATCCTTTTGTTCCCCTGTGCTGCTCTGGCATTCTCCACTCTACGAGAATAGGCCCTAGGTGCCCAAAAAGAGACGGTGTAAGCGAATTAAAATTATGAAAAAGATCGACAAATAGGATCAAAACTAGTTTTGATCTATACATTTGCGGGAGGAACATATGCCTAAAAGTTCACCATATTTGGTTCAAATATGAGTTTTTCATGGATGTTACATCCTCGTTTGCCTGTGACGATCTATACAATGGAGTACAATTGTAGAACACCGGAAGCCCCATTCTACACCCGGGTGGAAAAAATATTTTTCAAAAAATTGAAAATTTTGAAAAAAAAAATACTCCCTCCGTCTCTAAATAAATGTCTCAGTTTTTAAATTTTGGATGAATCTATATACTAAATCATGTCTAGATTTATATAAATTTAATAAATCTAAGATATCTATTTTGAGACGGAGGGAGTATGATCATGTGTAGCTTCATGTTTGAGGTGCACAAGAAGTCATTCCACCGAAAACTGATATGTTTTGTGTGTTGTGTAAAAAGACAAGTTTTTGCGTCGTGGAGCACGTTATTTTAGCACCAAATTTTGGCTTCTTTGCACAAACCACCCAAAAATATTTATTTTTCGTGGAACGATTTTGCGCGCACCTAAAACTTGAAGTTCTACGTGCACATATATTTTTGATTTTTTTGGCATTTTAAATTTTGACAAAAATCAATTCAAATAAAGGGTGCATATGCACTTGGGAGAAAAAAAAAGCCACGTCCGGTAGAACACGGCAATCTTCTTTATCTAATTTTATTATATTTTTTGTTTATTTTGTCAAGTTGGAAGAAAGAGGTGCATGAGGACATCACAAGCGAGAAGGAGGGGGTCTAGAATCTTCAAAAGAGGAAGAATCTGGTGTGATCTCGTCGTTTAGCATCCAAACAAAATATTACTGATGTGTATAGTCATGCACACATTATTTATTTCACCAACTTGTGCATTCAACTGTTTCTTCGGGATTTTTGGAACTTTGACTACGGTTTCTTATTGTTCTCAAGACGAACTTCTCTTTCATGTATACTCATAAACCAGTAAGTTTAAATTAATGTTCTTAGATTTATCTAAGCTAGACATGTTAAGTGCTAGATACATCTGAATATAGACATCGAGAACATTAATTTGGATTGGAGGAAATACTAGTATTTACGCTTTTCTAAAAAATACTACTCCTTTCATTTAGAAATAAGTGACTCGATTTTATCTAACATATTTTAGTATATAGATACTGCGAATGGAGACAAAGCTAATGCTAACATAACCATGAAAACACAAAGTTTTCATATTGAACCACAGATTTTTTTCTCAAGAATACACTGTTTTGGCGTAACATATCTTTATGAAAGAAGAGCAAAACATGGGGTCATGCCGTGTGCGAGGGGTCGCCGTGGTCGGTGTCGTGGTCGGGGATGCCGGTGTCGAGGTAGCCACACGTGAAGCCGCATGCACATAGTGCACGAAGGGATGACGGAGACGCGTCGAGGCAGTCGTCGAGGGTGTCGATGCCGGAGCCAATGAAGTCCAAGCCGCCGAGGACGAGGTACGACCGTAGTTTTGCCGGAACTAGGCGACATCAAGGACGAATGCATACTCTGGTTTTTCCAGACCGAGTACACTAAGAAAAACTCGTCGGTGAGGCGGTCAAGACAGTCGTAGAGGAGGGGTGATGCCGAAGAAGACCATGTCAAAGCCGATGGAGACAAGGCGCCGATCCGAGCTTGCCAGACTCAGGAACGCGTCGAGGATGAAGGCACTCCGGGTGTTGCCAGTACCAAGCGTGCGAGGGGCAGGGACCATCATGAACTTTTCGTCATGTCAGAGAGACTAGCAGAGGAGACCTCAAGAATGATTGTGAGGTGCAAAGCAGCGAAGGGAGAGATGTCGATGTTGTTCGTGATTGCCGGAGTAGAGGAGCAGGTGGTGTAGTCGGGGACGAGACGATGACGATGGCGACGAAGTTGTAGTGGACAAAGATGTCAGCGAAAACAGCAGCGACCTGGGATGGTCGTGCTGGATGCCTAGAGTGGCGATAGGGTAGTTGGTGGGACCTGCGATATCGAAAGGTTGCCCTGCAGGTTACCTTGTAAAGTGTGGCGGCGGTGCTCGAAGTAGACGAGGAAGAACCCATCAACGTGACGAAGACCATGCGTAGCCAGGGTGATCCGCGTCGTAGGAGATGGCACGGTGAAAGGCGAGGACGTCAGTGTGCGGGGACAGGAAGTAGACCGCGTGCAGCGACGCTACGACCCGAGGGGGTAGCATAGCTACAGGGCGCAAGTCGGTGCAGCGGCCGGGGGACCGCCAGTAATGTACATGCCAAGAAAGACGCGTTGGAATCCGGTAGCGTGTACCAAAGGCGGCGGCACTGCGGCCCGAAGGGGCTACACAGCGGCAGCCTGTAACTCGATCGGTGGTAGGCGCGTGCTCGGGGATGTGCTTGCTGTAAACAGGCGCGGGATCGGTTGATCAGACCGACGGTGCGTCGTACGCGCCATGGAGTGGACGACGCGTAGATCTGAGTCGATAGCGGTGTTGTCGGTGAAGTCCCGGATGATGACGACAAAGACGATCTGAGAGGGCGGCCGCAACAGCCTTCTAAGAAAGGTGTAGCAGCCATCTGCGGTGCGCGACAGCGTACCGTGAGATCGCAACAGCCTGCCAAGGCAGGCGCGACAGCGGAGAAGGCAGGCGCACAGGCGCGGTGTAGATCATCGATGCCGATGGTCGGATTAGAGGCACAACGATGACGACGGCGATGGACGACTCAATCCGATCTAAGATAGGTAAACCAACAAAAAAGAAAATCGATCAAGAGATCGGAAAAAGAGACTTACAGGGTAGCCAATTGCGCAGCCCTGCGGAGATCATGGAGATCGACCTCTCCGGGAGCAGCGTGGCGAAAGCGTGTTGCTTAGCTAGGCTGCGCCATGGGGGCGGCGGTGCTACGATTTGGGAAGTGGCGGCAGCGACAGATGGATGCGTTGGTGGGGCTAGGTTAGAATCGTATGTGTTGTGATACCATATAGAACGATATGGAGGGATTGGCGGAATATGATAGATGTATTATTGAGTCTATGAACGAGTATATATAAGCGTACAAGGATTATCTTAGAGTGCAAATCCCTGATTACCTAAACCGTAATATACTCTAACAATATCCAAAGTTCTATCCAAAACATCCGTAAATAATTCTAGTACTCCCTCCGATCCAAATAATATTTTTTAATTTATCTATCGGACATATCTAACACTAAAACATAATTAGGAATCTAGACAAATATGAGAAATTAATTTGAATCGGATGTTGTACTCCCTCCATCTCGAAATAGATATAGCAGGTTTGTCAAAATTTGAATAAATATACATGAGAAAAAAATTGAATAATATATACACTAAATTTAATAATGTATATAGATTCATCCAAATTTACGTGAAACAGAGACGGAGGAGTATATACCAACGTGAATCACGATTTCAGCAATTTTCAACGCACCGCTTCGTAATTTTGTCCTTTCCAGTGGGCATATGCAAACTGCCACCAGCCCCTCTAAATTTGGCCCGAGTTCGTCGCCTCCCCCCTTCACGCCTTCTCTCTCTGTCTCCCTCTCTCTCCCTCCATCGCAGTTCATCCCCGTTTCCTTCGCATTGTGTCCAGTTCTTGCGAGCGAGTTTCCGTCGCCTTCCTTTCCCAATCCGAACCACCAAGAAACCGCGGTTTCTGCTGTATTTTCTCTTCCCTGTCCTGTTGTTGCGCACCCAAGAAAAGAAGAGAAATCTATCCAGAGAGTTTGGCGCGGCCTCTGTATTTGTACGTTTTACCAACCCGAAAGCGTTTGATCCCGTGAATTCCGAGGCTCCGAGCCGAGCACCACCGAGGAAACCCGAGCTCTCTCTCTCTCTCTCACCTAATTTTTGTTCTCTTGGGAGCAGGAGAGCGGTGCAAAAAGGTTTGCCTATCTTGGGGCCGGGAGATGGGGAGGAGGATGCGGCACGCCATTGCCGCGTGCGCGGCCGCGGCCGTCGTCGTCGCCGCCGCAGCCGCCGACCGCAGGTTCTCCCCGGCCACCGACGCGGTGGTGGCGCCGGAGGAAATCAGCCTCCTCAACAGGATTGCCGATTTCATGTGGCGGAGCGATGGGAATTCGTACCAGCACGTTTGGCCGGTAATTGCAGAACAAACCACGGCTTTTCTTGGCAGGGCATTTCGTCTTGTAAAATCTGCTCGCTTTCTGGTTCCCTTCTGCCTCAGTTTGCTTGCTCGTTAGATGGGATACTGTACCTTTTTCTGTGCAATTCAGCTTAGCCATTCACGATGGAACTGGAATTTCTCTAGATTTAATTTGTTCACCCATCTAGCCTAAACTTCATTTCTATTTCTATTCCAGCTTGTTTTCAACAGGTCTGTACTCTAGTGTTTTTGGATATGCAGCTAATCTGGTGAACAATTTGTACATGCTGTAGCCGATGGAATTCGGGTGGAAAATGGTGCTGGGGTCACTGATCGGGTTCTTCGGCGCGTCGTTCGGGAGCGTCGGCGGCGTTGGCGGAGGCGGGATCTTTGTGCCGATGCTGACTTTGATTATCGGTTTCGATCCCAAGTCGTCAACTGCGATATCCAAGTGTGAGAATATGTCGTTTCCTTTGGATATTTCCTCTTTGGTGCCTACTTGCTCTTAAAGAAATATTCCATGCTGTCCCTACTTCTCAAGCTTGTTTAGTAGCATGTTGTGTCGTTAATGATTGATTCATGTGTGCATTAGTTTCCCACTTTCTGAGAGATCTTGAGTGTCCTGTTGTTGCTGGAAAGTTAGGCTTTGCTAAACTAGGAAATAGAATACTTAGCTTTCCTGATGTGGTTGTTGGTGTTACTCTTTTTAATTTCCCTTTTGTGCTAGACAGGTGCTTGTGGTGGTTGCCACTTGCCAGTCATAGATTCATGTGCATACAGATTACATCTTTTGCCTTTGTCTGGCTTACTTGTACTTAACTATAAGCAAAGCCCATGTTCACTTGTCTCCAAAGAAAAGGTAGCTAAACATGGGAGATCAGTTAGCAAGGCTCTTGCACTCTTCTGTAATTTTGTTCTCCGCATGTATATGCTACATTTGTTTCTCACTTTTCCCACTGGTATACTAATTATCTGATTTTTTTCTTTTTTGACAGTATATATATACATTCCTGTTGTCTAGGAACTTATCTATGCTTCATCTAATTACCTGTATCTACTCAGAATTGTTGGTTGACATCGTTATAGTAGCTTAGTGCAACTGAAAGAAATCTTGTTGCGGCTTGCTTCGTGAGTCTTGAAAAATTATAATGGAATTATATAAAAACATTTAATTGCAATGGTAATTTGGTAATTTAATAGTCTGATCTTGTATTCTTTGGGACAGGTATGATCACGGGGGCAGCTGTCTCAACTGTGTACTACAATCTTAAGCTGAAACATCCAACTTTGGATATGCCGATGATCGACTATGACCTAGCACTGCTAATCCAGCCTATGCTAATGCTTGGAATCAGCATCGGTGTTATTTTCAATGTCATATTCCCTGACTGGCTGGTCACAGTTCTCTTGATAATCCTTTTCCTAGGTGCTCAATCCATTCCTAAACTGCTGCTTTTGCTACTTTGGTTATCTATTTCTCATGAATGACCTCCATTTGGTTCTCCAAATTAAACCCGTAGGCACATCAACTAAAGCTTTTCTGAAGGGTGTTGAGACATGGAAGAAAGAGACCATCGTCAAAAGGGTAATGTTTCGCAGTATCTAGTCATCTTTATGAACTGTGTTTTTGAATCTACTCTTCTTTTATTTGCTTCTCTTGTATACTAATGTGACTATTATCATTTCTTCCAGGAGATTACAAAACGGTTGGAGCAAATCAGTAAGAGGGCTAGAAAACAGTGTGCTGCACATCTGTCACCAAATTCATGTATCATTCTTATATTTGCCAACCTTTCAGGTGAGGAAGCAGAGTATGCACCACTTCCTACAGGACCAGGTGCTGCAGTTGATGCAAAATTCCGATCAGACGAAGCGGTAAACATCTCAGGATCCCCTGCATTTGTGTGAAACATCACCCACGAGAATTTAAGTGTGCAATTTCTCAATATTTCAGCCATCTCTTATGAACAATATTTACTGGAAGGAGTTTGGTCTTCTCACGTTTGTATGGCTAGCATTTCTTGCAATTCAGATCACAAAGGTGAGTATCATTATGCGAAACTAGAAACCTAAATGGTAATATCATTGCCAGCCTAATCTAATTTTGAGCTTCTCACCATTTAGTTGTCTTTTTTTTGACGAAAACAGTAGGCTTGCTACTGTATATTTTTATAGATTTTTTAGTTTAAAAGAGTGCATTTGTACACGAGAATAATTTGTACTGAAATGAAAAACTACGCTAACAGCTACAGCCTATCGAGCAATTCAAATGAAGCTAGCTAACAGTTGACATAAGCCTTTCTGTTTGCTCTGTATTTGATCCATTAAACTCTTTCTTGAAAATAGCTCTTGCCATGAAGAGACTCGGCCTTTTGTTCTGTAACTCTGCGTGTATTTCTATGGCTCTTTCTGTGCTTTTTCTTGGCCTTTGTAGCAAGCCTTTCTTCTCTCTAGGAGTTATGTTGTCTTTACCTTACTGCGTTATACATAATGTGTCTCAGTATGTAACAATAAATTCGCAATAGTGAAAGAACATCATTTAGGACAAATGTCATTCATGAACTATAGGAATCAAATCAATATATATACAACTGACCCATTGTGTCGCTTTGATAACACATCCAAGGCGGCCTACTCTCTCGGTTAAATAGAAGATAAATACAAATATTCTATCATTTTTATTACTTAGGAACTATTGTTTATTGAATTTCTTTTACAGTTATCTCATCAGCACTAATATTTTTTAGGCTTTGACAGTAACATCCCAGTGCTATGCTGTTTTTCTCATATTTACAGAACTACACTTCAACTTGCTCCACGTGGTACTGGGTCTTGAACTTTCTCCAGGTATTATTGATGTGCCTGTTTCGCCCAGTTACACAAACAATCCATGCTGATATATTATACATACTCTATAATCTTTTATGATATTGAAATTCGTGTTTAAAGTGTCTATCTTATATCATATGCACAAATTACCTTGCATGCTTTTGTTGATCTTCTAAACTCTTGATACTACTGCTCGAGAAACTATTGATACTACTAAAACGTATTGTGCCAAAACTACAACTTCTTTGTACTAATAAATCTAAAAAGTTGAAACTACTCGAACTTAGAGAGTCAAAACCTTGGAGTAACATATATATATTTTTCGTACCAATTAACATGTGATCTTAAGCATATATACTTTATGTACAAAATTGTAATTTACACTGTAGACTCCTCTATATGCATATGCGCAAATTTTCACTTTAGGTCCTTATTTTATTGTATTTTCTGATTTATGTCATTAGAATGTGAATGATGGATGGCTGTATTCGAACAATATTGACCATACAAGTGATACATCTTTCTGCTTGTTGGATGCAGATCCCGGTATCAGTAGGAGTGACTATGTACGAAGCACTAGGCCTGATGAGCGGGAAGAGGGTTCTATCATCAAAGGGAAGTGGACAAACTGCCTTGAAATTTCATCAGCTCTGCATATACTGCTTCTTTGGCGTCACTGCGGGTCTCGTCGGTGGTCTGCTAGGTCTTGGAGGTGGCTTTATCATGGGGCCACTGTTTTTGGAGCTCGGCATCCCTCCCCAGGTACACTCCACCCAAATGTTACAAGTTAGGCTTTGCCCATAAAGAACACCTCCTGAAGTAAAACGATGATAGGTTTCAAGTGCTACAGCCACTTTCGCAATGATGTTCTCAGCTTCCATGTCCGTTGTGGAATACTACCTCCTGAACCGGTTTCCGGTCCCTTACGGTACTATTCCTTTGGTTTGAATTTTTCTCTTTGCTAGTGCTTGACATGTACTGAATTAATGGTCTCCTCTTATTTTTAGCTGCTTACTTTGTTGCCGTGGCGTTCGTTGCTGCCATTATTGGCCAGCACGCTGTAAGGAGGCTGATT
This sequence comes from Avena eriantha, assembly GCA_910589775.1. Classification (NCBI taxonomy): domain Eukaryota; kingdom Viridiplantae; phylum Streptophyta; class Magnoliopsida; order Poales; family Poaceae; genus Avena; species Avena eriantha. The sequence goes on from OU342741.1 coordinate 509,005,455, forward strand.
AGTTGGTTAGGGCGGGCATCACTCATCATCTTCATATTGGCTTTCATGATCTTCGTCAGCGCACTTTCCCTGGGTATGTTTTCAACATCTAACTGCACCTGATAAAATTTCTGCAGTATTATTTCAAACAGTGTTAATAGAACAGTCGGGCCGTTGAATCTGCAGGTGGGGTTGGTATCTCGAACATGATTCAGAAGATCCATCGACATGAGTACATGGGGTTTGAGAACCTCTGCAAGTACGACGCGTAGGACATGAACAGGTTAAGTTAGAGGCAGTGGATATGTCATGTGCAGTTATCAAGAAGTTAAAGAGAGAATTTAATTGAAGAGTCGATTTGTATGGGGATTCCATGATTCAAATCTCAACCCTTTGTAACCAAAAGGAACTCTAGTTGCCTAAAAGCTTGGAGGGCCGGAGACTGGGATTAGAATCCAAGTTAATTTTCAGAGCATGCTTTTTTACTGATTTTTTATTTTTGTCCGTCTGAGGTCGATTTAGCATGTGTCACATTGTAAGATCTGTTCTTCTGCCTGTGCAGAATGTCATCCTAGATGTGCATTTCGTTGGCAGAAACCGTTCGCCGTGAAAAAAATGTCCCTACATATATGTTGTAGAAGCCTAGAAGGATTTGTTTTTATTCTCAGTTTATGAGCAAAGTTATGCCAGTTACATGATGCTGAAAGGAGAATCAAATGCTCACAGTATTGGCGCACAGTGGAGGCAGAATTGGTGCACAGTGGAGGCAGAATTGCCACTTCTGAATTCTGATGACAAATATATTGCCAGCGATCTGTATATAGTAACTATTTGTGCATAGTTGCATGTGCACTTTTTCCAGGATACTAGTTCCATGTATACCTCGCAAATTGGAAGTTCTCTGCTTCAGTGGAAGCCAAGGAGTGAACATATATACTCCTTCCGTTTCAAAATATAAGATGTTTTAGGTTTGTGAAGAAAATGTATCTAGACTTCTTTTAGTGTGTAGATTCATTTCAAACCTTAGTGAATCTATATACTAAAAGAAGTCTAGATATATTTGCTTCAAAAAGCTAAAACATCTTATATTATGAAATGGATGGAGTATATTGGAACGTGACCAAAATCTTGTTGCTGCCTGCTACATTGATCTAGGGTTGAGTAGCATATATTGCATTTTCATCTTAGAAAAAATGTGTCTACAACTGCAACAACTGGCATGAACTTCGTCTGAAGCAAATCCAGTCCGGCTAGTTTTGGCAGAATACCACATGCATGGTCTGATAGGAAACTTTTGCTACCTGATGCATGGTAGCACATGAAAAAATGAGAATAAAAGATGCACCCAGGGGAACATCATCACGGGTGCAAAACTTATAAATTTTAAAGTGTAAAAAAAGTCTGGGAAAAAAGCGTCTACATAGTTTTGTGCCTGTGTAAAAATAACAAAATTTAGTGCTAAAATTTCTGCCCTGACAAGCTCTCTCCTGAATAATGCTCCCTCCATGTGCTTCAACAATAACACCCGATGAAACCACCCTATGACTTTAACCAGACCCCCTTTCCTGGATATGAGCAAATTCTCCACTGCTAAGGGCACGTCCTGTATGATTTTCAGCTGTCTAAGGGCACATGCAAAAAGTTTTCCTCACTAACATCAAAGTTCTGGTGGAGTGGGAACTTGGATAAGAGATCGATGCACTGGATTGCTTGGGATAAAATGTCTATCCCGAAGGGCCGAGGTGGAATGGGCTTTCGCGATTTTGAGTTGTTTAATCTCGCTCTTTTGGGGAAGCAAGGTTGGAGATTGATGGCAGAGCCGGGGTCGTTATGTGCTCAGGTGCTGCGGGGTAGATACTTCCATGACAGGGATTTCTTGTCGGGGACGGTTCCAAGAACGGCCTCTCGTACATGGCGTTCGATAGTGGCAGGCAGAGAGGCTTTGAAAACTGGTATTATCGAAAGGATTGGCTACGGGTACTTCAGTGCCAATTTGGAGGGATAACTGGCTGCCAGGAGCGCAACATATGAAACCTCTGGGCCGGAAGAGCGATGGCACGACCGAGATGGTCAGTGATCTGATAGATTATATGAACCACTACTGGAATTTGGATATTAAGCAAGTGCCTTATTATGTAATGCACCACATGTGGAGATGTTTCTCCTTTGCTATCCAATGTTTCTATGCTATTTTTGGCACCTGGAGTTGCGTGTGCTCTGGTTGTACTAGAGTTACCCTTGAGAGTTGTTGCTATGCGATACTCTACTTTTTATCCCCCTCCCTTGTTTTGTCATGATAAATAAAACCAAATGGTTTATCCTCGATTGGAATATTAGAGGGATTGGTGCCGATTCTAAGCATGATGCGATCAGAGAAAAAATCGACGAATCTAATTGCTCCATCCTGTGTTTCCAAGAAACTAAGAGAGATTTTTTCGATCACTCCTACATCAGGAATTTTGCCCCTAAACACTTTGATCATTTTGCTTTCTTCCCTTCCTATGGTAGCTCGGGTGGCATTATCACTATTTGGAATGGAGCTCTCTTCCATGGGGAAGTTATAGAACTCACACGCTTTGTCGTTCACATCAAGTTTGCTTCTCTGGTCTCTGGACAAAGTTGGCACTTGCTTAATATCTACGGACCTTGTGCCGGGGAAGCGCGGGAAACTTTTGTTGAATGGATGTTGAACTTGGATATCCCAGACGACGAACTTTGGCTCTTAGCTGGTGATTTTAGTTTCTACAGATCCGAAGAGAATAGGAACAAGGAAGGTGGCAACATGCAGGATATGTGCACCTTCAATAATTTTATTAACTCACATGGTTTGGTGGAAATTCCCATCTCTGGTCGTGCCTTCACTTGGAGTAATATGCAAGAGAGCCCCCTCTTGGAACAAGTTGACTGGATTTTTCCATCTGCTCTATGGACTACGACCTTTCCAAACACTGAGGTTAAAGCCCTCTCCCGCAATACTTCGGATCATGTCCCACTCTTAATCGCTGTCGGTACGGAGATCCCAATGGCTAAAATCTTCCGCTTTGAAAACTTCTGGGTGGATTTCCAAGGTTTCTTCAGCATTGTCGAGAACGCATGGTCAATTCCTTGCGGCAGGTCTCGTGACTGTGTCGGGATCATATCCTCGAAACTCAAAAATACTAGAAAAGCTCTAAAAAATTGGAGCAAATATACCTCGCATATCTCCATGTGGTTGGAGAGGTGCAACCTGGTTCTCAATATCCTAGATGGTCTCGAGGAATAGAGGCCGCTCTCTCTTCCGAAATTCAATTTCCGAAACATTGTCAAAAAGCGCGTTGCCAACCTTCTTCACTACAAGCGCATCTACTGGAAGAATAGATGCACCATCAGATGGGTCAAGCTTGGTGGAGAAAACACGAAATTCTTCCACGCGGCCGCTACTAAATCCTACAGAAGAAATAAGATCCCTTCGTTGACCACTTGAAGGCTTTTCTTATAATGACCATGAGTTCAAAGCTGCCATTATTTGGAACACTTTCTTCAAACGTCTAGGCTCTTCTGATAATCCCACCATGCATTTCTCCCTCAATGACCTCGTGGATAGGACTAATGGGCTGGTTTCCCTCTCCCTCCCTTTCACCTCTAAAGAGATAGATAATATTATAAAATCCCTACCTACTGACCGGGCTTCGGGACCGGATGGTTTTAATGGCCTTTTTCTCAAGAGGTGCTGGCATATCATCAAAGATGATTTCTACGCTCCGTGTCATGGTTTCTTTAATGGTACCATCAACTTCAATGCATCAATAACTCTCACATCACGCTGGTCCCAAAGGTGCAAAATCTGGAAAATCTTGGTGACTACAGGCCATTTCGCTCTTGAACTCTTGCCTTAAATTACTCACCAAACTCCTCGCCGGTCGTCTTCAAAAGGTGATCCTAAAAATCGTTCATCAGAATCAATATGGCCTCATAAAAAATAGGACTATTCGGGATTGCCTCACCTGGAGCTTTGAGTTCCTTCACCAATGCCACCAATCCAAACGAGAGATCATTATCCTTAAACTAGACTTCACCAAAGCTTTTGACATGATTGAGCACTCTGCGATCCTTTCTATGCTTCATCATTATGGTTTCGATGATCGTTTCATTGGTTGGATCAAGGCTTTCCTGGTGACTGGCACTTCTTCAGTCCTTCTGAATGGTGTCCCGGGGGAATCTTTCCACTGTCGTAGGGGCCTAAGATAAGGCGACCCCCTCTCACCTCTTCTTTATGTCTCGACGGCGGACCTCCTTCAATATGTTATTAACAAAGCCTGCCAGTTGAACCTCCTTCACCACCCTATCCCGCCGGTTAATGGAGACTTCTTGATCATACAATATGCGGATGATACCCTTCTTATTATGCAAGCTTGTTCTCGCCAACTCCTCTGCCTTAAAGGCATCCTCGAAACCTTTGCTCAGTCTACTGGTCTCAGAGTCAATTTTGTGAAATCTTGCCTACTTCCAATTAATCTCTCTAATGAGAAAGCGACCCTTCTGGCGGGTCTTTTTGGTTGCAAGCTTGAGACCTTCCCTTTCACTTACCTTGGTCTCCCGATGGAGTCATTGAGATTGTGGATAAATCCAGAAGAATTGGCGTGTGGGGAAAGCAGGAGAACTCTAATAGGCCAAAATCCCTGGCGGCTTGGGACCTGGTCTGTAGACCAAAATCTAAGGGTGGTCTAGGCATCACTAATCTCGCTGCTCACAATGAGGCCCTTCTCATCAAGTTCCTACATAAATTCTTTAACAAGGAGAACATCCCTTGGGTTCATTTGGTTTGGAGGATTTACAATAATTCCTCTCCATAAGCCACCAACATCTCTAGCTCCTTTTGGTGGAAGGACATTGTCAAACTTTGCGCGAAATTTAAAAGGTCTACTTCCTGCTTGATCGCTTCTGGGGATATTGCCCTTTTTTGGAGTGATAATTGGGCTACTGATCTTCCAATGTTTAAATTTCCACGACTGCACTCTTTTGCTATTGACAAGCTTGCCTCGGTGAAAAACATCCTCGAGATGGATGACCCCATCGATGCTTTCCATCTTCCTCTATCCACCCAAGCTTTTGAGGAGTTCCATGAATTCAACCAACTCATAGTTCAAACCAAATCTGCTTGAAACTCGGAGGACAACGACCTATGGTCGTATAATTGGGGCAACCATTACTCTGCGAGCAAGTTTTACAAGATGAACTTCGACCATATCGAGGACCCAACTTTCTCCCCATGGATCTGGTGCTCCAAATGCACAGCTAAGATAAAATCCTTTTTCTGGCTCCTCGCGAATGATTGACTAAACACAAAGGACATGCTCCTAAGGAAAAGTTTCAACCTAGATGACAATGGCCTTTGCAAAATTTGCAATAATGGGTCTCTAGAAACTAGAGATCACCTTTTCTGGAGCTGCAGTTTTAGTAGGCAATGTTGGCTTTCTGTTAATATAACTCTAGATGACTCGTTGGAACTCTCTCATATGATCATCGCTGTAAGAAACAACTTTAGAAGACTTTTTTCTTCGAGGCTTTTGCCACATCATGCTGTAATATTTGGAAGATCGGGAATGCTCTAGTTTTTGACAATGTAACCCTTTCCTTTAACACTTGGTCCTACTCGTTTAAAAGGGACCTTTTCCTTCTTTCTTATAGAATGAAGGATGATCTGAAAACCCCTCTAGTCTCTTGGCTAGACGCTCTGTAATTTTTCCGGGCTAAGCCCTCTTGTATATTCTTTTGTCCTCCTTGTACATATCTTCTTCTTAATAAAATTTTACTGTCGGGGCCTCCCCTACAGTTTTCAGCTAAAAAAAATAGCGCTCATGTTTGGAGGAAACTTTGGAGGCTCGCAGTGATTCCCAGGGTTCGCGCGTTTTGGTGGAGAGTTTTACGAGGCATTGTGCCAGATTATGCGACTCTAACCCAGCGACATGTCAGAGAAATAGCAACCTGTGGGACATGCAAAGCATCTCCAGAAATTCTGTATCACACACTAGTTGAATGTGCTCATGCTCGACAATTTCTATTGGCAGCAAAGGAGGTGTTTCACCTTCAATTGCCCAGGCTTCACCCGCAGTCATGGGCGTCAGACATTATATGTGAAGATTGGTTCTCGCCAATAGCAAGCCCAGCCAATCTCAGTACTAGCAGTGATTTGGGATTCCAGGAATACGATAGTACATGGGACTGTTGGCTATGACCCAGGAAAGTGTGGAGAGCATCGAGAAGGATCTCCTTGAGATCGCTCTGCCAAAACAGAAGGCGAATGTGGTGTTACCAAAACCACTTTGCAAGTGGCTACCACCGGCTACATGTGTGATTAAGCTCAACTCTGACGGTTTCACTGACGAGCAGGAAGTGGGGGAGTGGCCCGTGATACCCTGGGATTCTGAGGGGCCTGGGCAAGGGTTTATGATGGTGTGCGTGACCTGTTTATCGCGCAGACGCTAGCCTTTCGGGACACGACTCTTTTTTCGCGCAGTCATGGCTTCCAGGAGGTTGTGTTCGAGACGGACTGTCAGGAGCTGGTCCGGTGCTGGGCAGCTCGTAATAGAGAGAGGACGATTCTTGCGCCTCTGTTAGAGGAGATAAATTCGGTAAGAGTAGTTTTTAAAAGTTTTTCGCTGGTTTTTCTAGGTAGACAGGGTAACCATGCTGCTCATGTTTGTGCAAAGTTGGCTTGCGCTGACAACGTCACACGGGAGTGGACTGGGTCGTGCCCGCTTTTCTTACTAGACAACATTGCTGCTGATTGTAATCATGTTGGTTTAAGTTAATAAAGTATGAAGTTCCACTTGTGTCCAGGTATAACAGCTCAAAACACCCTGTTCTGTTTCTCTTTTACATTTGAGTTTGAGCTTCAGAGTGTGGGTGAAGGCAAGTCATGAATGATTTTATGATAGTGGACAGACGCTAATAACCATTAGCATCAGTTACACCATCAGCCCACTTTGGTGACCATGTCTGCCGTTCCGAATCCAAAATGTCGGCGGAGACAGCTGCATCACCATATTCTGATGGGAGAGGATCCTGATCTTATGATGGACGACTTCACGAATGAGGAAGGCTATGGAACAGCTAAAAGAAGCAGATATCCAGGCCTCGGATCCCATGAGGAAATGGTGCCTCCAGGAAATGGGGCAGATTCATCTTCACTGCCAGGAGTGCAAGGACTGAGACAACTAACAAATACACAGCAATAGAAAGAATCACGTGCCTGAAGACCCAGAGTCCAGGTGGAGGCGGTGTCCCTAGGCGTGCTCTGCGAGAGAGAAACACCATAGACACTGACAACATACACGGTAACACAAAGATGATGAGAGGGACCAGGACCTGACGGAATCATGTCATACCACGAGAAGACTCCAGTACTATTACTAGCATAGGTGTGTTACTTCCATCCAGAATTCCAGCATCATCCTACTTTTTATAAGATAGTACCACTTGACATCGGATTCTTAATTGTGCAAATGCAAATAACGCACTGCAACACTACGAACAGTGAAATGGTCAATCTGATGTATCAGAGCCAAGGCAACAGATACCATTGTAGTAGATGTCGCATATTTCTCTCTGAAATTTATGCCATAATCCAATCTGTACCCATGGTAACCAGACTTCGAAGCACCACTCTAAAGTTTCTAACCCATACCAAAGATTTCTAAGCAGACTCATGTTTACAGCAGCACCAATAGAGGGGATGCTACGAAGAACTTTTAACTAAATCGTCAGAAGACAGTCGAGAACATTGTATGCTAACGGCAGAAGGAAAAACTGTAAGCTGACAGTTACGAGAAGCATGCCTGAGATCTTTTATCAAGCAGTTCCTGTTACCACGGGCATTCGAGCAAGGGTTGTTGTTTTTAGCATCTGAAGTGATTTACAGTTTTTTACATGATAGGTCTTTCCGCGGCTCCCCTTCAACTTTCTTGGACCAGGTTGGTTGGTTCACTCAAAACATACTTGGGCAGTTCATATTTAGCACCTGAAATGTTAATAGCTCTAGTAAACAACCTGAACAGATTTGAAAGAGTGAAAACAAAAGCGAATCAGATGGAAAATCAAACCTCTTTCATCATAGCAGAGAGTCAGGTCAGCACTGGAAACAATCACACCAGCACTTTCCACAATTGTCTGCGCAAGGGCTACCTCAGACTCTGCTGCAACACGAAGGGCATCCCAAATTTCTGTTGAAGGCTTAAATGGTTAGTGCAAGGATATTCATATGCATGATCAGCTAAAAGCACTATGCATCAAAGCAGGAAAAGGAAGCTTAGGTCGACTAACATTTAATATGAAGCAGAAATATGTTACAGAAACATGATTCAAGCAAAAGGGTAAGAAATACCTTTCTGACCACCATAGTGAGGAGCTGTGTCCCAAAACTCATCACGCATCTGCCTGAGCTGGCCAGTTGTAATTGGCTGGGGGTGCTTCCAGGGCTTAGGCTTCCTGACTTTCTTCGTAGCTTCTGCATAATTCAAAAAGAAACCTCACCGTATGAGATGACAAGTGAAGCATGAAAAAAAAATCAGAGGGAAAGGATATTATAGTAAATTTGGCAGAAGCCGAATAGCAGAAGTTTTCTCTCTCAAAAAATCATGTCTATGTAACAGGAACATCCATGTGTAACTTCTAGCATTTCATGAAAAGCTTACCTTCAAACTTAAAGACATTTTTCCTAGCACTATTCTCATTACCAACAAACTACCTTGTTTGTTACTATGTACACCATAAATATACACGTTACATCAAATATTTGATGGATAAAATATTTGATCCATGCTATGTACTCACAGAAGATTAAAGAACATATATGAAATAACGTTCTTCCATCTAAGTACATGAGAGTAGATATTATCGGTGAGTAATCAGGCATATATTTATAAAATAGGTCTCCATGAAGTCATCATCTCTACACATTGTACTTATCTAAAATACTGGCAAGTGTCAACTCTGCTCAGTTCTAATAAACAAAAAAATATGAAATCATGTATAATTCCAGCTTTCAGTATCCAACTTGCAGCAAATGCCATGTTTCTTGTACTGGAACAACAGAACAGGTCATATATATAACATTTGATTATGTATTGCATATTAACGACTACTACATAGCACAAAAGAAAATGGAACCTCCAAAGGTACAGAAAGAATGTTAATTACACTCCCAAGAATGCAACAGATGCTAAGACTCTGTGTTGCTGACTAGTATTATGCTAATTAATTAGTTCAGTACAAATCATACGGACATCATGTAGGAATGCATACTCTCCGATCAGGAAACATTCAGGTCAAACACAAGGAATTAGATGCACCGAAAACTTTTCTCTCAAGAAAAACACAATTTTGGCGTCCATGCTAAATATCCACCATGATCGTGATGTCCTCTTCAAAAACAATGGGGTTCACAGTCAAAAACTGTCCTACAACATCTACCATACCGTATGCACACACAGGAAACAAAATGCATAAGAGGTCCAATTTACACTCAAACTGCCACTAAATAGCACAACCTAATTCAGCAAGAACACTGTCCAATTACACAAGGGGCAGCAGCTCAAGAATCCCATCTTCGCAAGCTCATCATTCTACAGGGAAACACCCAGACAACAAATGATCCCATTCACTTCCCCGATGGGCATAAATTAATTTTATCCCTGCAAGTCCAGGAATTCAAGTGAAGCGGCTTAGCTCAAACCAAATCACTCAACCGATAATCCGTTTCCACTGAAGGCACCACTCAAATCCCTGCCACGCCCTTCACCAACTAGCCACACACACCACGAACTCAATTTGGAACCGAGAACTCAATTCCTGCCAAGCACGGCTCGACCAAGAACCCATTCCCAATCACCCAACTGGGCGCCATCTACACTCCATCACAACGCACGCCTTCTAAAGAGACCACCACATACATCCTCAAACCCCGAGAACCCAATTCCACGAGTGGCACGGAAATCGTCAGTTAGTTGCCACAAGCACCCGATCCTAACCGGACGGATCAAACAGAAAGAGAAGAGTAGGAAGGGAAATCTGAGGGGTTGGGGTGCTCGGATCGTGGACTCTTACCGCCAGTCTTGCCGCCGCCGCCGCCGCCGGCGGCTGCGGCGCCCTCGGGGGTGGATCCTACGCAGCCCATGGGAATCCTGCTTTTCTTGGTGGTGAAGCCGTGGAGGGCTTTGGGGGGCGAGGCAGCCTTGGCTTCCGAGCTTCTGCGGAAGAAAGCGACGGTAACTCCCGTATATCCAGTTTTATTTATTTATTTATTTCATGTATATATGGGCTACAGCGCTAATGTGAGGAAAGGACATTGCGTGTTTTGTGACCAAGCCTGGTCAACGGGCCGAATTTTCGTGGGCCAGCCCGTTAGCACGCGTGAACACGGCTACTGCCAGCCTCGGGAAGACATCTCGATGACTCTAGGACCTGCCTCCCCCTCCGGGCTTTTTGTCTGTGGTACCGAAGTTCGCAGGCCAGCGCATGATGATATCTAAGTTGTCTAAAATTACCGCGTTTCGAAAAGTTGGACCACCAACTGCTAAGAGAGGCCATTTCGAGGCAAACTCATCTCACCCTTGTCAAATTCAAATATTCCGTTAAACTGCCCCATGAAGTAGACGGTTGGGACCCTCATATCGGTCATCTGTCCATGACGCGGGCGCCAACGCGACAATCTCTTAGGCAAATCGAGCAGCTAAGTGGATTGGATGCGTTGACCAATTTCACAAATCCATTCCCAGCTTTCTCCTAGCACCGGCGGCGCCAGAATCCACCCTCCAGGCAGGACGATCCCTTCGAACATTTGCCTTCCGGCGCCAAGTTGTTGCGCCCAGTCGCTGATCCCGAGCTCCAATGGCGCATGCCGTAGCCGCCGTTGCGAGGCTCGAGCCCGCCTCCGCCGCCGACGAGCCGAGCAGCTCGGAGAATGGCAGATCCTACTATCAAGAAAGAAGAAGTTCTGTCTATAAGCGGGTGATCTATCCTTCTCTTTGCTATTCGTACTAGTTACAACTGCTAGCTGGCTATTGAACCTCAAATTGTTTGTTAGCCCAACGCTGACAAACATATTTTGTCCACAGTTTCTGTCAAGTGGGATCTGCGCGGACCCCCCTTACCTGGTTACGGTAGTCCTCTATATGTACGACTCTAAGGCAAGAGGTATGGACACCATTGTTTCACGATGGAAAAAGCACCTGCGCAGATCTGCACTATATCTGGTATGGTTGCTGCTCTACGTAATCATGTTGAATTATGGCCGAAGCAGACTATAAAGTTCAGCTTCGTAGATGAACGTGGCATCATGGTTCCTATAACGTGTGACAGTCAGCTAATTGGGTTGATGAAAAGGTATGCTTCGGCTGCCATGTTTGAGCTGAAATGTGATGTACTGGATGTGGAAGCTACTGCAACTGGGAGTCGCCCTTCTATTCTTGGACAGGGTGGTTGCTCAAACCCAATTAGCTCCTGGTAAGCAAAGGTCTTTTAAGGTTCGCATGTTTGTGCTGAATTGTAATTTTTGTTTTATTTACTCTGTAGATATTGGGCAGTTATGCAACAGTCTTGTTTCTTTGACAGGAAGCGCCGCAAGGTTAGAAATATGACTGCCGGGTCAGTCATTTTGCTGCCCGAAGAAATTAAAAACGAGTAGAAAGATGTCATTTTGCTGCCCGAAGAAATTAAAAACGAGTGGAAAGATGATGCTGGACACGATTCTGGTGCCCATTGTCCTGGCGATGCAGAGTACGTGAAGCTAAGAAAATTGGCACCGAGGAAGAGGAAGAAGGCAGGAAATGAAGAAGCCATTGGACATGAAAACTTGACACCCAGGCTGCGGAAGAAGGCTGCTGGCAATGAAGATGCATAGTAATGTGTTAAACTTGAACCTATATATGTAATTCTGTTAAATTCTAATCGCTCTGTATGTGGCACGTTGCTGGGCGAAAAAATCTACCCACGTTCTCTGAGTAAAATGTAACGCGACTTAGGGTTTGGAAACGCCCGAGTCAGTAGTTGAACCCGAAATTGTGATCGTGCCACTGCTATCTGAAAACAAGGATCCACTGGTTCCACGATTGCTGAGGGGCAGGAGATCTCCAAATACGACGGAATATAAGTGGCATAGAAATAAATTATTTAAGCTGCCACACTCCACGAAGCAGCAACTTATTTCAGATGCTGCACAACGACGTGGCAACATAAACAACAATGTCTCACCGATAATGTCCAGATGAGGAGGAAATGGGTACCACTTTCTGGCCCAATCTTGAGCCCGTCTATCTCACCGCCTCTCTGCTCCTCGTCCCCTGCATCTGGCGAAGCTCCCGGATCTCCAGTAACCGGGTGTACGTGCTTCCACTTTATAAATTGTGGTTGTGCCATTTGCATGCGGCACAATCCACGTAGATTACGTTTAAACAAATCACCAATGTCAGAATACACTAGTAGAAAAGGTGTCTTTGGTCCACGGTCACGTTCCCAATCCGGGACAGAGATCTAAATCGAGGGAGAAATTGATCTAAATCACAAATTCTTCCACAAATTAATCGAGACAGAGATCTAAATCGAGGCATTTCATTACTTCAACCACAAATTCTTCTAAACAAAGGTGCGATTTCACATCCTACATTAATTCAACCACTAGTCAACAATTTCACTTCTGCTGCCACTGTCCTCCGAGCCATCGGCTTTCGCGTCGCTGTCGGACGAAACCTCCACGATGTCTGCATTGTTCGCGAGACGGAGCACCTCTTCGCGTCAAGCGGTGGCGATGACGGTGTACTTGGTCAGTCCAGGGATGGACCAGAACCTCTTCTGCCCTTCTCGGTTGCGGAGATCCCGGTGCACCACGCACCCGTCAACGATGCGGTTGCCAATCTTGGCCTTTCGCTCCTTCTTGAACAGCGTCGGCCAGTACGGGCTGGCCGCCGCGTACCGGGGCAGTGCCCTCTTCCACGCGGGCATCTGGCGGCGGCGCGCCGCGATTTCGCTCTCCATCTTGGCTCGGCCAGGTAGCGGAGCCACCGGCACCCCCACAAAGCTGATGCGCCATCCGTGGGGCACCTTCGCGGCTGGCGGCGTAAGGATGTCGAAGTTCACGAATATCACCGCCTCGTACAAGTTCAGATCGGGCATCTCCATGGCGGCGCGGTGGAGATTGGAGAGGACGAGGGGATGGACGACGAAGCGACGCGCTGTGGCGCCTCCTATTTGTACATGGGGACGACGAAGCGACGGTCAGACAAAAGAAGTAATGCGGGGTCAGACAAAAGAAGTAATGCAGGGTCAGAGAAATTTTTTTCCTCCCTAGAATCCGGGACCAATAGTTCAGACCGCGAGGTCAACAAGTACAAACATTACAACTTAAAAAGGCACGGAGCTTAAGCTAAATAGAACTAGTTATCACACATCTCCTTGATCTTGCTAATCTTGGCCCGATGCGCATCTTCCTGCGAGAGAAAGGATCGAATTGTCTGCTCCTTCCTTTTAGCATCTTCCTTGCACAGCTTCAATTGTTTCTCTGCATTTTTTCTCATGCACTTGTCAATACTCGTAGTTGTGTACTGCAGGACTTTGGCCTGGTGGAGATCATTCCTTGCTTGAGTCAGTTTTACTCTGCTTTAGCCTTCAGGGCCAACACCGCATCCCTCTCCTTCTCGACTTTGATAACCTTGTCTTGCACCCACCTGAGATCTCGCTTATGCTTGGTCGTGTCAACTGGTTCCCATAGCTTCGTCTCAACACTGTCAAGAAGTGAGCTGAATACGGATTCTTTCAACTCGACAGTCATTTCCCATAGTTTGTCTAGCGTTTTCTGCATCGATTTGGGCCACTCTGGATCTACCCATTTGACAACACCGCAACTTCCGCCTTGCATCATTGCACGATGTCCTTGACACCGTAGAAACCTCCTGCCTGCGTTTCATCCTTCGAACGCTACAAATTTAGCAGGCACATATCCATGTTTACATAGCAGAGGACTGTCTTCATCCTCTAAACAGTGATAGTCGGAGTCATACATCGTCTGGTTGGCCTAACACATCATACGCGCATGAGTAAACATATTAGATCTAGCTCAAAAAATAGATAACTGGCCACATATGATAGAAATAGAGATGAGACAACTCACATCGAAATCACTGTCCCTGTCGTCACAACGCGTTTCCTTGCTGTCTCCCCTTGAACCCATGGCGAGAGGGGAGGGGGGTGGCTGCCGGAGAGGGGATTGGGATGGAGGCGCCGTCGGCTTGCGGCTATGGCAGGATGGGAGTGAAGTGGGGAAAGTGGCTTCGAGGGTAAGGAAGAGAAGTATGGGGAGGAAGAGAAGTAATGGGGACGTGACACTGGGATGTGGCCCACTGAACTCGTGAGACGTGAAACTCGCAACAGGGGAGCGCCCGGTATTGCCAGTTTGTCCAGAGCAAGCGTGGCCAATCATGCCGCAGAATAGCCTACTCGCGGATCGCTCTCACGAAGACCATCCCAATTGTCCAAGCGCCCCAATCGAACGGTATGTAACAATCGTCAAGCAGAACAACTGTGTTATGGCGTGCCTTCTAGAAGACTCGGTCTAACGGCTACCCATGCAATGACACTGGTGTATCCATGTGTGGTTTGTGAAAAGAACAGACATGCAATCACACTAGGTGGATCCATATGTGGTTTATGGAAGTAACAGACATGCAATGACTCTAGCTGTGATTCATGAAAAAAACAGACATGCAATGACACTGGTGGATCCATGTGTGGTTCATGGGAAGAACACACATCCAATGACACTGGTGGACTCTAGCTGTGGTTCATGAAAAGAACAGCCATGCAATGACACTGGTGGATCCATATGTGGTTTGTCAGGAGAACACACATGCAATGACACTGGGTGTGGTTCATGAAAAGAACAGACATGCAATGACACTGGTGGATCCTTATGTGGTTTGTGAGAAGAACAGCCATGCAATTACACTAGTGGATCCTTATGTGGTCCATTAAAAGAACTTACATGCAATGACACTGGGTGTGGTTCATGAAAATAACTGACATGCAATGACACTAGGTGTGGTTCATGATAAGAACAGACATGCAATGACACCGGTGGATCCATGTGTGGTTTATGGAAGTAACAGACATGCAATGACTCTAGCTATGGTTCATGAAAGAACAAACATGCAATGACACCGGGTGTGGTTCATGAAAAGAACAGACATGCAATGACACTAGTGGATCCTTATGTGGTTTGTGTAGAGGAACAAACATGCAATGACACCGGTGGATCCATGTGTGGTTCATGAGAAGAACACACATCTAATGACACTGGGTGGATACATGTGTGGTTTATGGAAGTAACAGACATGCAATGACTCTAGCTATGGTTCATGAAAAGAACAGACATGCAATGACACCGGGTGTGGTTCATGAAAATAACAGACATGCAATGACTTATGTGTTTTTTTAGAAGAACACACATGCAATGATAGTGGGTGTGGTTCATGAAAAGAATAGACATGCAATGACACTAGTGGATCCTTATGTGTATTATTTAGAGGAACAGACATGCAATGACACCGGTGGATCCACGTGTGGTTCATGAGAAGAAAACACATCCAATGACACTAGTAGATCCTTATGTGGTTCATGAAAAGAACTGACATGCAATGACACTGGTGGATCCTTATGTGGTTTATGAAAAGAACAGACATGCAATGACACTGGTGGATCCTTATGTGGTTTGTTTAGAAGAACACACATGTAATGACACTGGGTGTGGTTCATGAAAAGAACAGACATGCAATGACACTGGTGGATCCTTATGTGGTTTGTTTAGAGGAACAAACATGCAATGGCACCGGTGGATCCATGTGTGGTTCATGAGAAGAACACACATCCAATGACACTGGTGGATCCTTATGTGGTTTGTTTAGAGGAACATACATGCAATGACACCGGTGGATCCTTATGTGGTCTTTCTAGAGGAACACACATGCAATGACACCGGGTGTGGTTCATGAAAAGAACAGACATGCAATGACTTATGTGGTTTGTTAAGAAGAACACACATGCAATGACACTGGGTGTGGTTCATGAAAAGAACATACATGCAATGACACCGGTGGATCCTTATGTGGTTTGTTTAGAAGAACACACATGCAATGACACTGGGTGTGGTTCATGAAAAGAACAAACACGCAATGACACTGGTGGATCCTTATGTGGTTTGTTTAGAGGAACAAACATGCAATGACACCGGTGGATCCACGTGTGGTTCATGAGAAGAACACACATCCAATGACACTGGTAGATCCTTATGTGGTTCGTGAAAAGAACTGACATGCAGTGACACTGGGTGTGGCTCATGAAAAGAACAGACATGCACTAGCACTGGTGGATTCTTATGTGGTTCATGAAAAGAACAGACATGCAATGACACTAGTGGATCCTTATGTGGTTCATGAAAAGAACAGACATGCAATGACACTGGTGGATCCTTATGTGGTTTGTTTAGAAGAACACACATGCAATGACACTAGGTGTGGTTCATGAAATGAACAGACATGCAATGCCACTGGTGGATCCTTATGTGGTTTGTTTAGAGGAACAGACATGCAATGACACCGGTGGATCCACGTGTGGTTCATGAGAAGAACACACATCCAATGCCACTGGTAGATCCTTATGTGGTTCATGAGAAGAACACACATCCAATGACACTGGTAGATCCTTGTGTGGTTCATGAAAAGAATAGACATGCAATGACACTGGTGGATCCTTATGTGGTTTGTTTAGAAGAAAACACATGCAATGACACTGGGCGTGGTTCATGAAAAGAACAAACATGCAATGACACTGGTGGATCCTTATGTGGTTTGTTTAGAGGAACAAACATGCAATGACACTGGTGGATCCATGTGTGGTTCATGAGAATAACACACATCCAATGACATTGGTGGATCCTTATGTGGTTTGTTTAGAGGAACATACATGCAATGACACCGGTGGATCCTTATGTGGTCTGTCTAGAGGAACACACATGCAATGACACCGGGTCTAGTGGATCTATCTTGGCATAATTTGATGTATTCCACGATGTATTTCATTGTAAAGACACTTTCCATTTTTATACTACTCAGTTTTGCCCTTGGTTTTATGTGGTACTACTTAGTTTTTCCCCCCTCTCTCTACCTTTCGTAGAAGCCCAAACCTGTGCTCACCCTGTCTGCTACTCCCTGATTGGTTGTCACAGTTGTCATGCGGATCGTGCGCACCAACCGTTGATTCTGTGCGATCCAACGATGATCGTTTCACACATCGTGCCCTTCACAGTACAGCGTGAGACAACACGGACGTCTCCCTCCATGAGACTTCTACAGGAAGGAACACGATGCCGTCCATGGAAAAAGTCGTCGAGTGGTCATGTCAAGTTTAATCAAGTCTAAAAAGCCTTCTACTGCTACTACAACTCATGCACAGGACAACGGGGTCATCGAGTGCACGGTTGTCGACAGGACGCTGCAATTTATTGCCACTTGATTTTAATAAGACATATCCCATTTTTACGCAGCGCTCTCAATCTCACTTCCAACTGGGCCCTACCGCTAGTAACTTCCATGAGTCAAGGGCCCCTCTTGAGTAGATCTAACGTTGCTAGAAATTAGTTCTACGCCACTTGCATGTAGTGGAATCGAGGTCTGCCATGAGCGTGTTTTCAATGCAGCTCTAAAGTGGAGATCGTGGCTGTTTCAAAAAAAAGAGGGAACCAAAAAAAAGGGGTGGAGATCGTGGTAGCCCCCCGCCCCGTGCCCACCACACGTGTCCACTCGAGGACTACGAACGGTCCGATGTTTATACCCTCCCCTCGATCTTCTTCTTCCATGAGCTCGTGTCATTTCCCCCTAGTCTGTCTAGTCCCAAGACCCCAATCTACACCTATCGCGCGCACCGAAGCTCCCTCGCTTGCACTACCTCCTTCCCTTGGTTCACCATGAAGCGTATGCGTGGAGACGAGCCAGAGGTGAAGCCAGTTGAAGGTGCAGCAGCAGATGGCTCGGTCGTCACCAAGCAGGCGGAGGCGTCTTCTCCGGGAACGAACGCCGCTCGTCGCTGCGCCGTCGAGGGTGCAAGATCATCCTTCCAGCCAATAGTCGTCACCGCCGAGCAGCAGGTGGTAGCCGTCGCTGCCGAGCAGCAGGTGGTAGCCGTCGCCGCCGAGCAGCAGGTGGTAGCCGTCGCCGCCGAGAAGCAGGTGGTCGCCGTCGCCGCCGAGCAGCAGGTAGTAGCCATCGCTGCCGAGCAGTAGGTGGCCGACAACGTCGTGGTGCCAACGGCAGATCTGGATGGGGGGCAGGCGGCAAGCGGAGGTAATCCGGTGATCTACATCAACGACCCCATCACCGTACAAGAAATCTTCGACGCAATCACGGAGAATGATGAGTTCGAGGAGGAGGTCCCTGATGAGGAGTCCGAGGTACTACATTGCTAGCTTCTCTAGTCGCAGCCGTAGTTTTCACTGTTCATACATAGGATTTGCTCAATCATGTACATATTCTTTTGCTCTTGAAGTAGGGTAGTATATATATGATTCGATCGGTTGATTGATGCATCTGCCATCTAGTCACAAAACCCCAATCCGTCTAGTCACAAAACCCCAATCTGCTCATCTGCCATCTAGTTGAGTTTGCTAGTTGAGTGTTGATTTCGATACACAGCAGGCCTATAACATTACATTTCTATTCCTTACTGAGCCCAATGATTCAATTTTGCCCCAAAATAGTGCAAGGGCATCTGATGGCCTCGTTTTCTTAGGGATGGTTAGTGGCCCTGAGGCAGCAATGCACATAAACAATATAGGTTGTGTTGTTGGTATCTTGGTTCTCCGACTCCATCGCTGAAAAAAATGAGGCCCTAATTTTTCTCTCATATGGAACCTATATATATAATATTTGTATTGTTTCTGATCTATGAATGCGTTGTATGATGCATTTGTATATCCCTGAATATTGTTTTGTACGATTACATTTCAATTTCTTATTGTGGCCAATGATTCAAATTTGCCCCAAAGAGAGGCTGACACATTGGTGTCAAATTTTTTCAGGGATGAGTGAGCAAACCTGGGGCCATGTACAAGATCAATATAAGCTGTGCAATTGTTACTTGGTTCGCTTACGCCATCTCTGTAGAAACTTATGAGGCTGCAATCTTTATTCTACATTCATAGAACTATGATATTTGAATTATCTATTCCATGCATTCATAGTGTATAAGAATTACATTTGAGTTTGTCACCGAGGTCGATGATTGAAATTTGCCCCAAAAGAGTTCAAGGAGAGACACGTATGATGGTGTCGTGTTTTAGGGATGGGTTGGTGAATCTGAGGCAGCAATGCACACAAACAATATAGGTTGTGCTGTTGGTACTTTGGTTCTCCAACTCCATCTTTGAAACAAATTATGAGGCCCTTGATTTATTCTCCTATGGAACTACATATATGATCCTTGAATTGTTTCTGATCTTTTAATGATTGGTATGATGCATATGTATATGAATGTTGATCATAAGTATTTTTAACATGTATCTGAAGATTAATTGTTTGGTTTTTTTATTATAATTAGAATATTTAGGCTTGTTTTTGTACCTGACTATGTATATCCCTGAATAATGTTTTGTACGATTACATTTCAATTTCTTATTGTGGCCAATGATTCAAATTTGCCTCAAAGAGAGGCAGACACATTGGTGTCAGATTTTTTTAGGGATGAGTGAGTGAACCTGGGACCATGTACAAGAACAACATAAGCTGTGCAATTGTTACTTGGTTCGCTCACGCCATCACTGAATAAACTTATGAGGCCGCAATCTTTATTCTACATTCATAGAACTATGATATTCGAATTATCTATTCCATGCATTCATAGTGTATAAGAATTACATTTTAGTTTGTCACCGAGGCTGATGATTGAAATTTGCCCCAAAAGAGTTCAAGGGGAGACACGTATGATGGTGTCGTGTTTTAGGGATGGGTTGGTGAACCTGAGGCAGCAATGCACACAAACAATATGGGTTGTGCTGTTGGTACTTTGGTTCTCCAACTCCATCTCTGAAACAAATTATGAGGCCCTTGATTTATTCTCATATGGAACTACATATATGATCCTTGAATTGTTTCTGATCTTTTAATGATTGGTATGATGCATATGTATATGAATGGTTTTGATCATAAGTATTTTTAACATGTACCTGAAAATTAAATGTTTGGTTTTTTATTTATAATTACAATATTTAGGCTTGTTTTTGTACCTGACTATGTATATCCCTGAATAATGTTTTGTACAATTATATTTCAATTTCTTATTGTGGCCAATGATTCAAATTTGCCCCAAAAGTGAGGCAGACACATCGGTGTCAGATTTTTTCAGGGACGAGTTAGTGAACCTGGGGGGATGTACAAGAAGAATATAGGTTGTGCAATTGTTACTTGGTTCACTTACGCCGTTCCTGTAGAAACTTATGAGGCCTTAATCTTTATTCTACATTCATAGAACTATGATATTCGAATTACCTATTCCATGCATTCAATGTATAAGAATTACATTTTAGTTTGTCACCGAGGCTGATGATTGAAATTTGCCCCAAAAGAGTTCAAGGGGAGACACATGATGGTGTCGTGTTTTAGGGATGGGTTGGTGAACCTGAGGCAGCAATGCACACAAATAATATAAGTTGTGTTGTTGGTCCTTTGGTTCCCCAACTCCATCTCTGAAACA
This sequence comes from Avena eriantha, assembly GCA_910589775.1. Lineage (NCBI taxonomy): Eukaryota > Viridiplantae > Streptophyta > Magnoliopsida > Poales > Poaceae > Avena > Avena eriantha. The sequence continues at coordinate 509,026,200 of OU342741.1, forward strand.
AATTATGAGGCCCTAAATTTATTCTCATATGGAACTACATATATGACCCTTGAATTGTTTCTGATCTTTTAATGATTGGTATGATGCATATGTATATGAATGGTTTTGATCATAAGTATTTTTAACATGCACCTGAAGATTAATTGTTTGGTTTTTTATTTATAATTACAATATTTAGGCATGTTTTTGTACCTGACTATGTATATCCCCTAAATAATGTTTTGTACGATTACATTTCAATTTCTTATTATGGCCAATGATTCAAATTTGTCCCAAAAGAGAGGAAGACACATTGGTGTCAGATTTTTTCAGGGATGAGTTAGTTAACCTGGGGCGATGTACAACAGCATTATAGGTTGTGTAATTGTTACTTGGTTCGCTGACTCCATCCCTGAAGAAACTTATGAGGCTGCAATCTTTATCCTACATTCACTCTGATGCAATTATTTGTCATTATGTTGAGATGAAATGATATATGAACCGATCAAACTATTGCTGAGATGCTTTATCTTTGATATCCACGAATATATTGTCTTACATATACATGTTGTCAATTCTTGAGTTGTAATACAATTCAATCATATGTATAAGTTCTAAGTTATGTTCTTAAAAATCAACAGGAGGATGATGATAAAGTGGACGATAGCAAGGTATCCAGGGACAACAAGAGCCGCTACATGCTGAGGCGGTTACGGTGTGGGCTAATCCATTTCCACCGTAGGGGAGACTGTTTTGCCCATTCTGTGGCAGAGCAATCAACGTGGACCTCGACAATATGATCCAGTACGCGAAGGGCGTTGGCAGAGGCGGAGGAAGGCATAGGCCGATTACCTTGGTGCGGCACGCAGCCTACGGCAAATTCCTCCGGGAGTATGTCAGGACTGGCCTGTATCTCATCGACTAGGCTGTCACTGCCTCCTGATGATAAACCCCTGCCCTGCTAGGCGTCTCCGTGTCCTGGCCTCCTGCTGCAGCCCCTGCTTTTATTTTGTTCTAGTTAATTATTACCTGTGTGTGGCATGTAAGACAATATATTCGTGGTGTCTCTGGTGAACCTTCTATATTAATCTACTCCTTTATATGGAGTGCCTTAAAGTTTCTAGTGTTCAATTATATTTACTGATCATGCTCATGCACACTACAAAATATTTCTAGTGCTCGATTATATTATAATTGTCAAGAAATACACCAACAAGTTAAATTGGTCGAAATTTTGTATTGAAGTAACTAAATGTATCACACACATAATAAACTAGAAACTAAAATCTAGTTCAAACCCATAATGTATCACCACCACTTGTTGTCGTCCTTGACTTGCTTCCCCTTCAACCGCTTGATGTTGCCACCGTCCCAAGATCCCTGCTCGTCCTGAAACCGCTTTCTGTCCTCCTCGCGCTTATTCTCCTGGGCTAGCTTGCAACCAGGGCATAGCTCTCTCGCGAAAACCCCTGACTTAACCATCCCATCTTTCATGGTAATGAGCTTATTGTACAACTTGTACGCCATGTAGGCGTCTCTGGCTGCATACTCGAGAATTGGTGCAGGTGCAACCACGGCGACGGCGAGCTCGGATTCTAGAGGAGGAAAACAGAACCGAGCATGGTCAACAAGGTGATAGATCTCACCGGGAACCAATTCTCGTCCCCGCACCATGCCATGGGTGCATCCACGGTGAGGGCGAGCTCAGACTCGGGATGGGGAGGAGAGCGGGGCCGAGCAGCTTCGTCACGTCCCAGCTCTGCGCCATGGCCGTGACCACAGATTGCCGTTCCGAGGAAGAAGACGCGTAATGGATGCAAGCACCAACGCTGCAAGCCTATAGGGAGGAGAGCTGGGCCGAGCAGGTTCGTCCACGTCCCAGCTCCGCGCCTTGGCTGCGACGCCCCATAGATTGCCTCTTCGGGGAAGAAGAAGACGCGTAATGTATGCAGGTGCCAACGCTGCAAGCCTAATTGACACCTAAGCGATGGGAGCGACGGGAGCAACATAACGGCGAGAACTGACAGGGGGGCCCAACTTGACGGTCGTTAGCCTGATTTTTTGTATTGAAACGTAAAGTTGAATTCGTGCCGAAAAAGACCCTCTAAGTATTTGGCACACCAACTGTAGTCATCGCGGATGATTTCGGGGAACTTGGGTACCGCGTTGCCTGGACACCTCAACTTTCAGGCCGCAAAATGATATTCTCTCCCTCCCCCCCGTAGTCTAGGTTCTTGCTTATCATTGTACGTGTCGTAGGTCTAGGTTTAGGTCTTTTTTGTGTCTGCCCCCGGAGAAAATTACAAAAAACCACCGCATTACGGGTTAGGGTTTCAAAAAGCCACCACTTTACGCTAGGTTTTCATAAAATCACCACTTTAGAGTGAGTTCGTGACAGATAGCACTGAAACCGGTTTGACCCTAGTCTAATGACAAAACTGACCAGTGGGTCCCACCTGCCAGGATGACGTGGCACAACGAAAATAATCAAGGGAGATGCATGATAGACTGTTTTAGTTTTGGGGTTTTTTTTGTAAATTTTGGAGAAACCCCACTTATATAAGATTTTCTTTTTCTCTTCTTTATTTATTTCATAAAAAATAAATCATGTGGTGGAGCACGACCGTGCCGTTCGCTGTCTGCAGCCAACTGCAGCGCCACCCATCCTCCCCCACGAGGCACGAGCTCCACCCATCCTCCCTAGAGGCGAGCTCCAGCCATGGGAGGCGCGGGCGAGCTGTGGCCATGGGAGGCGCGGGCGAGCTACGGCCATGGGAGGCGCCACGAGCTCCGGTAGGGATGGCACACGGCGAGCTCCGGCCGCAGGAGGCGTTGGCGAGCTCTGGTAGGGACGACACATGGCGAGCTCCCACCATAGGAGGCGCGGGCGAGCTCCGGCCATGGGAGGCACGGGCGAGCTCTGGTAGGGATGGCGCACGGCGAGCTGCGGCCATGGGAGGCACGGGCGAGCTCTGGTAGGGATGGCGCGCGGCGAGCTGCGGCCATGGGAGGCGCGGGCGAGTTCCGGCCGCGGGAGGCACCGGCGAGCTCCGGTAGGGATGGCACGCGGCGACCTCCGGCCGCGGGAGGTGTAAGGGAGCTCCGGTAGGGACGACGCACGGTGAGCTCCGGCCATGGGAGGCGCGGGCGAGCTCCGGTAGGGATGACACACGGCGAGCTGCGGCCATGGGAGGCGCGGGCAAGCTCCAGCCACGGGAGGCACCGGCGAGCTCTGGTAGGGATCGCGCGCGGCGAGCACCGGCCGCAGGAGGCACCGACGAGCTCCATTAGGGATGGCGCAAGGCGAGCTCCGACTAGTGGCAGCGCGGGCTGATACGTTGCTAACGTGTCCATAAATTTTGATGTTCCATGCTTGGTTTTATCTACTTTCTTATGTTTTGTCCACACTTTGGAGTACTTTTTATACACTTTCTTGGACTAACCTATTAACAAGATGCCATAGTGTCAGTTGCATGTTTTTTGCTGTTTTTGGTTCCAGCAAAGTCAGAAAATGAATATTCTCGGAATTGGACGGGACAAAAGCCAAAGTCAGTTTTCCACCGAGGGCGACACGGAGCCAGAATACGAGACGGAGAGGAGCCAGAGGGTGGCCACACCACCTGGCCGCACGGCCAGACCTGGCCCGCACCAAGGGGTGGTGTGGCCACCCAGGGCACCCCCTCGGCCTCCCCTTTCACCTATAAGATGCCTCCGATACAGAAACCCTGAGTACCCGATCAAAATTCCACGAAAGAGTCTGTTGCCGCTGTCATCTCCATCCCTAGATCGAGAGGGATCTGAAGCTCTTCCCAGCACCCTACCGGAGGGGAGAATTCACCCTGGAGACCTTCTTCATCACCATACAAGCCTCCGGTGTGATGCGTGAGTAGTTCATCCTTGGACTAGGAGTCCATGTAGTAGCTAGATGGCTGGTTCTTCTCCTTTGTGCTATCATGTTTAGATCTTGTGAGCTCCGTTCATGATCAAGATCATCTATTTGTAATCCTACATGTTGTGTTTGCGAGGATCCGATGGATATTGAGATGCTATTTCAGATTGATTATTGATTCTATCATGTCTTTGTTATTTGTGATCTTGCATGCTTTCCGTTGTTAGTAGCTATCTTGGCCAAGTAGATGCTAGCAACTCCAAGAGTTAGTATTTATGCTCGATAGTGGGTTCATGCCTCTAGTAATCTGGGGAAGTGATAGAAATCTCTAAGGTACTAGATGTGTTGTTGCTATTAGGGAGAAAACAACAATCCTTTGTTCATAGAACAATCATATTATTTACTTTACACGCAATGCATAATGCAATTATCTGTTGCTTGCAACTTAATACTGGAGGGGGTTCGGATGATAACCTGAAGGTGGATTATTAGTCATAGATGCAGTTGGATTACGTTCTATGTATAATGTTGGAATGCCCAATCAAATCTCAAAGGAGTCAAGATGATTAGTATATGCATGCATGCTTTCTCGATGTTTGTCAATTGCCCCGCTGTAATTTGTTCACCTAACATGTCATCTATCTTAAGGAGAGCCACCACTAGTGAACTATGGACCCCAGTCCTTTATTTTATCATCAATCTACAACTGTTTACTGCTTTCTGTTTACTTTCTGCAAGCTTTTACTTTCTTCCACACAATACGTTTAATCCTTTGTTTTCAGCAAAACCGGTGAGATTGACAACCTCACTGTAAGTTGGTGGCAAAGTTCTATGATTGTGTTGTGCAGGATTCCAAGTTGGCAACAACACCTTGGAGGTGTTTCCTTGCTCCTACTGGTTCGATAACCTTGGTTTCATAACTGAGGGAAAACTTGCTGTTGTGCTCATCATACCTTCCTCCTGGGGTTCCCCAACAAGCTCAATATATTTTGGGCCATCACGGGCTAGCTCCGGCTGCGGGAGGCATGGGCGAGCTTCGGCCATGGGAGGCGCGGGCGAGCTCCGACCACAGGAGGAGCCGACGAGCTCCGATAGGTACGGCGCGCGACGATCTCTGGCCACGGGAGGCGCTGACGAGCTCCGGTAGGGATGGCGCACGACGAGCTCCGGCCATGGGAGGCACGTGCGAGCTCTGGCTAGTGGCGGCGTGGGTGAGCTCCGGCGGCGGGAGGCATGGGCGAGCTTCGACTGCTAGAGGCATGGGCGAGCTCCGGCCATGGGAGGAGTGGGCGAGCTTCGGCTACAGGAAGCACCGGCGAGCTCCAGCAAGCTCTGGGCGAGATCCGGCAAGCGGGAGGCCAGCTTATGGAAAAAAGAAGTAAAAAAATTATGAGAAGGAATTGAAAAGAAAAAGAAAAAGGACGTAATGTTAGAACTTATAATATGTGGAGGTGATTTTTGCAAAGAAACAACGTCACGTCATCCTGATAGGTGGGACCCACCTGTCAGTTTTATCGTTAGACCAGGGTCAAACTGGTATCAGTGCTATTTGTCATGAACTCACTCTGAAGTGGTGGTTTATGAAACCCTAGCGTAAAGTGGTAGCTTTTTGAAACCCTAGGCCGTAATGTGCTGGTTTTTTTGTAGTTTTCTCCTGCCCCCGTGACATATGGCGAGATGCTGTCCAGCTTGTCCCCTCAGGTGTTCCTGCACGACACCGGCCGCCCGTCTTCGCGGTGGTATGGCAAGCTCTTGTGGTTGGAGCAAGTTGCTGCTGTTGTGGATGGAGGCCTTCCAAATAAGTGTTGCTGCCTCTGGATTTGGCAGCCTCGTGCCGCCCTTCTCTCCCTGGACGGCCTTGGTGGCGAGGGGTGGGAGGAGGTCATGCGGTGGCCGCTGGAAAAGTGAGGCGGTTTGGGTGCTTGACGCGAGGTCGATCTGGCCCGAGCTGGCGTAACCTGGAGAAGATCTACTCCATTGTGGTGCTCCCTTGGTTGGAGCCATGTGCAGCGGTGTGGCTTGGCTCCGGAGGCCCCCCACATAAGGTCAGTGGGCTTGGTTTGCGAAGGTTTGCTGCAGGTTCTCGCTGTTCTTCTCCGGCCCGCCGTGGTGGCGAGTAGAGAAGTGGTGGGGTGCCCTGGAGTCGACCCGCTGCACCGCCAAGTATGGAGCATCCTGGTGCTGCGGTTCGTGAAGTTGCGCCTCTGAATCACCATCAACGTCGGCGAGGTTGCGCCGCCATTATCTGTGGCCAGGAGGGCCACTTCTCCGCTCGGATGAAGCTGAGCATGCTCTTCCGCATGTGGCGGAAGCTTTTCGACGCCCTGTGCGTGATTCCAAAGTCGGCATCGCCCCAAGTGGCATGTTCCCCTGGCGACAATGCAGACTCCAGGGCGACGATGAGACCGGATGCGGTGGAGAAGGGCGAGGACCGGATCAAATTTCTTATTTTTTCCTAGGGTCCTTTCTACAAGTGTGTCGTTGATACGTCCATTTTGCATCACTATTCTATATCATAATTTACTGTTATTCATTGATATATTTCATATTAAGAGATGATACTTATGTTATTTCATCTGTTTTTGCATGGTTGATGACTTTTGGAGCATGGACCGCTGTAGTCAGGATTCTGATGGAAAAGGTGCTATTTGGAGGCAAAATTCGCGAAGATCAGAAAATCCAGGAAAATATACGGAAAATCCTATTTTTCCAGAAAATGAAGGAAGCCAGAAGAGGAGGCAGAGATGGGCCATAGGGGGCCCATACCACCCCCTGGCGCGGGCCAGCTTAGGCCGCGCCACCAGGTGGTGTTGCCGCCCTGGTCCACCCCTGGCTCTCCCCTCTGGCGTATATTATCCTCCCGAAACCCTAAGACTCGGGGAGCGACCACAGAAAGATTCCGCCACCTCTGCGGGGCGGAAAACACCGAGAGAGGAAGATCTCTCCGACAGATAGATTTCGTCCGGGGGAATTCCTTCCCGGAGAGGGGAGATCATCGCCATCAACACCACCATCAAGCTAGACTTCATCAGGATCATCATCATCATCATCATCACCACCATCATCACCATCATCACCATCAGCACCATCATCACCATCTCCATATTGCTGTAACAATTGAGTTGAATCTTGCATAGTTCTTAGGGGAAACTTTCCCGGTGTTGATTACTCTTTGTAGTTGATGCTATTGAGTGAACCGTTGAATTATTGTTTATGTTCATATTGTTATACATCATTATTCCATCTCTGATCATGATCCATATGATGTCTTGTGAGTAGTTCATTTTGTTCTTGAGGACATGGGAGAAGTCATGTTGTTAGTAGTGGAGTTGTGTTGAGAAAGATTCAATGGTTTGCTATTTAAGTTGTGGTGTACTTCTTCTAGTGGTGTCATGTGAACGTCGACTACATGACACTTCATCTATATGGGCCTAGGGGAATGCATTGTGTATTTGGCTACTAATCGTAGGGGTTGCCGGAGTGACAGAAACCTGAACCCCCGTCAGGAAACCATTGCACAAGGGACGTACGGGTCTTAGAGTTTAAAGCCGTGGTTAGGTTTCTACCTTAATTACTTTCTTGTAGTTATGGATGTTTGCAAGGGGTATAATCACAAGTATGTATTAGTCCTAGGAAGGTCGGTACATTAGCACAAGTTCACCCACACAACACTTAGCAAGCTAAAGAAGATTAATCAACTATATGAAGCGAAAGCACTTGACAGTCTTCCCATGTGTCCTCGAGAACGTTTGGTCATCTTAAGTAATACAACCAGCTTGTCCTTTGCTACAGAAAGGATTGGGTTACTTGCTGCATTTATTCTTATTTTCTTTTATTTACTCATACTTTATTTACCTGCATTTTCAAAAACCCCTAAAAATCCGTTTGCTAAGTATTTGTAGAGAATTCCTGATCCATACCACTAGCCAGCACCTTCTGCTCCTCGTTGGGTTCGACACTCTTACTTATCGAAAATACTGCGATACACCCCCTATACTTGTGGGTCATCAAGACTATTTTCTGGCGCCGTTGCCGGGGAGTGAAGCGCTATTGGAGAGTGGGACTAGTAAAAGAAACTTCTACCGTGAGTATTGTTTACTTCTATTAGTTGCTTTATTTTCGTTATGGATAATTCGCTAAGTTTCTTATTTGGTAATGCTACTACCACTGCTAAGGTAGTAGATGAACCACCACCTGCTAAGATAACTACTATGTTGGGGATGGAACTGTCCATCCTGGTGATCATTTGCTCATTATACACGAATTATGTCGGTTGTTCAAGTGTGCAGGTATTACTACAGATTAAGTTAAGAAGTTGTTATTCTCATTATCACTGAAAGTAAGAGCTGAGGAATGGTATAAGCTGCTGAAGAATGGTCAAGCTCTTGAATGGGAGGAAATAGTGCCTCTCTTTTATTCAAAGTTTTATCCTCCTAGTGAGATTCATAAAGACCGGAATCAAATATACAACTTTTGGCCTCTTGATGGAGAGAGTACAGCTCAAGCTTGGGGGAGATTGAAGTTACTAATGCTCAAATGTTCCGTTCATGAGCTCCCCAACGATATTATTATCAATAACTTTTATGCAAGGCTCCCTCTACATGACAAGGATTTATTGGATGCTTCTTGTGCTGGATCATTCACTCGCATGGAAGAAGAAGCTAAATGGGATCTCTTGGACCGTATTCAAGACAATGCTGAAGCATGGGAGAATGACAAAGGTAGGAAGTTAGGTATAAATTATGATTATGAATGCATTAAATCTTTTATGGGAAACTGATGACTTTCGAAATATTAAAAATGCTTATGGTCTAGACTCCCAAGCTATTGCAACTTATTTTAAGGCTTTTGCTTCCTATACTGAAGTGCCTAAAAAGAAGTGGAATAAGTATCATGAACCATATAAAGATGTTGCTAAGAGTGTTCCTGCAAGAAATACTGAAGTTTATACTTCTAATCATGTTTTACCTGAGCCTTATATTGAGAAAATCCCTTTCCTAGTTAAGATAATGAAACACTCTATGATAGTAGTATGGTTAATGAAAGTACAAATAAAGCTGTTGAACCTGATAAACAAATGAATGATGAGCCTATAATAGCAAATGTGAAAGACTTTGTCACTAAATATGTTGAAGAGGGACACACTATCCTTTGCAAGGATACCTCTAATATTGTTTCACAAAGTAGTGATATGAGAGCTAGTATTCCCGTGTTTTCTGTTAGGATAAGTGATCATTGTTACGATGGTCCTTGTGATAGTTATATTGTTAAGTTTATGCATGATACTGAAAGTTACTATGAGAGAGGGAAAAGTGTTCTTATGTATCTCAATAATATCAAGTTTCCTCGTTTTGTGCTGAAAGTTTTATGTTGCACTTCTTTTGCCTTCCTATGCTAGTAGCCTCTGGTTTTAACAACTTGTTTTTTTACAAAATTCCCTTGCATAGGAAGTGGGTTAGACTTAAACGTGTGTATTTTTGCTTCTTAATGCTCTCTTTCACTTCAATTCATATTCCCTTGTGAGCATCATCAAAATTATCATACCCATCTTAATGGCTATAAAGAAAGAGCTTTTTGGGAGACAATCCAATTTATTTTTGCTTTCAGTTTGCTTTTGTTCCTTTGAGTCTTGGAAGTTATTACTTCGATAATAACCTCTCCTTATCCTTTTTGTTTGGTTTTTATGACAAGATCAACCCCTAATGAGAGAGAAGTAATATTTGGGGAAGTTGCTATCCCGAAACAGATTTTTTGTGCTTCACCGTAAAAATTCACGAGAGATCTCTGTATGTCGGTTTGAGCTGTTTGCGCTTCTACCCCAGATTGTTATTTAACTTTAGTTAGTTTTGCACTTTTTGATTTGAGCAACAGGAGATTTTCGAAAAAATTGATCTTTACCTGCTGGTCCGTTTTGACAGATTTTGCCACTCTTGCATTTGCTTCTTAAAATGATTTCCTTTTTGGATTATTTTTGGGTTTTCGTAAGGAGTTGCTATAGTAGCTTATGTTTTGATGAATTTCAGTTGAAATTGAACTCAAAAGGTTTATTACCTCGTATGCACTAATGTTGCTAATGAGAACTCTGTGAAGTTTTGTGTGAAAGAAATTTCCAGGTTAGTGGAGAAAATGGTGTCATAAGAAACAGAAAGGTTTCATGACTCAAGCAATTTGTGTATGAAGATGAAGATATTGATGTTATTCAAGTGGTGACTCTGGAAGAATCTACTAAAGACCAAATTCAGAGACCTGCAGAGTCCATTTTCGAATAGGTAACAGTTCTGGTAAGAAAAGTTCCGCGAAAGATCTGTCTAGTTATATTTTTGCAGTTTTTATCCAACAAGGAAGGCAACAAAGCGAAAGAGGGACGGAAACGGAGCCAGGGTGGCTCACACCACCCTGTGGCGCGGGCCCATCCCTGGCCATGTCACCTGGTGGTGTGGCCACTCCGGACTCCGTCTCCGGCCCGTTTTCTCCCAGTACCTTCCTTTTGTTTTGAAACTTCGTAATATATAATCCCCTAGATCCCCCGAGGTTCGTATATCGTGGTCTCGTCATGTTTTCATTTCGATCTGTTTCTGCCAGGAACTATTTTTGAAAGCTTAGAAGCACAATGGTGTCCACCAAGGATAAGGGAAATGAGCCTATGGAGGAAGACCTCCAAGACCCCGGGCTGGAGAAGGAGATCATGAGTGAAGGTGAAGAAGACGCAAAGCACACCGGCACTACCATTGCAAGCATTGGAGTGGTGGCGAACCCTGCCAGGATCAGAAGGACTGCACGGATGTCAACTGGAGGGAAGCCTCCGCAACACTGTTTGGCACCACGGACACCTTCTCCAAGCACCAAGAATCCTTTTCATACCTTTATACATAACCATGCAGGAAAATAAGACCGCAAGGAAGGAGAGTGCGGAAAGAATCGCAAGAGCTGGGATTCACAACCTGACATGATCATGCACCGCATGGAGCACAACTCAGAGTTGATTCGTACTCTCACCTTCGAGATTGAGGACTTGGGGAAACTGATCAAAAAGCTCATTGAGAGGATATCACCACCACCGAAGGAGTAATTCGTCATCAGGTTTGGCATCCCCTTGGTTTGTTCCAAGCTTGGGGGAGTGCCGCGGTATCACATCACTATCTTCTATCTTTTTACCTTTTTAGTAGAGTCATATCATGAACAGAGAAGTTATCATGTAGGATGGTTTGCATTTTGGAAGTGTCCCCTCTCTCGTTAGATATGTATCCCTTGGTGTGAGTTGCTGTTATGGAATATTAATGAGAAGTTCTATCATTTACTCTTTTGCATATCTTATATTAGTTTTCAATTCGTGGTTATATGATTGATCTTGTTGTTAGTATTGGTATCACTTTGGGATCATTAAGTTAATTTAGTTGGTTTTGGCAAACCTGGCTTGGTCAGTAGCAACACTATTTTGAGAGTTGAATGAAAAGATAAAAGTACTCTAAAGAAAAATAATTTCATCATCTTTCTTTCTTGATTTGCTCATAAGTTTAGTATTCTCTAGCTAAGATCTTTTATGCTTCCAAGGAAGATTGCATGTTTGTTTTTATCACTTGTATGTTTGTTTGTTTCCTTCAACTCTTATGCTTTCTACCCAGCCTTGCTAGCCAAATACCTGTACTAAGAGGGAATGCTTCTCGTGCATCCAATCCTTAAACCAAAACCTATGCCATTTGTGTCCACCATACCTAACTACCTACTAGCAGTATTCTATTCCAAGTAAATTCATGTTTTTATCTACCTTCCAAATTAAACTTGTTATGAGAAAATTAGTGATTAAAGCTCTCACGAACTTGATGGCACACTTTACTTTCTTGCATTTAATAAACTTGAACCATTGGGTCCTTCTTTGTTGCGTATATGCTTGCCCTTTATGAGTTGAAGTTAGCAGAACCATGTATCATGGGGAAAGCTTTCAACACTGCACTGGTACTTTGTACCTAGTTGATATCATGATTATTTTGCCTATGGATCCCGGCGGTGTGAAATAAAAGGGGAGCTTGTAAGATCATGGAGTTTATATGTGTATTAGAGAAACGCCTGGGCCGCTAGCCTAAGCCATGCCTAATCATGGTGGAAACTTGCAGCATCACTATAGTGAGCATTCTATGCAGCATCCTCAATATAAACCTATGCAAATAGCTAATAAAAGGATCGCTGAGATGCTCATTGTCTGCTTGCCTTGTCATTTTGATTATGGGATAGCTCCTGTGTCATGTGCAAGGGGTACCCCGTTGGTGGTTCTCGATGATACACATGTATTTGAGTAGCATGAGGTTCGGTATTCGTAAGTAAGGGGCATAGGGCTTCAATTTATAACTTGTCAAGCATATCCTCTTAGTTGTGTCACTTTAACCTTAATAACCTAAATATGCCTATGATAGGGGCAATGAGAGCTGAAAGCTAATAAGTACCATAATTTTTGGGAGCTCTTTATGAAACTTGCAATCCCTGCTTCCCTCTACGAAGGGCCTATCTTTTAATTTCTAGTTGAGTCAGTCAACCTATTCCTTTCTATCTCAAAAAGTATTTTGAGTTGTTGTGTTTCATTCATTTATATGATGATTTATTCAATCATGTTTCTTATGTTCCTTGTTTTGCACATTGCTCTTATCTTGGTGTTTACTACTTTGAAAGCTATCATTGAAAATCAGTTATTTGTGAACTCCAGCAATTTATCAACTATTCTTCGACCAAGAGCTAAGTTTGCCATTACCAATTATGATTCACTTTATGTATCTTTATTGTGTTTCCTTTACTTATTGCAAGTTAAGTTATATAATGGTGAGTTGTCTGCTATTATGATCTATGTATTGATGAATGTGATGCTTCTTGTCCGTATTCTTTTATCGACTCTTCACTCCATCAACCTGAGGTCATGTTTATTGAGATCAGTTTTGCTTGGGGACAAGTGAAGTCTAAGCTTGGGGGAGTTGATATGTCCATTTTGCATCACTATTATATATCATAATTTACTGTTCTTCATTGATATATTTCATATTAAGAGATGATACTTATGTTATTTCATCTGTTTTTGCATGGTTGATGACTTTTGGAGCATGGACCGCTGCAGTCAGGATTCTGATGGAAAAGGTGATGTTTGGAGACAATATTTGCGAAGATCAAAAAATCCGGGAAAATATACAGAAAATCCTATTTTTCCAGAAGACGAAGGAAGCCAGAAGAGGAGGCAGAGATGGGCCACAGGGGGCCCACACCACCCCCTGGCGCGGGCCAGCCTAGGCCGCGCCACCAGGTGGTGTGGCCGTCCTGGTCCACCCCTGGCTCTCCCCTCTAGCGTATATTATCCTCCCGAAACCCTAAGACTCAGGGAGCGACCACAGAAAGATTCCGCCGCCTCTACGGGGCGGAAAACACCAAGAGAGAAAGATCTTTCCGGCAGATAGATTTCTGCCGGGGGAATTCCTTCCCGGAGATGGGAGATCGTCACCATCAACACCACCATCAAGCTGGACTTCATCGGGATCATCATCATCATCACCATCATCACCATCATCACCATCTCCATATTGCTGTAACAGTTGAGTTGAATCTTGCATAGTTCTTAGGGGAAACTTTCCCGGTGTTGATTACTCTTTGTAGTTGATGCTATTGAGTGAACCGTTTTATTATTGTTTATGTTCAGATTGTTATACATCATTATTCCATCTCTGATCATGATCCATATGATATCTTGTGAGTAGTTCGTTTTGTTCTTGAGGACATGTGAGAAGTCATGTTGTTAGTAGTGGAGTTGTGTTGAGAAAGATTCAATAGTTTGATATTTAAGTTGTGGTGTACTGATACATTGCAAATGTATCTATAATTTTTGATGTTCCATGCTTGGTTTTATCCACTTTCTTGTGTTTTGTCCATACTTTGGAGTACTTTTCATATGATTTCTTGGACTAACCTATTAATAAGAGCCACAGTGCCAGCTGCCTGTTTTCTGCTGTTTTTGGTTCTAGGAAAGTCAGAAAATGAATATTCTCGGAATTGGACGGGACAAAAGCCAAAGTGCCTATTTTTCCGGAAGTCATCAGATGCCAGAATACGAGACGGAGAGGGGCCAAAGGGCGGCCACACCACCTGGCCGCGCGGCCAGGCTTGGCCCACGCTAGGGGGTGGTGTGGCCAGCCCAGGCACCCCCTCGGCCTCTCCTTCCGCCTATAAGATGCCCTCGGGACGAAAACCCTAAGTACCCGATCAAAAATCCACAAAAGAGTCTGTAGCCGCCGTCATCTCCATCCCTAGATCGGGAGGGATCTGAAGCTCTTCGCGGCACCCTACGAGAGAGGGGAATTCACCTTAGAGGCCTTCTTCATCATCATGTAAGCCTCCGGTGTGATGCGTGAGTAGTTCATCCTTGGACTACGGATCCATGTAGTAGCTAGATGGCTGGTTCTCCTCCTTTGTGCTTTCATGTTTAGATCTTGTGAGCTCCATTCATGATCAAGATCATCTATTTGTAATTATACATGTTGTGTTTGCGGGGATCCGATGGATATTGAGATGCTATTTCAGATTGATTATTGATTCTATCATGTCTTTGTTATTTGTGATCTTGCATGCTTTCCGTTGTTAGTAGCTATCTTGGCCAAGTAGATGCTAGCAACTCCAAGAGTTAGTATTTATGCTCGACAGTGGGTTCATGCCTCTGGTAATCTGGGGAAGTGACAGAAATCTCTAAGGTACTAGATGTGCTGTTGCTACTAGGGAGAAAACAACAATCCTTTGTTCATAGAACAATCGTATTGTTTACTTTACACGCAGTTCGTAAAGCAATAATCTATTGCTTGCAACTTAATATTCGAGGGGGTTCAGATGATAACCTGAAGGTGGATTATTAGTCATAGATGCAGTTGGATGGCGGTCTATGTATAATGTTGTAATGCCCAATCAAGTCTCAAAGGAGTCAAGATGATTAGTATATGCATGTATTACTTTCTCAATGTTTGTCAATTGCCCCGCTGTAATTTGTTCACCCAGCATGTTATCTATCTTAAGGAGAGCCACCTCTAGTGAACTATGGATCCCGGTCCTTTTACTTTACATACAATCTACAAACTGTTTACTGCTCTGTGTGTACTTTCTACCAACTTTTACTTCCTTCCATTCGATACGTTTAATCCTTTGTTTTCTGCAAAACACGGTGAGATTGACAACCTCATCGCAAGTTGGGGACAAAGTTCTATGGTTGTGTTGTGCAGGTCTCCATGTTGCTACTAGCACCGGTAGTGCGCCCTGCCAAGGCTCAGCTAGCAACACCTTTGGGGTGTTTCCTTGCTCCTACTGGTTCGATTAAACCTTGGTTTCATAACTGAGGGAAACTTGCTACTGTGCTCATCATACCTTCCTCTTGGGGTTCCCAACAAGCTCTACATCAACATCGCACCAGCATTTTCCTGGCGCCGACACTGAGCCATCAAGCATTTTTTTGGCGCCGTTGCCGGGGAGTCAAGGACATCTTCACAAGGGAGTCCCTCATAACCAATCTCTTTACTTTGTTATTTTTGTTTTGCTTAGTTTCTTTTTGCTTTGTTTGCTTGCTTCTTTATCAAAAACACAAAAAAATTAGTTTTACTAGTTTGCGTTCTTATTTGAAAACACAAAAAAATGACTACTCTTGAAAACAAGAAGTTCTGTGACTTCACTAGCACCAACAACAATGATTTTATGAGCACACCTATTGCTCCACCTGTGCTTGAAGATACTTTCTTTGAAATAAAACCTGCTTTACACAATCTTGTTATGAGAGAACAATTTTCTGGTATTGGTAATGAAGATGCTGCTTCCCATCTAAATAACTTTGTTGAACTTTGTGAGATGCAAAAGCATAGGGATATAGATGGTGATATTATTAAGCTGAAATTGTTTCCTTTCTCTTTGAGAGGAAAAGCTAAAGAATGGTTGAATTCCTTAACTAGGAATAGTATTGATTCTTGGACTAAACGCAAAGATGCTTTCATTGGAAAATACTATCATCCTGCTAAGATTATATCTATGAGAAGTGAAATAATGAAGTTTAAACAATCTAATAATGAGCATGTTGCTCAAGCTTGGGATATGAAATCTTTGGTAAAGAATTGTCCCACTCATGGACTGACTCCTTAGATGATCATCCAAAAATTTTATGCAGGATTGAACTATTCTTCAAGGAACCTATTAGACTCTGCTGCTGGAGGTACCTTTATGACCATCACTTTGGGTGCCGCAACAAAACTTCTAGACAATATGATGGTTAATTATTCTGAATGGCATACTGAGAGAGCTCCATAAGGTAGGAAGGTAAATTCTGTTGAGGAAACTTCCTTCTTGAGTGATAAGATTGATATTATTATGTCTATGCTTGTTAATGGTAAAGCCCATATTGATCCAAATAATGTTCCTTTAGCCTCTTTGGTTGCTCAAGAAGAGCAAGTTGATGTGAACTTCATAAGAAATAATAACTTTGGCAATAATTCTTATAGGAGTAATTTTGGTAACAACAATTATAAGCCACATCCTCCCAACAATGTTAATGCTTATGGAAATTCTTACAATAGGAGTGCTCCCTCTGAACTTGAAGTTATGCTTAAAGAGTTTATTAGTAAACAATTTGCTTTCAATAAAACTAATGAGGAAAAACTCTCTAATGCTAAAAGAAACATAGCATCTTTGGCTGAAGCTAAATCTTCTTTGAATAAAATGGCTGCTAAACCCGAAACTAATGATAATCCCTTTGCAGCAACTAATGCCATACAAGTAAGAATTGACGAAAATGTTAGACTATTAGCTGAATTACATGCTAAGTGGGAGAGAGAAGATGAAATTGCTAGGAACATTAGTGTGTCTACTATTACAACCACTAGTGTTGAGGCTAGTAACAGTTCTACTACTTTAGATGATAAGTATGGTTTTGATCTTGATGATTGCAATATCTCTAAAGTTATTAAGTTCCTACAAAAGCTTGCTAAAAGTCCTAATGCTAGTGCTATGAACATGGCTTTTACAAAACACATCATTGATGCTCTCATAAAGATTAAAGAAGAAAATATGAAACATAAAGCTTCTATTCCTATAAAACAAGAAGATGGTTGGGAACCCATAATTAATATGAAAGTGAATGACTTTGATTTCAAAGCTTTATGTGATCTTGATAGTAGTGTTTTTATTATGCCTAGAAGGATTTATGATATGCTTGATTTGCCTCCTCTTGAAGATTGTTATTTGAATGTCCCACTTGATGATAATGCTAAAAGGAACTCATGGGGAGTCTTAATGATGTTCTTATTATGGTTAACAATGCCTATGTCCCCGTTGATTTCTATGTTTTGGATGTTGAATGCAATGCTTCTTGTCCTTTTACTTTGGTAAGACCTTTTCTTAGAACTGTTGGTGCCATCATTGATATGAAAGAAGGCATCATTAAATATCAACTCCCACTCAAGAAAGGTATAGAACACTTCCCTAAGAAGAGAGAGAGAAGATTTCTTTTGCTTCTCCTATGAAAATAAAATTTGGTCTTAATGCGTCTTCATTTGAGAACACTTGATTCTTTTTCTTGCTTCTTATGCCTAACTTAAAGGCGTTAAAGAAAAGTACTTATTGGGAGATAACCCAAAAGTTTTAGATGAGTCTTGGAAGTTATTACCTCCGTAATAACCGCTCCTTATCCTTTTTATTTGCTTTTTGTGCCAAGAGTAACCTCTAATGAGAGAGAAGTAATGATTGGGAAAGTTGCTGTCCCGAAACAGATTTTTGTGCTTCACCGTAAAAGTTCGTGTAAAATCTCTGAACATCTTTTTGAGGCGTGAATTTTTGTGCTTCTACCCCAGGTTGTTATATAACTTTCGTTAGTTCAACACTTTTTGATTTGAGCAACGGAAGGTCTTCGTAAGTAAGGGGCATGAGATTTCGATTTATAACTTGTCAAGCGTATCCTCTTAGTTGTGTCACTTTAACCTTAATCACCTTCAAGATGCTTATGATAGGGGCAATGAGAGCTGAAAGCTATAAGTACCATAATTTTTGGAAGGTCTTTATGAGACTTGAATCCCTACTTCCTTCTATGAAGGCCTTTCTTCCACCATTATATTGAGTCTCCACCTTCTACCTTTATGCACCTACTTTGAGAGCACAGTGACCATTCTTAGTTCTATGTGCATTGTCCCAAGACTAGTTGATTGATGCATAACTTGATATTGCTTGTTTTAAACTATTGTATCTAGTCACTCTTATGAACTTTGAAGGTGTCCTATGCATTTATATTTGCTACTCTATGATGGACAAGATGAATACTATTATGCTATGTTTTCTTTATGTGAAACAAACAAACGTCTTTCAAAGCATTGTTATTCATGAATCTTTTGTTTGTGCCTTTTCATGTTGCATCATAGTTTCTTTGTCTTATTGCTAGAACTTTGTCTTTCATGATATGATTGAAGTACTATGGTCCCAGCTTTGAATGTTTTACAAATACTTTGATGAAGTCTTTGATGGTGCATGTCACCTCAAAAAATATTCTTTCTTTTTATCACTTACCTACTTAAGGACGAGCAGGAGTTAAGCTTGGGGATGCTGATACATTGCAAATGTTTCTATATTTTTTGATGTTCCATGCTTGGTTTTATCCACTTTCTTGTGTTTTGTCCATACTTTGGAGTACTTTTCATATGATTTCTTGGACTAACCTATTAACAAGAGCCACAGTGCCAGCTGCCTGTTTTCTGCTGTTTTTAGTTCCAAGAAAGTCTGAAAATGAATATTCTCGGAATTGGACGAGACAAAAGCCAAAGTGCCTATTTTTCCGGAAGTCTTGAGATCCCAGAATACACGGAGAGGGGCCAGAGGGCGGCCAGGCTTGGCCCGCGCCAGGGGGTGGTGTGGCCAGCCCAGGTACCCCCTCGGCCTCTCCTTCCACCTATAAGATGCCCTCGGGACGAAAACCCTAAGTACCCGATCAAAAATCCACGAAAGAGTCTGTAGCCGCTGTCATCTCCATCCCTAGATCGGGAGGGATCTGAAGCTCTTCCCGGCACCCTGCCAGAGAGGGGAATTCACCTTAGAGGCCTTCTTCATCATCATGCAAGCCTCCGGTGTGATGCGTGAGTAGTTCATCCTTGGACTACGGATCCATGTAGTAGCTAGACAGTTGGTTCTCCTCCTTTGTGCTTTCATGTTTAGATCTTGTGAGCTCCCTTCATGATCAAGATCATCTATTTGCAATTATACATGTTGTGTTTGCGGGGATCCGATGGATATTGAGATGCTATTTCAGATTGATTATTGATTCTATCATGTCTTTGTTATTTGTGATCTTGCATGCTTTCCGTTGTTAGTAGCTATCTTGGCCAAGTAGATGCTAGCAACTCCAAGAGTTAGTATTTTATGCTCAACAGTGGGTTCATGCCTCTGGTAATCTGGGGAAGTGACAGAAATCTCTAAGGTACTAGATGTGCTATTGCTACTAGGGAGAAAAAACAATCCTTTGTTCATAGAACAATCGTATTGTTTACTTTACACGCAGTTCGTAAAGCAATAATCTGTTGCTTGCAACTTAATATTGGAGGGGGGTCGGATGATAACCTGAAGGTGGATTATTAGTCATAGATGCAGTTGGATGGCGGTCTATGTATAATGTTGTAATGCCCAATCAAGTCTCAAAGGAGTCAAGATGATTAGTATATGCATGTATTGCTTTCTCGATGTTTGTCAATTGCCCCGCTGTAATTTGTTCACCCAGCATGTTATCTATCTTAAGGAGAGCCAGCTCTAGTGAACTATGGATCCCGACCCTTTTTCTTTATATACAATCTACAAACTTTTTACTGCTTTGTGTTTACTTTCTACAAACTTTTACTTCCTTCCATTTGATACATTTAATCCTTTGTTTTCCGCAAAACACGGTGAGATTGACAACCTCATCGCAAGTTGGGGACAAAGTTCTGTGGTTGTGTTGTGTAGGTCTCCACATTGCTACTAGCACCGGTAGTGCGCCCTGCCAAGGCTTAGGTAGCAACACCTTTGGGGTGTTTCTGTGCTCCTACTCGTTCGATTAAACCTTGGTTTCATAATTAAGGGAAACTTGCTGTTGTGCTCATCATACGTTCCTCTTGGGGTTCCCAACGAGCTCTACATCAACATCGCACAAGCATTTTCCTGGCGCCGACACTGAGCCATCAAGCATTTTTCTAGAAAATAGTCTTGATGACCCACAAGTATAGGGTGTGTATCGAAGTATTTTCGATAAGTAAGAGTGTCGAACCCAACGAGGAGCGGAAGGTGCTGGCAAGTGGTATGGATCTGGAATTTTCTGCAAATACTTAGCAAACGGATTTTTAGGGGTTTTCGATAAAGCAAGAAAACAAAGTACGAGTAAATAAAATACAGTAGGAATAAATGCAGCAAGTGGCCCAATCCTTTATGCAGCAAAGGACAAGCCGGTTGTATTACTTAAGATGACCAAACGTTCTCGAGGACACATGGGAAGACTGGCAAGTGTTTTCGCTTCATATAGTTGATTAATCTTATCTAGCTTGCTAAGTGTTGTGTGGGTGAACCTGTGCTAATGTACCGACCTTCATAGGACTAATACATACTTGTGATTATACCCCTTGCAAACATCCGTAAGTACAAGAAAGTAATTAAGGTATAAACCTAACCACAACTTTAATCTCTAAGACCCTTACGTCCCTTGTGCAATGGTTTCCTAACGGGGGTTCAGGTTTCTTTCACTCCGGCAACCCCTACGATTAGTAGCCAAATACACAATGCATTCCCCTAGCCCATATTGGCGAAGTGTCATGTAGTCGATGTTCACATGACACCACTAGAAGAAGTACACCACAACTTAAATATCAAACTATTGAATCTTTCTCAACACAACTCCACTACTAACAACATGACTTCTCACATGTCCTCAAGAACAAAATGAACTACTCACAAGACATCGTATGGATCATGATCAGAGATGGAATAATGATGTATAACAATCTGAACATAAACAATAATTCAACGGTTCACTCAATAGCATCAACTACAAAGAGTAATCAACACCGGGAAAGTTTCCCCTATGAACTGTGCAAGATTCAATGCAATTGTTACAGCAATATGGAGATGGTGATGAGGGTGCTGATGGTGATGATGGTGGTGATGATGATGATGATCCCGATGAAGTCCAGCTTGATGATGGTGTTAATGGCGACGATCTCCCCTCTCCGGGAAGGAATTCCCCCGGCAAAAATCTGTCTGCGGGAGAGATCTTTCTGTGGTCGCTCCTCGAGTCTAAGGGTTTCGGGAGGATAATATACGCTAGAGGGGAGTGCCAGGGGTGGACTAGGGCGGCCACAGCACCTGGTGGCGCGGCCAAGGCTGGCCCATGCCAAGGGGTGGTGTGGGCCCCCTGTGGCCCATCTCCAGCCCCCTTCTGGCTTCCTTCGTCTTCTGGAAAAATAGGATTTTCTGTATATTTTCCCGGATTTTCTGATCTTCGCAAATTTTTTCTCCAAACAGCACCTTTTCCATCAGAATCCTGACTGCAGCGGTCCATGCTCCAAAAGTCATCAACCATGCAAAAATAGATGAAATAACATAAGTATCACCTCTCAATACGAAATATATCAATGAATAATAGTGAATTATGATATAGAATAGTGATGCAAAATGGACATATCAACTCCCCCCAAGCTTAGACTTCGCTTGTCCCCAAGCAAAACTGAGCTCAATAAACATGGCCTCAGGTTTATGGAGTGAAGAGTCGATAAAAGAATATGGACAAGAAGCATCACATTCATCAATACATAGATCATAATAGAAGACAACTCACTATTATATAAATTAACTTGTAATGGGTAAAGGAAACACAATAAAGATACATGAAGTAAATCATAATTGGTAATGGCAAACTTAGCTCTTGGTCGAAGAATAGTTGATAATTTGCTGGAGTTCACAAATAACTGGTTTTCAATGATAGCTTTCAAAGTAGTAAACATCAAGATAAGAGAAAAGTGCAAAATAGTGAACATAAGAAACATGATTGAAAAAAAATCATATGAATGAATGAAACACAATAACTCAAAATACTTGCTGAGATAGAAGGGAATAGGTTTACTGACTCAACTAAAAAGTAAAAGAAAGGCCCTTCGCAGAGGGAAGCAGGGATTGCAAGTCTCATAAAGAGCTCCCAAAAATTATGATACTTACTAGCTTTCAGCTCTCATTGCCCCTATCATAGGCATCTTTTGGTGGTTAAGGTAAAAGTGACACAACTAAGAGGATATGCTTGACAAGTTATAAATTGAAGTCCCATGCCCCTTACTTATGAGTACCGAACCTCATGCTACTCAACTTCAGTCACGGGTAAGCTCTTGTCATTGTAAATACACGCGTATCATTGAGAACTGCCAACGTGGTACCCCTTGCACATGACACAGGAGCTATCCCATAATCAAAATGACAAGGCAAGCAGACAGTGAGCATCTCAGCGATCTTTTTATTTGCTATTTGCATAGGTTTTTATTGAGGATGCTTCATAGAATGCTCACTATAGTTATGCTGCAAGTTTCTACCATGATTAGGCATGGCTTAGGCTAGCGGCAGAGGCGTTTCGCTAACACACATATAAACTCCATGATCTTACAAGTTCCACTTTTATTTCACACCGCCGGGATCCATAAGCAAAAGAACATGATATCAACTAGGTACAAGGTACCAATGTAGTGTTGAAAGCGTTCCTCATGATACATGGTTCTGCTAACTTCAACTCATAAAGCGCAAGCATATACGCAACAAATGTAACACCCTCGAATCGGCCCTATGCAAGTTTTAGCGATTCTCGCCAAACCCGCATAGAAACGATTCAAAGATGCCCACCAGGCACTTGCGTGCGGGTGGAAAACAAAGTAATAACATTACACAGTAGTCCACGATGGAACCCACAGAACATATATATGCAACAACGACTCAAAGAGTCAAGAATACAGATATACAATACAAAGATCCAAATCACCTTGAAAACGATACAACATCCGAGTACAGATAAGATGCAAATGGGGCTAAGAGCCCTGAAGAATAACCAATGGCGTCCATAACCCTGCCCAGGCCAAGCCAGAAGGGTAACCCTGCTAACGACACCGATCTCATACCTGCTAAAACAAAAGGGGTGCCGACAAAGGGAAAAGGAAAAAAAGGGAGCGGTCAGTACTGAGGCCTGTACACGGCGAGGCTAGAATTCGGCGGCTCTCGCCTACATAGGTATGGTGGACTGAAGTGGCAGCGCAACATGCACTAAACAACCTATAGAGACTCGATTAACTGTCGGCTATTAGAGAGGGATAAGAAAGACCTATTCGGATCCAACCTGATACTAACACCAAACATACCCATCCTGGAATTTCCCCCTCGAGACCAAACGAGGAAGTCAAACCGAGGAACTCACACAATTGGTAGTTTTATTCATTCCATTATAGTTGAAGCACTTACTAGTCAGATATAGATAGCATGAGTCATCCTGATAGCATAAGTAGTGGGCAGTTTTAGTTAACCATTCAGTTGTAGTTGAAGTACTTACTAGTCAGATACAATTAACATGTGACATCCCAAACCCAATAGTTGTTGGCACTTTTATTTCATTCCATTGGAGTTGCGAGACTTACTAGGCAGGTATAACATGACACGATACACCCCAGTTCCACCAGTTGTTGGCACTTTTATTATCCATTCCATTGTGGTGAAGCTGATTACTATTCACATATTAAGTCAAATATATAGCACTACTTTAGTTATGCTTGTCTATGATCGAGATACTGTGCTCCAAGTCGTCCATAACCACGGACACGGCTTTTAGAAAGATTTACCCTGCAGGGGTGCACAAATAGCAACACACACACAATCAACCTCGAAAAAACCAAATCAAAACCCAACGAGGCTTTCACGACAAAGCAATCACATGATTCATAAGTCATTTCAGGGGGCCACCCCACTAAGCTACCCGCAATGAAGTTGGCCGGCTCCGAGACGGACCCGGGGTTTGTGACAATGACTGTAAATGACTGGGAACCCTAAAGTGTGACTGGGCTTGTCGATACCGCGAAAACATTCCATGTTCCAAAACAGTACAGGTGCTCCACGCACAATCGTAAATAAAGCAGTAAAGAATGGCATAAGTACAAGATAGTAATAAAGCCCCAAACTACTTGTGGCCCCAAGAAATAAAGTACGAATCAAGCTCAGGCAAAGGGGGATTCATAGAGTCTCCCGTATGTGGATAGTGCGAATAGTCAAGGAACAAGTATCAAGTACCCGGGGCCTACGGGACACAAGTGAGCGTGGAAGAACCAAATAACATCTATTGCCCACCGGTGCCTCTGCATTAGTTATATCTATTCCCAGCATTTTAATATCAAGTTATAATTAAGTCATGATCATTGATACATTGCAAATGTATCTATAATTTTTGATGTTCCATGCTTGGTTTTATCTACTTTCTTATGTGTTGTCCACACTTTGGAGTACTTTTCATATGATTTCTTGGACTAACCTATTAACAAGAGCCATAGTGCTAGCTGCCTGTTTTCTACTATTTTGGTTCTAGGAAAGTCAGAAAATGAATATTCTCGGAATTGGACGGGACAAAAGCCAAAGTTCCTATTTTACCAGAAGACTCACGGAGCCAGAATCCGAGACGGAGGAGGGCCAAGGCCTGGCCACACATTGTGGTGGCGTGGGCTAGCCCTGGCCGCACCACCAGGTGGTGTGGGCCCCCTAGCCGCACCACCAGGTGGTGTGGGCCCCCTGGCCGCCCACCGACCTTGCCTCTTCGCCTATAAGAAGACTCCTGATGCATAAACCCTAAATCGTCAATCAGAAATCCAAGAAAAGTTCCGCAGCGCCGCCACCACCGAAGGGGAGATTCGGGGGATAGAAAGACTCTGTTCCAGCACCCTGCCGGGAATGGGAAGTGCCCCCAAAGCCATCTCCATCGATCTCCACCACCATCTCCATCACCATTGATGATTCCCATGATGAGGAGGGAGTAGTTCTCTCTCGAGGCTAAGGGTTCTACCGGTAGCTATGTGTTCATCTCTCTCTCTATGCATGATCATATTGTGATCATGAGCTTGTAATCTATAGATCTACCTTGCTACTCAAGTACTTTAATAGATCTCTGCTCTCCCCATGTGTGTGAAAGTGACAGCGTGCACACCATGGTGGCACTTAGGCTAGAGATTACAAATACTTGTTATGAGTTATATTTGGAGTTGGATGTCTTTATGAAATTTTGGTGTTTGTTGGACTCATCTAGTACTGAAGGTGACAGTGTGAGGTTTTCTAGATGGAAAAGGCTTACTTTGAGGAGTGCTGTTATAGCCCTACCATGGATTAGAGTGTCCAACCGGAGAGTAGTTAAGAGTAGTATCATAAAGAGAATATATTTATATGAGAGTGTTCACTACCGAAAGTACGATCCCTAGGCCTTGTTTCGAAGCATTGATTCACCGTTTGCATTTAGATCTATTACATGTTTGCTTGTTGCCATCTTTATTTCAGTTTGCCTTTAGTGTCTTCCACGCCATCAAGCTATATTCTATCACCGTTACCACTTATAATTATCCATACCACTTGTATTTCACTATCTCTTCGCCGAACTAGTGCACCTATACACCTGACAAGTGTATTGGGTGTGTTGGGGACACAAGAGACTTCTTGTATCTTGATTGCAAGGTTTCTTGAGTGGGGATACCTTTGACCACTTCCTCACTGAGTTCGATAAACCTTGGGTGATCCACTTAAGGGAAAACTTGCTGTTGTTCTACAAACCTCTGCACTTGGAGGCCCAACAACTTTCTACAAGAATAGAAGTGCGTAGACATCAAGCTATTTTCTGGCGCCGTTGCCGGGGAGGAAAGGTCAAAGGTATTCACACCGGAGGATTAAAGAAGAAGAACCTCCCACGGCAAACGCCTATTTTCTGGTGTGAGTGCTCGAAGTTATTTCCTTTAGATTCTGCAATTTTGTCTTCTTGTTTCTTGTTTTCACTAGTTAGGCTTAATGGAAAAAAACAAAGAAATTAGAGAGCTTTATAGTATTTATCTTGAGTTAGGACATGAAGTGTTTGAAGAGAAAATTAAAAAACCTATGGAACTTTATTTGCATGATAATAGCAATGTTGTTAGTATGAATTCTTTGGACACCATTATTGCTAATGCTATGGAAAAGTCTAAGCTTGGGGAAGCTAGTTTATATGAAAATGATCTTTTTAGTTCCCTAGCTTTGGAAGATAGCTATTCTATTGCTTATGATGATACCAAACCTCCAATATATGATGATTACAATGATGATTATGATATTTTCAGTCCACCTAATATTGAGGAAGATATTAATTATGATTACAATATGCCTCCTATATTTGATGATTATGGTGATGAAAATAATAATGATAGCTATTTTGTTGAATTTGCTCCCACTACAATTAATAAGAATGCCTATGTTTATGCGGGGAGTATTAATTCTTTTATGCATGTGGCTCATGATAAGAATGTTTCATGTGACAGTTATATTGTTAATTTTATTCATGATGCTACTAAAAGTTATTATGACAGAGGGAAACATGGTTTTATGCATCTCAATAATATTAAGTTTCCCCTCTTTATGTTCAAAATCTTGAAGTTGCACTTGTTTTGCTTTCGTATGCTTGTTGCTTTGTGCTTTCATGACTTGTTTCTTTACAAGATTCCTATGCATAGGAATTGGGGTAGACTTAAATTTGTTTCTTGATGCTCTCTTTTACTTCAATTCATATTTCTTATGTGAGCATCTTCTCAAACTATCATGCCTAACTTAAAGGCATTAAAGAAAAGTACTTATTGGGAGATAACCCAAAAGTTTTAGATGAGGCTTGGAAGTTATTACCTCTGTAATAACCGCTCCTTATCCTTTTTATTTGTTTTTTGTGCCAAGAGTAACCTCTAATGAGAGAGAAGTAATGATTGGGAAAGTTGCTGTCCTGAAACAGATTTCTGTGCTTCACCGTAAACATTCGTGTAAAATATTTGAACGTCCTTTTGAGGCGTAAATTTTTGTGCTTCTGCCCTAGGTTGTTATCTAACTTTCGTTAGTTCAACACTTTTATATTTGAGCAACATAAGGTCTTCGAAAAAATTCGTCTTTACCTGCTGGTCTGTTTTGACAGATTTCTGCCATTTTCTGCATTTGCTTCTTGTTGGTTCCTTCTTGAGTTCTTTTGGGGAATTGAGCTTTTTGAGGGAAGTGCTTCAGTAGCTAGTGTTCTAATGGAAGTTTATTAGTGTTGAAACTGAACCTAAAGACTTATTATCTTGAGTGCACTAATGTTACTAATAAAGATTGTGTGAAGTCTTGTATGAAGGAAAAATTTCAGGTGTATGGAAGGAATGAGTAATGAGATGAAGGATGGACTAAAGCTCAAGCTTGGGGATGCCACGCGTGTCACCCCAAGAAATATCCAAGAAGTACAAGCATCAAAGCTTGGGGGTGCCCAAGGCATCCCCTTCTTCATCAATAAAAATCCCAGGTTTCTTCCAAACGCTTTAGTTTTATTGTTTCATGCACAGTTGTGTTTTTCTTGGAGCGTCTTATTTTTCGTTTTCGTTTTGGTTTTTCGTTTTCTTGGTTTTCTTAGTTTTCTAGATAAATTGGTTGGACCCCCTCTTTCATACATTGGTTTGCAAATAGTTTGGTTTGGTTTGGAAAAGAGTAGGAAAGTTCATACTTATGTGGTAAAAAGAGCTCGTTTTTAACTGTGGCCTATGCTTTGTCATGCCATGTTTGATATTATTTTAGCTTTATGCTTAGTATTATTTGCTGTAGCATGATTTGTTATAAACAATTGAGATTGCTTAATGTGCCTTAGATGAATCATGCGTTGTTTTAGCATATTAAAACATAGTATAGTGGTATTCTCCTTTGATGCTTTATTTGGGTTGACTTGGCACATGATCACACCATGTTATAACTATATCAAGTCACCATAGCCTTTATGATCCTTTAATTTTCAACTTGTAGTATCACTTTATGCTTTGATCAATGATTCTTTGTCGCTCTGCATGATTATGGCCATTATTGCTCTCTTAGTTTGTCGCTCCCAGTCATTTGCTAGCCTCTACCACCAAGTATGAGTTCCACTCATGCATCCAACTCCGTAAACCAAGTTATTCCAAAGAGTCCACCATACCTACCTACTAGCTTATGATATTCCAAGTATATTCATGCTTTTGTTTACCTTCCAAATTAAACTTGTTATGAGAAAACTAGTGATTAAAGCTCTCACGAACTTGATGGCACACTTTACTTTTTTGCATCTAATAAAATTGAACCATTGGGTCCTTCTTTGTTGCGTATATGCTTGCGCTTTATAAGTTGAAATTAGCAGAACCATGTTTCATGGGGAACGCTTTCAACATTGCACTTGTAGTTTGTACCCGTTGATATCATGTTCTTTTGCTTATGGATCCCGGCGGTGTGAAATAAAAGTGGAACTTGTAAGATCATGGAGTTTGTATGTGTGTTAGAGAAACGCCTGGGCCGCTAGCCTAAGCCATGCCTAATCATGGTGGAAACTTGCAGCATCACCATAATGAGCACTCTATGAAGCATCCTCAATAAAAACCTATGCAAATAGCAAATAAAAAGATCGCTGAGATGCTCATTGTCTGCTTGCCTTGTCATTTTGATTATGGGAAAGCTCCCGTATCATGTGCAAGGGGTACCCCGTTGGCGGTTCATAATGATACACATGTGCTTACAATGACAAGAGCTTACTCATGACTAAAGTTGAGTAGCATGAGGATCGGTCTTCGTAAGTAAGGGGCATGAGATTTCGGTTTATAACTTGTCAAGCATATCCTCTTAGTTGTGTCACTTTAACCTTAATCACCTTAAAGATACTTATGATAGGGGCAATGAGAGCTGAAATCTATAAGTACCATAATTTTTGGAAGCTCTTTATGAGACTTGAATCCCTACTTCCTTTTACAAAGGCCTTTGTTCCACCATTATATTGATTCTCCACCTTCTACATTTATGCACCTCCTTTGAGAGCATAGTGGCCATTCTTAGTTCTATGTGCATTGTCCAAAGACTAGTTGATTGATGCATACTTTGATACTGCTTGTTTTAAACTATTGTATCTAGTCACTCTTATGAACTTTGAAGGTGTCCTATGCATTTATATTTGCTACTCTATTGAGAGACAAGCTGAATACTATTATGCTATGTTTTCTTTATGTGAAACAAACAAATGTCTTGCAAAGCATTGTTATTCATGAATCTTTTGTTTGTGCCTTTTCATGTTGCATCATAGTTTCTTTGTCTTATTGCTAGAACTTTGTCTTTCATGTTATGTTGAAGTACTATGATCCTAGCTTTGAATGTTTTACAAATACTTTGATCAAGTCTTTGATGGTGCATGTCACCTCAAAAATTATTCTTTCTTTTTATCACTTACCTACTCGAGGACGAGCAGGAGTTAAGCATGGGGATGTTGATACATTGCAAATGTATCTATAATTTTTGATGTTCCATGCTTGGTTTTATCTACTTTCTTATGTTTTGTCCACACTTTGGAGTACTTTTCATATGATTTTTGGGACTAACCTATTAACAAGAGCCACAGTGCCAACTGCCTGTTTTCTGCTGTTTTTGGTTCTAGGAAAGTCAGAAAATGAATATTCTTGGAATTGGACGGGACAAAAGCCAAAGTTCCTATTTTACCGGAAGACTGACGGATCCAGAGTACGAGACAGAGGAGGGCCAGGGCCTGGCCACACCATGTGGTGGCGCGGGCTAGCCCTGGCCGCGCCACCAGGTGGTGTGGGCCCCCTGGCCGCCCACCAACCTTGCCTCTTCACCTATAAGAAGCATCCCGATGCATAAACCCTAAATTGTCAATCAGAAATCCATGAAAAGTTCAACAGCGTCGCCACCACCGAAGGGGAGATTCAGGGGACAGAAAGTCTCTGTTCCGGCACCCTACCGGGACGGGGAAGTGCCCCCGAAGCCATCTCCATTGATCTCCACCACCATCGCCATCAGCATTGCTGATTCCCATGATGAGGAGGGAGTAGTTCTTTCTCGAGGCTAATGGTTCTACCAGTAGCTATGTGTTCATCTCTCTCTATGCATGATCATATTGTGATCATGAGCTTGTAATCTATAGATCTACCTTGCTACTCAAGTGCTTTAATAGATCTTTGCTCTCCCCATGTGTGTGAAAGTGACAGCGTGCACACCATGGTGGCACTTAGGCTAGAGATTACAAATACTTGTTATGAGTTATATTTGGAGTTGGATGTTTCTATGAAATTGTGGTGTTTGTTGGAACCATTTAGAGCTCAAGGTGACAGTGTGGGGTTTTCTAGATGGGAAAGGCTTACTTTGAGGAGTGCTGTTATAGCCCTACCATGGATTAGAGTGTCCAACCGGAGAGTAGTTAAGAGTAGTATCATAAAGAGAATATATTTATATGAGAGTGTTCACTAGTGAAAGTATGATCCCTAGGGCTTGTTTCTAAGCATTGATACACCGTTTGCGTTTAGATCTGTTACATGTTTGCTTGCTTACATCTTTATTTCAGTTTGTCTTTAGTCTCTTCCACGGCATCAAGCTATATTCTATCACCATTACCACTTACAATTATCCATACCACTTGTATTTCACTATCTCTTCGCCGAACTAGTACACCTATACACCTGACAAGTGTATTGGGTGTGTTGGGGACACAAGAGACTTCTTGTATCTTGATTGCAGGGTTGCTTGAGAGGGGATACCTTTGACCACTTCCTCCCTGAGTTCAATAAACCTTGGGTGATCCACTTAAGGGAAAACTTGCTGTTGTTCTACAAACCTCTGCACTTGGAGGCCCAACAACTTTCTACAAGAATAGAAGTGCGTAGACATCAGTCATCTCCATCATTAAGCATCACCACCATTAAGCGTATGCCAACCTTCCATCAACGGTGGAACGGCAACGACGCGAAGAAGCACGTGAGCAAGCAACTACGACTCGCAAGGCTGACTATTTGTCAAACAACAGGTAATAGGATGTGTCCAAGGCAATATAGAGGCTGCAAGGAATATAAATGGTGCACGGAAGCTAAAGCATCGCAACAAGGATAGCAATATATCAACAGGAGTAAATAAAGACTATAAATGTAAAATAGGTAGAAAGGGGGATGATGCTCGCCTGGGAAACATAGCCGAAGGTTCATTATCCGAAGGACTTGTCGATACTCGCATCAACTCAACGACCTAATCCGCGAAGAACCAAAGCACTAAAAGAAACACCAGATGCACTATTTAATACTACGACAGAAGATCGGGCATGATGCATGTATGATGTATGACATGGCAAATATGCGATCTAACTAGGCAATATTAAGCGGAACCAAGGTCCCGACAATTAATTAAAAGGTTCATGTTATTTAGATACCCTGCAATTTAAATATTGTAGTAACAAGGCAAAACATGGCATCGGTTCGCTATACAATTTAAATGGAGGCGCTAATAGACAGGAATAGCCTGCGTATGCGCTCCATATTTAATTTAGGTGAATCATCCAAATACCCCAAACAACCACAATATGCATGCAAGTATGAACAATTTAATATGCAACAGGTGTATATCATATATTATAAGATATAGGGGTCTCGGAAAAAGGGGATCACATTAGGGTTCGACGATCTTGGGTTCGGAGCTTCGGGGAGGGTTCGGGATCGGTCTTCGAAATTGGGGTCTTCAGGGTCTCAGCCATCGGATCCATGAGAGGGGACTCGTTGTCTCGCATATACGGTACGGGGTCGGCGAACTTGGGGTCCGAGAAGGAGGTCTTGGAGTTCCGCTTTGAGCGACATTGGCGAACTTGGACCGGTGTCGGGTCTTGACAAATACTTGTCCAACTTGCACCGGGAGATCTTGGCACATATCTTCGGGTAGGCAGAGAGTTCACCAACAACACCATCTTCTCTTCACCCACCACATTCATCACCAAAACGCCACCACAGGGACACCGCCACTGGTAGTAGAGCACCATGGGTCGATGGGGATCAGGACGCGGACGACCAGAATGGGGTCGAGGACGCGGACGAGCGGCTCCTAGTGGAAGCGCCGCAAGGCAGAGGCGGGACGGACCTGGCAGTGCGAAGCTGCGGCCGACGTCGGGGAGGCGCACAACGGTGGTTCCTGCTGGGGATGCGGGGGAAACAGGGGTGGACAAAGTCAGGCGGCACCGCAGCAAGGCAGCACGAAGGTGGAGGTTAGGGGCAAGCTCGGCCGGGCCGAAGGTGACGCGGTGGTGGGCTTGATGCAGCGGCATCGAAGGAGGTGGCCGAGCGCGGAAGTGGCGACGGGGTTGCGGGCAAGGTCGAGGAGGACGATGTCCTGGCGACCGGCAGCGGCACGGGGCTTGACGGGGAGGTGGGCAGCAGGCGCAGGGACGCGGGGAGCTCGAGGATGGGGGCCCGCACGACGGAGGTGCTGGGAGGGGCTCTCGAAGGGGCGACGAGGAGGCGGGGACCTAGGGGCAACGATGGGAGAAGCCCCCTGGCGGCGACGCTCACTCGGCATCGAGGACGGAACAGGGGAGCGGGGAGAGGGCGTGCGACGCGAGGGTGGGCTGGGGATTTCGAGGCTCGGGGGTAGGTGGGCGCGTGCGCGGGCGACGGGGCGTGTCGAGGCTGGGGGTCGAGTGTGGTGCGTGCTTTGCACGAACATTGCCGCGTATCGCGACGTGGGGTAGGTAGGCCAAGGCAGGAGTGTGCTAGCTGCGGGGCGAGCGTGGTCGCGCGAACGCATCGCTGCGAAAGGGCTAGGTCGGTGGCTGGCGACGGTGGGATTAGGTGGCCAGGTGAGGGTTAGGGTTCTAGGGTAGAGTTAGGGCTAGGATAGAACTAGGGTTTGTCTAGATTTAGGATGGAGGTGGCCAGTTGGGCTTTGGGGCCTGGCTGGCTGCCTTCTAAAAATAATATAACTTTTTATTTATTATTTAAAGGACTTTTGTAAATAGTTTTTAGACAAATAAAATATCCGGAAGAGACCGGGGTTTTGGATTTGAATAAAGACAAGGTATTTAGAAAACAAAGATAGACTTTTTGGAAAATAGTTTTAGACAAACAAATGCAGGATGCCATGACGATGCTCAAATGCAATGTGGCATGGTGACATGACCATGTGGTCATGATGATGCACACAACAAAAACACATCAATTTTCTAGTAGTGGTTTTACCGGGGTGCTACAACAAAGAAGGACCCAATGGTTCAGGTTTATTAAATGCAAGAAAGTAAAGTGTGCCATCAAGTTCGTGAGAGCTTTAATCACTAATTTTCACATAACAAGTTTAATTTGGGAGGTAGATAAAACAAGAATTTACTTGGAATAGCAATAATGATAATAGGTAGGTATGGTGGACACAAATGACAAAGGTTTTGGTTTAAGGGAGTGGATGCACGAGAAGAATTCCCTCTCAGTACAAGTTTTTGGCTAGCAAGGCTGGGTAGCAAGTATAAGAGTTGAAGGAAACAAACAAACATACAAGTGATAAAGACAAACATGCAATTTTCCTTGGAAGCACAAAACATCTTAAATAGAGAACACTAGACTTATGAGCAAATCAAAAAAAAGATGATGAAATTATTTTTCTTTAGAGTACTTCTGTCTTTTTATTCAACTCTCAAAAATAGTGTTGCTACTGACCGAGCCAGGTTTTCCAAAACCAACTAAATTAACTCAATGATCCCAAAGTGATACCAATACTAACAACAAGATCAATCATATAACCACGAATTGAAAACTAATATAAGCTATGAAAAAGAGTGAATGATAGAACTTCCCATTAATATTACATAACGGCAACTCACACCAAGGGATACATATCTAACAAGAGAGGGGACACTTCCATAATGCAAACCATCCTACACAATAACTCCTCTATTCATGATATGACTCTACTAATAAGGTAAAAAGATAGAAGGTAGTGATGTGATACCACGGCACTCCCCCAAGCTTGGAACAAACCAAGGGTATGCCAAACCTGATGACGGATTACTCCTTTTGTGGTGGTAGTATCCTCTCATCATCGTCCGACTTCCAGGGTAAGGGCTTCCCATCAACAAAGGACATCGTGGTCTCCAGCATCCTGAAACTTGCAGCAGCACTTATGTGTTTAAACCTAACCTCATACTCACAGTTTTGATTTTGAACATCGTAGAGCTGTCCTTGCAGTTCGTTGGTTGTTTGGCGGAGTGCGAGGACTTCATCCTTGAGCTCAACAGTCTCCTCTTGGTGCCCGGCGATGAGTTCATAACAAATCTTATGGATGATATCCACTTCGTGTTCCGCCATCTTCTTGTACCTAAAGACTTCTTGCTCCAGTACTTCCATCCCATCCTCCAGACTTCCTTCACCTTTAGGGTCTTGAACCTCTTTTATCCAGACCTCCCCATCTTCAAATAACAACTCCTTGGGATGGATCTTCAACTCTCTCATGTATGGGTTGATGATATCTTCTAAGGAATCTCCCTTGGCTGATCCAGAGGAAGACATTGTGGCTCCAAATCTGGGACTCTACCTAGCAGAAACATATCGAAACAAAAACACGACAAAAACATGATATACGAACCTCGGGAGATCCGGGGGGTTATATATTACGAAGTTTCACAACAAAAGGAAGGTATTGGGAGAAAACGAGTCGGAGGCGGAGTCTGGGGCGGCCACACCACCTGGTGGTGCGGCCAGGGCTGGGCTGCGCCACAGGGTGGTGTGAGCCACCCTGGCTCCGTTTCCGTCCCCTTTTTGCTTCGTAACTTCCCATATTGCCTAAAAACTGCAAAAGTATAGTTGGATAGTATTTTCACGGAACTTTTCTTACCAGAACTGTTACCTATTTGAAAACAGCCTCTGCAGGTCTCTGAATTTGGTCCTTGATAAATTTCTCCGGAGTTATAACTTGAAAGGCATCAACATCTTCATTGTAAGAATCTCTAGCAATATAGTGCTTGAGTCGCTGCCCACTCACTACTTGTGTAGTATCATCTTTTAAAGAAGAAATTTTTATTGCTCCTGAACGGTATACTTCTTCAATAATGAAAGGTCCTTCCTATTTTGATAGTATCTTTCCTTCAAAAAACCTGAGACGAGACCTATACAATAGAACTTTCTCACCAACATGAAATTCTCTCTTAAGTATTCGCTTGTCATGCCATCTTTTAACTTTTTCCTTAAAGAGCCCAGCATTTTCATAGGCTTCACTCCTCCATTCATCTAAAGAACTTAAGTCAAATAATCTTTTCTCACTAGCGAGCTTACAATCTCTATTTAGTTCTTTAACTGCCCAGTAAGCTTTATGTTCTAATTCTAAGGGTAGGTGACAAGCTTTCCCATAAACCATTTTATAAGGAGACATCCCCATAGGATTTTTGTAAGCAGTTCTATAAGCCCATAAAGCATCATTCAACTTTTTAGCCCAGTTTTTTCTAGATCTATTAACAGTCTTTTGCAAGATGGATTTAATTTCTCTATTTGATAACTCTACTTGCCCGCTAGTTTGGGGGTGATAAGCTGAAGCAATTCTATGATTAACATCATATTTAGCAAGGGTCTTTCTAAAACCACCATGAATGAAATGAGAACCCCCATCAATCATGAGATACCTAGGCACTCCAAACCTAGGAAAGATAACATCCTTAAGCATTTTTAGAGAAGTCTCCCCATCAGCACTCTTTGTGGGAATGGCTTCTACCCACTTAGTAACATAATCAACAGCAACAAGAATATGAGTGTAACCTTTCGAAGGAGGGAAATGACCCATAAAGTCAAATCCCCAGCAATCAAAGGCTTCAATAACTAGAGAGTAATTCATAGGCATTTCATTGCGTCTAGAGATATTACCAACACGCTGACATTCATCACAAGATAAAAAAAAATTTCTTGCATCTTTAAAAAGGGTAGGCCAGTAGAAACCTGATTGTAGCACCTTTTGCGCAGTTCTATCTCCTGCATGATGTCCTCCATAAGCACTACCATGACATTTATGCAATATCTCCTTTTGTTCATATTCTGGAACACATCTTCGCATAATACCATCCACTCCTTCTTTGTATAAGTGTGGGTCATCCCAAAAATAATGCCTCAAATCACAGAAGAACTTCCTTCTTTGCTGAGCTATAAAAGTTGGAGGCAAATACTTGGAGACAATAAAGTTAGCATAATCAGCGTACCAAGGGCTCCCTCGCGAGCTTACCCCTACTGCAGCTAACTGTTCATTTGGGAAACTATCATTAACAGGCATAGGGTCAAAAGAGATGTTTTCCAATCGAGATAAATTATCAGCTACAGGATTTTCAGCACCCTTCCTATCTACTATATGTAGATCAAACTCTTGTAAAGCAGCACCCATCTAATAAGCCTAGGCTTAGCGTCCTTCTTCGTCATAAGGTATTTAATAGCAGCATGATCAGTATGAATGGTGACTTTTGTGTCTACAATATAGGGCCTAAACTTATCACAAGCAAAAACGACAGCTAGAAATTCCTTTTCAGTAGTAGCATAATTCCTTTGAGCAGCGTCTAGAGTCTTACGAGCATAATGGATAACATTTAACTTTTTATCAATTCGTTGCCCAAGGACAGCACCTACAGCAAAATCACTAGCATCACACATTATTTCAAAGGGTAAACTCCAATCAGGTGGTTGAACAATAGGGGCTGTAGTTAAAGCCTTCTTAAGAGTTTCAAAAGCTTCCTTACAATCATCATCAAAAACGAAGGTTACATCTTTTTGAAGAAGATTAGTGAGGGGTTTTGATATCCTAGAAAAGTCTTTAATAAACCTTCTATAGAAACCAACATGACCAAGGATACTACGAATACCTTTGATGTCTCTTGGAGATGACATCTTCTCAATTGCCTCAACCTTAGCTCTATCAACTTCTATGCCTCTTTCAGAAACTTTATGCCCGAGGACAATCCCTTCATTAACCATGAAGTGGCATTTCTCCCAATTAACAACAAGATTAGTT
Organism: Avena eriantha; assembly: GCA_910589775.1. NCBI lineage: Eukaryota > Viridiplantae > Streptophyta > Magnoliopsida > Poales > Poaceae > Avena > Avena eriantha. The sequence goes on from OU342741.1 coordinate 509,063,119, forward strand.
TCTTCACATCTCTGCAAAACTTTATCAAGGTTGTGCAGACAATTATCAAAAGAAGTTCCATAGACTGAAAATTCATCCATGAACACTTCTACAATTTCCTCACAAAAACCATGAAAGATAGCAGAGATGCACCTTTGAAAAGTAGCAGGAGCATTACATAAACCAAAAGGCATACGTCTATAAGCATAAGTTCCGTAAGGGCAAGTAAAAGTAGTTTTTTCTTGATCTTGTTGTTTAACAACAATTTGGGAGAAACCAGAATAACCATCAAGAAAACAAAAATGGGGCTTTTTAGACAACCTTTCCAACATTTGATCAATAAAAGGAAGCGGGTAGTGATCTTTCTTAGTAACTTTATTGACTTTTCTAAAATCAATACACATCCTATAGCCTACTACAATTCTTTGAGGAATAAGCTCATCATTATCATTAGGAACAACGGTAATACCTCCTTTTTTAGGAACACAATGAACAGGTTAACCCATTCACTGTCAGCAATAGGGTAAATAATACCAGCATTAAGGAGTTTCAATACCTCATTCCTTACCACTTCCTTCATCCTAGGATTTAAACGTAGTTGGTGCTCTACTACTAGCTTTGCATCTGGTTCTATGTTGATAGAATGCTGACATATAGTAGGTGAAATCCCTTTTAAATCATCCAGAGTATAGCCCATAGCTCCTCGGTGTTTCCTCAAAACCTCCAATAACCTTTCTTCTTCCTTCCCTGAAAGTTTAGCACTAATAATAACATGATATATCTTTTTATCATCAATATAAGCATATTTAAGATCATCACGGAGAGGTTTTAGATCGAAGACCGGATCCTTTTTAGGTGGCAACGTGGTACCCAAGTCTTCAACAAGCAAGTTATGTTTAAGCATCTTAGGCTGATCACGGAGAATCTTGTCAATCTCATTCCTTTCTTCCATGAAGATTTCACTTTCATGATCTTCCATAAATTGCTGCAAAGCATTGTTAGGAGAAAGAGAAATAGAAGCAAGTTGTTCAACTATAAAATTCTCATTATGGGTTTCCTCTTCACAAGGTTCTTTAGCGAATTTCGAGAAATTAAACTCATAAGATTCCCCAGCAAACTTAGTCAAGATTTTCTCCCTTTTGCAATCTATAATAGCTCCACAAGTACTCAAGAAAGGTCTTCCAAAAATAATAGGATAAGTTTTACTAGCAGCTAAACCGAGTACTAGAAAATCAGCAGGGTACTTAATCTTACCATAAAGAACTTCCACGTCTCGTACAATACCAATTAGAGAGATGGTCTCTCTATTAGCAAGGTGAATAACCACATCAATCTCTTCCAATTCACAGGGACTGATTTCATGCATAATTTCTCTGTAAAGCTCATAAGGAATAGCACTGGAACTTGCACCAATATCACATAAACCATAATAGCAATGATCACCAATTCTAACAGAAAGCACATGAACACTAGCTTTTTTAGTTCTATTAGGATGTGAAACAATATTAGAAGCATCCTCACAAAAGACTATGTGTCCATCTTCTATGCTTTTAGTGACAAGGTCTTTCACAATTGCTACCACAGGTTCAACGTTTATTTGTTCATCAGGTTTTACAGTTTTTTTTTCACTTTTGGTGATTACATTAGTTATCATAGGATGATCCTTTACCTTTTCTGGGAGGGGAATCTTCTCGATATAAGGTTCAGGTAAGATGGGATCAATAATGCAATACTCAGCACTCCCAATAGGAACATAGTCAACAATATCTTTGTAAGGTGCATGGTATTTATTCCATCCCCTTTTGGAATTACAATATAAGAAGCAAAAGCTATAAAGCAATTCGTAATAACTTGCAAATCAAGACCATAAGAATTACTAATATTTTGATAGTCATCAGTTCCCATAAAAGATTCAATGCATTCATAATCATAATTTATACCTGACTTTCTACCTTTGTCATTCTCCCAAGCTTCAGCATTGTCTTGAATACGGTCCAGAAGATCCCATTTAGCTTCTTCTTCCATGCGAGTGAATGATCCAGCACACGAAGCATCCAATAAATCCTTGTCATATAGAGGGAGCCTTGCATAAAAGTTATTGATAATAATATTGCTGGGGAGCTCATGAATGGGACATTTGAGCATTAGTAACTTCAATCTCCCCCAAGCTTGGGCTGTACTATCTCCATCAAGAGGCCAAAAGTTGTATATTTGATTCCGATCTTTATGAATCTCACTAGGAGGATAAAACTTTGAATAAAAGAGAGGCACTATTTCCTCCCATTCCAGAGCTTGACCATTCTTCAGTAGCTTATACCATTCCTCAACTCTTCCTTTCAGTGATAATGAGAATAACTTCTTCTTAACTTGATCTGTAGTAATACCTGCACACTTGAACAACCCGCATAATTCGTGTATAAAGAGTAAATGATCACCAGGATGGACAGTTCCATCCCCAACATAGTAGTTATCCATAACACGATCAATAATTCTTGTAGGTGTTTTAAAAACATCATTCTCAGCAGGTGGTGGCTTATCTACTACCTTAGAAGTGGTAGTAGCATTACCAATTAAGAAACTCAGCGAGGTAAACAATACTCGCAGTAGAAGTTTCCTTTACCAGTTCCACTCATCAATAGCGCTTCACTCCCCGGCAACGGCGCTAGAAAATAGTCTTGATGACCCACAAGTATAGGGGGTGTATCGCAGTATTTTCGATAAGTAAGAGTGTCGAACCCAACGAGGAGCAGAAGGTGCTGGCTAGTGGTATGGATCGGGAATTATCTACAAATACTTAGCAAACGGATTTTTAGGGGTTTTCGATAAAGCAAGAAAACAAAGTACAAGTAAATAAAAGAAAGTAGGAATAAATGCAGCAAGTGGCCCAATCCTTTATGCAGCAAAGGACAAGCCGATTGTATTACTTAAGATGACCAAACGTTCTTGAGGACACATGGGAAGACTGTCAAGTGCTTTCGCTTCATATAGTTGATTAATCTTCTCTAGCTTGCTAAGTGTTGTGTGGGTGAACCTGTGATAATGTACCGACCTTCCTAGGACTAATACATACTTGTGATTATACCCCTTGCAAACATCCATAAGTACAAGAAAGTAATTAAGGTAGAAACCTAACCACAACTTTAAACTCTAAGACCCTTACGTCCCTTGTGCAATGGTTTCCTAACAGGGGTTCAGGTTTCTGTCACTCTGGCAACCCCTACGATTAGTTGCCAAATACACAATGCATTCCCCTAGGCCCATATAGGTGAAGTGCCATGTAGTCGACGTTCACATGACACCACTAGAAGAAGTACACCACAACTTAAATATCAAACTATTGAATCTTTCTCAACACAACTCCACTACTAACAACATGACTTCTCACATGTCCTCAAGAACAAAACAAACTACTCACAAGGCATCATATGGATCATGATTAGAGATGGAATAATGATGTATAACAATCTGAACATAAACAATAATTCAACGGTTCACTCAATAGCATCAACTACAAAGAGTAATCAACACCGGGAAAGTTTCCCCTATGAACTATGCAAGATTCAATGCAATTGTTACAACAATATGGAGATGGTGATGAGGGTGCTGATGGTGATGATGGTGGTGGTGGTGGTGGTGATGATGATGATGATCCTGATGAAGTCCAGCTTGATGATGGTGTTGATGGTGATGATCTCCCCTCTCCGGGAAGGAATTCCCCTGGCAGAAATTTGTCTGCCGGAGAGATCTTTCTCTCTCGGTGTTTTCCACCCCGCAGAGGCGGCGAAATCTTTCTGTGGTTGCTCCTTGAGTCTTAGGGTTTCGAGAGGATAATATACGCCAGAGAGGAGTGTCAGGGGTGGACCAAGGCGGCCACACCACCTGGTGGCGCGACCAAGGCTGGCCCACGCCAGGGGGTGGTGTGGGCCCCCTGTGGCCCATCTCCAGCCCCCCTTGTGGCTTCCTTCGTCTTCTGGAAAAATAGGATTTTCTGTATATTTTCCTAGATTTTATGATCTTCGCGAATTTTGCCTCCAAACAACACCTTTTCCATCAGAATCCTGACTGCAGCGGTCCATGCTCCAAAAGTCATCAACCATGCAAAAACAGATGAAATAACATAAGTATCACCTCTCAATACGAAATATATCAATGAATAATAGTGAATTATGATATAGAATACTGATGTAAAATGGACGTATCATGTACTTCTTCTAGTGGTGTCATGTGAATGTCGACTACATGACACTTCACCTATATGGGCCTAGGGGAATGCATTGTGTATTTGGCTACTAATCGTAGGGTTTGCTGGAGTGACAGAAACCCGAACCACCGTTAGGAAACCATTGCACAAGGGACGTAAGGGTCTTAGAGTTGAAAGTTGTAGTTAGGTTTCTACCTTAATTACTTTCTCGTACTTACGGATGTTTGCAAGGGGTATAATCACAAGTATGTATTAGTCCTAGGAAGGTCGTTATATTAGCACAGGTTCACTCACAGAACACTTAGCAAGCTAAAGAAGATTAATCAACTATATGAAGCGAAAGCACTTGACAGTCTTCCCATGTGTCCTCGAGAACGTTTGGTCATCTTAAGCAATACAACCGGCTTGTCCTTTGCTGCATAAAGGATTGGGCCACTTGCTGCATTTATTCCTACTGTCTTTTGTTTACTCGTACTTTGTTTACTTGCTTTATCAAAAACCCCTAAAAATCCGTTTGCTAAGTATTTGCAGAGAATTCCCGATCCATACCACTAGCCAGCACCTTCTGCTCCTCGTTCGGTTCGACACTCTTATTTATCGAAAATACTGCGATACACTCCCTATACTTGTGGGTCATCTGCCGTCCTTATCCTCTGTGTCCCCTCTGGCTAGGGGTCGCTTTGTAAATGTACCCATTGTTTTTTAATCGAGAAGATTCTGGGGCCTTCTGGCCCTTTCACATTCAATAAAAGACAGGCTCGGCTCTGCACGAGGCTAAACGATACGGTATGGCACGACCTGCTTATGTATTTGCTGTTTTTTTCTGACTAGCAAAAATACCCGTGCGTTGCATTGGGATGGAAAAATTTGCACGATGCATTCCTAAGATCCTAGCCGTTTTCACTTCTTAATTACCGTGGATAGAATTTTCTCTAGACCACGTGTGGGTTCTTCTTCCCCAAGTCGCTCAAGCCATGTAACCTCCAAGCAACCTTGCTCGCTCCTCCTTGCATGCTTATTGTTTCTAGCCGGTCACGTCTCTGGCTCTCCTGCCAATTCAGCCCTGCTGCTTTCTTGGCTCATTGATTTTTGGTTCAGCTACCAACGTGTAACAACCTCGGACCGTACGCTCTAAGTTCAAGCTTGGATGAACCAAAAGTGGTTAAGGGTTTTTGAGCGGAGGCCCAGGGCCACCCACGTGTAGGCCCGTCGGCCGCCCTAACCACTTCCAAGAACATCGGGACAAGAGCGAGCGGCGTAGGCAACAGGCGAAGAGATCAAATACATACACAAGTGAGTATGTATGCAAGCTACCTTACAATAGTTCTCAGAGCCATACCATCTAAAATAAATAGAAATAGTGCAACGCCATACGACAAGATCCAAATATCCAAGATATAGATAATAGTGTAGGATAGCTCCTCATACATCAATCAACAGAGTATCAAGCGGAAGCAGGAAACAAGATCTGAGTACGGACAAGAAGCAAATCGGCCTAAGATGCCACATAAATAAGCACATCCCGCCCACAGATCTCATAGATCCCCATCCCCGGAATCTCTACACCGAGTGATCGTTGCCAACATCATCTGTCTCCTCCACCCAGTATCCATCTTGCGAATACACCTGTTCATCTGAATCAAACAATTTATCGTGTGAGACCCTAGGGGTACTCATCAAGTCTTTATGCCTCTAAAGGGGACATATACCTGGGGTGACGCAATTGCAGCAAAAGATAATAACTAACAAGTCAATAGATACTCGCTAACCATCCGCATAACCAATGATAGACGGATGTCCGTTAATTAGAAACAATAGTTATAATAGTATAAAGTAATAGATCCATCCTCCTTCTTGCTTACCAACGAGAAAGCGGACGAACGACCCATCCGTTGGTAGTTTTATTACTCATTCCATGAATATTGCACTATTTACTAGTCAAATATTTAGTCAAATTAAAGTCGGTACTTTAGTTATACTTATTTATGATCGAGAAACTGTGCTCCAAGTCGTCCATAACCGCGGACACGGCTTTCAAAAAGATTTACCCTGCAGGGGTACACAAATAGCAACACACACACACGATCGACCTCGAAAAAACCAAATCAAAACCCAACGAGGCTTTCACGACAAAGCAATCACAGGATTCATAGAATATTTCAGGGGGCCACCCCATTAAGCTACCCGCAACGAAGTTGGCCGGCTCCGAGACGGACCCAAGGTTTGCGCCAATGGCTGTAAACGACTGGGAACCCGGATGTGTGACTGGGCTTGTCGATACCGTGAAAACACTCCGCAATCCTAAACAGTACAGGTGCTCCTCGCACAATCTTAATAAAACAGTAAAGCATGGCATAAGTATAGGAGAGTAATAAAGCCCCAAACTACTTTGTGGCCCGAAGAAATAAAATGCGAATCAAGCTCATGCAAAGGGGGATTCATAGAGTCTCCCATATGTAGATAGTACGAATAGGCAAGGAACAGGTATCAAGTACTCGGGGTCCTACGGGACACAAGTGGACATAAAACCAAATGACAGATATTTCCCACCGGTGCCTCTTTCATTAGTTATCCCATTACTACTCAGGTTAAGTTGTTTAGGTACCTCGTTATCCATCAGACTCTCACATACCCTACACATGCTGTTCTACGACCCGCATGGCTCAAACAACTCCTGTAGTAATGGCTCATGGGATGGAGGAACAAGCTTGGTGGGGTTTAAAAGTAAAGGCTATGCAGTACTTGGGATTCAATTTAATGCAATCGTGACTCAATGATGCAAGAATAAGATAGAGGCAATAGGTATCATATGTATGCAAGCATGTGGTAGTGCTTGCCTGGCAGCTCAGTTGAAGCGAGAGATGGATCTGGGTAGTACTCCTGGGATTCTTGATAATTCCCCTGCTCGGCGTCTATTCGAAAGAAGAACCAAACAAACAAGGGCCAACATAAATAAAGTGCACAAGCATATGAATAAAATGCGACAAGCAAACAACCATGCTATGATGAATGATGCACAATTTACATGGCAATAATGTAGCATGGCAAGGGTGAGGTGTGGGGACAAGAATAACTCATTTTATTAATTATTTGGTCAAGTTTTATTACCATAAACAGTTCTGATTTTTAATATTGATATGATGCATGCTGCAAAACAGAACATGGAATGCATAAATAGAACGGACTCGTCGCGCTGATCGATTTAGACATATTATTTGTCAAATTTGGAGTTATAGAATTAAAGTTATTAATTAATTGGAGTTATCGACGCCTCCTCCTGGAGCCCGTGTTTGTCAACAACCATCATTGTTCCGTTTTATCTGATCCAGCTTGTGTTTTCTTAGCTTGCATACCACCAATCAGATAAAGTATATAAATCAGTGGAATTTGGTGTAAGGAGGCTAGGTGGTACTATTCCCTACACGTGGGTCAAACATCGAACCGGCCATGGTTCCACTTAGCGATGGCCTATTACCCTAAAGAAACGATCAAGGCTAGCAGATGTTACTTCTGCCTAGACACACTCTCACGCGATACGCCCATGATCATCTACCATCCTCAGCCAAATCAAAGTAGTCGATAGGTTGGAGTCATGTGGCGGTGTTCCTTCGAGCACGGGCGCTGCTACGAACAGTGGTCGGACACCTGCAAGTGTCAATGCTACACCGGAGTTAGATCCTGTAAGCGGATGCCAGTGTTGCTACCAGTAGTCCCCGCATTTGCTTCATACAGTTTGTACTAATCTGTTTTGGGAACTTTGCATCGTAGGAATAATTTTTGTGCTAGAAACATTATATGATTTTGCATCGTATGAAGAAATGTTTTGCTACAACCGTTATGTGATTTTTGCATCATACGAGTCTCGTCGGAGGATCTTGCCGTAATACTTTTGCTACTATATGTTGTCACAAATGTTTTTCTACAATATCTATGTTTTTTTCTGGAATAGCTTAAATTTTATGCTACGAAATCTCCGGCGAGAGTCTCGGATGAAGTCAAAATCGCTACAATAGTACAACGTTTTTGCTCCATACGGCTGTGAATTTGCATCATTAGAAGATCTTTTCGCTACGTGGTCTTCGTCGAGATCTCGTCGAGGTCTCCGGCGAACTTTTTTGGCTACGATCGTTCATTGATTTTGCTACATTAGCATATACTCTTTGCTACAATCTCTATGTTTTTCTAGAATAGTGTAAATTTTATGCTACGAAATCTCCGACGAGAGTCTCCGATGAAGTCAGAATCGCTACAATAGTACCATATTTTTGCTCCATATGGCTGTGAATTTGCATCATTAGAAGATCTTTTTGCTACGTGATCTCCGTCGAGGTCTCCGACAAACTTTTTTTGGCTACGATCGTTCATTGATTTTGCTACATTAGCATATACTTTTTGCTACCAGGATTAGGACGAGGTCTCCGGTAAAGTTTAATATGCCCTAGAGTCAATCATGTATGATATAATTTTAAATGTATTCATAAAGTTATTAAGTTGTCCTAGTATGAACATATGGTACGTATCATTGAATATGTGATTCGGTTGTAGAACTATATATTTATATTGTCCATACTAGCTTGGTCATTAAGGCTATGCTGGGCACACAAGTTAGATTAATATGAAAGTGAGCTGATGACTAGGTTCCACTTATCATATGCATGGTGATGCTATTCCGACTTAAACGGACTCGGCTAAAGATTTTAGCGAGTCAGACTGACCCACGGTTGAGATGAAACAAGAATGTTATCATTTGCAACCTCAAGCAATGTAATCCTTTTACCTGAGGTGATCGCATGATCCGAGTTATGAAAAACCAGCTCATGTTCTATCAAACATTGTTTCGTAAATGAGTAATTATAAATGTAGAGTTCGGGTTGGTTGTGAATCAAGTTGCGTGATATGGATTAGTAAGATGGGTGATACATTGCAAATGTATCTATAATTTTTGATGTTTCATGCTTGGTTTTATCTACTTTCTTATGTTTTGTCCACACTTTGGAGTACTTTTCATATGATTTCTTGGACTAACCTATTAACAAGAGCCACAGTGCCAGCTGCCTATTTTCTGCTGTTTTTGGTTCCAGGAAAGTCAGAAAATGAATATTCTCGGAATTGGACGGGACAAAAGCCAAAGTGCCTATATTTCCGGAAGACTCACGGAGCCAGAAGACGAGACGGAGAGGGGCCAGGGGCTGGCCACACCACCTAGTGGCGCGAGCCAGGCCAGGCCGCACCAAGGGGTGGTGTGGGCCCCTCCGGCACCCCTCGGTCTCCCCTCTCGCCTATAAGAGCCTCCCGATGCATAAACCCTAGATCGTCAATCAGAAATCCACGAAAAGTTCCGCAGCGCCGCCGCCACCGAAGGGGAGATTCGGGGGACAGAAAGTCTCTGTTCCGGCACCTTGCCGAGCTGGGGAAGTGCCCCGGGAGCCATCTCCATCGATCTCCACCACCATCTCCATCACCGTTGCTGATTCCCATGATGATGAGGGAGTAGTTCTTCCTCGAGGCTAAGGGTTCTACCGGTAGCTATGTGTTCATCTCTCTCTCTATGCATGATCATATTGTGATCATGAGCTTGTAATCTATACATCTACCTTGCTACTCAAGTGCTTAATAGATCTTTGCTCTCCCCATGTGTGTGAAAGTGACAGCGTGCACACCATGGTGGCACTTAGGCTAGAGATTACAAATACTTGTTATGAGTTATATTTGGAGTTGGATGTTTCTATGAAATTGTGGTGTTTGTTGGAACCATTTAGAGCTCAAGGTGACAGTGTGGGGTTTTCTAGATGGGAAAGGCTTACTTTGAGGTGTGCTGTTATAGCCCTACCATCGATTAGAGTGTCCAACCGGAGAGTAGTTAAGAGTAGTATCAGAAAGAGAAGATATTTATATGAGAGTGTTCACTAGTGAAAGTATGATCCCTAGGCCTTGTTTCTAAGCATTGATACTTCGTTTGTTACTAAATCTGTTACATGTTTGCTTGTTGCCATCTTTATTTCAGTTTGCCTTTAGTCTCTTCCACGCCATCAATATATTTTCTAGCACTATTGTCTTCTATCCATACCACTTGTATTTCACTATCTCTTCGCCGAACTAGTGCACCTATAGACCTGACAAGTGTATTGGGTGTGTTGGGGACACAAGAGACTTCTTATATCTTGATTGCAGGATTGCTTGGGAGGGAATACCTTTGACCACTTCCTCCTTGAGTTTGATAAACCTTGGGTGATCCACTTAAGGGAAAACTTGCTGCTGTTCTACAAACCTCTACACTTGGAGGCCCAACAACTGTCTACAAGAATAGAAGTGTGTAGACATCAAGCTATTTTCTGGCGCCGTTGCCGGGGAGGAAAGGTAAAAGGTATTCACACTAGAGGATTAAAGAAGAAGAACCTCCCACGGCAAACGCCTATTTTCTGGCGCCGTTGCCGGGGAGGTAAGGTAAAAGGTAATCACATCCTCCGGTGTGAGTGCTCGAAGTTATTTCCTTTAGATTCTGCAATTTTGTCTTTTTGTTTCTTGTTTTCACTAGTTAGGCTTAATGGAAAACAACAACAAAATAGAGAGCTTTATAGTATTTATCTTGAGTTAGGACATGAAGTGTTTGAAGAAAAAATTAAAAAACCTATGTAACTTTATTTGCATGCTAATAGCATTGTTGTTAGTATGAATTCTTTGGACACCATTATTGCTAATGCTATGGAAAAGTCTAAGCTTGGGGAAGCTAGTTTTTATGAAAATGATCTTTTTAGTTTCCCAGCTTTGGAAGATAGCTATTCTATTGCTTATGATGATACCAAACCTCCAATATATGATGATTATAATGATGAGTATGATATTTTCAGTCCACCTACTATTGAGGAGAAAATTAATTTTGATTACAATATGCCTCCTATATTTGATGATTATGGTGATGAGAATAATAATGATAGCTACTTTGTTAAATTTGCTCCCACTACAATTAATAAGAATGACTATGTTTATGTGGGGAGTATTAATTCTTTTATGCATGTGGGTCATGATAAGAATGTTTTATGTGATAGTTATATTGTTAATTTTATTCATGTTGCTACTGAAAGTTATTATGAGAGAGGAAAGCATGGTTTTATGTGTCTCAACAATGTTAAGTTTCCCCTCTTTATGTTGAAAGTCTTGAAGTTGCACTTGTTTTGCTTTCCTATGTTTGTTGCTTTGTGCTTTCATGACTTGTTTCTTTATAAGATTCCTATGCATAGGAAGTGAGTTAGACTTAAATGTGCTTTGAATTTGCTTCTTGATGCTCTCTTTTACTTCAATTCATATTTCTTATGTGAGCATCTTCTCAAACTATCATGCTAAACTTAAAGGCGTTAAAGAAAAGTACTTATTGAGAGATAACCCAAAAGTTTTAGATGAGTCTTGGAAGTTATTACTTCAGTAACCGCTCCTTATCCTTTTTATTTGCTTTTTGTGCCAAGAGTAACCTCTAATATGAGAGAAGTAATGATTGGGAAAGTTGCTGTCCCGAAACAGATTTCTGTGCTTCACCGTAAAAATTCGTGTAAAATCTCTGTACGTCCTTTTAAGGCGTGAATTTTTGTGCTTATGTCCCAGGTTGTTATCTAACTTTAGTTAGTTCAACACTTTTTGATTTGAGCAACTGAAGGTCTTCGGAAAAATTCGTATTTACCTGCTGGTCTGTTTTGACAGATTTCTGCCATTTTCTACATTTGCTTTTTGTTGGTTCCTTTTTGAGTTCTTTTAGGGAATTGAGATTTTTATGGGAAGTGCTTCAGTAGCTAGTGTTCTAATGAAAGTTTATTGGTGTTGGAACTGAACCTTAAGACTTATTACCCTGAGTGCACTAATGTTGCTAATAAAGATTGTGTGAAGTTTTGTATGAAGGAAAAATTTCAGGTGTATGGAAGGAATGAGTAATGAGATGAAGGATGGACTAAAGCTCAATCTTGGGGATGCCACACATGTCACCCCAAGAAATATCCAAGAAGTACAAGCATCAAAGCTTGGGGATGCCCAAGGCATCCCCCTCTTCATCAATAAAAATCCCAGGTTTCTTCCAAACGCTTCATTTTATTGTTTCATGCACAGTTGTGTTGTTCTTGGAGCGTCTTCTTTTTCGTTTTCGTTTTGGTTTTTAGTTTTCTTTGGTTTTCTTAGTTTTCTGAATAAATTGGTTGGACCCCCTCTTTCATACATTGGTTTGCAAATAGTTTGGTTTGGATTGGAAAAGAGTAGGAAAGTTCATGCTTATGTGGTAAAAAGAGCTCGTTTTTTACTGTGGCCTATGCTTTGTCATGCCATGCTTGATATTGTTTTGGATTTATGCTTAGTATTCTTTGCTATAGCATGACTTGTTATAAACAATTGAGATTGCTTAATGTGCCTTGGATGAATCATGCGTTGTTTTAGCATATTAAAGCATAGTATATTGGTATTCTCCTTCGATGCTTTATTTGGGTTGACTTGGCACATACTCACACCATGTTATGACTATCTCAAGTCACCATAGCCTTTATGATCCTTTAGTTTTCAACTTGTAGTATCACTTTATTCTTTGATCAATGATGTTTTGTTGCTCTGCATGATTATGGCCATTATTGCTCTCTTAGTTTGTCGCTCCTAGTCTTTTGCTAGCCTCCACAACAAAGTATGAGTTCCACTCATGCATCCAACTCCCTAAACCAAGTTATTCCAAAGAGTCCACCATACCTACCTATTAGCTTATGCTATTCCAAGTATATTCATGCTTTTGTTTACCTTCCAAATTAAACTTGTTATGAGAAAACTAGTGATTAAAGCTCTCATGAACTTGAAGGCACACTTTACTTTTTTGCATCTAATAAACTTGAACCATTGGGTCCTTCTTTGTTGCATATATGCTTGCGCTTTATAAGTTGAAATTAGCAGAACCATGTATCATGGGGAACGCTTTCAACATTGCACTTGTACTTTGTACCCCGTTGATATCATGTTCTTTTGCTTATGGATCCCGGTGGTGTGAAATAAAAGTGAAACTTGTAAGATCATGGAGTTTGTATGTGTGTTAGAGAAATGTCTGGGTCGCTAGCCTAAGCCATGCCTAATCATGGTGGAAATTTGTAGCATCACCATAATGAGCACTCTATGAAGCATCCTCAATAAAAACCTATGCAAATAGCAAATAAAAAGATCGCTGAGATGCTCATTGTCTGCTTGCCTTGTCATTTTGATTATGGGATAGCTCCTGTATCATGTGCAAGGGGTACCCCATTGGCGGTTCTTAATGATACACATATACTTACAATGACAAGAGCTTACTCGTGACTGAAGTTGAGTAGCACGAGGATCGGTCTTCGTAAGTAAGGGGCATGAGATTTTGGTTTATAACTTGTCAAGCATATCCTCTTAGTTGTGTCACTTTAACCTTAATCACCTTAAAGATGCTTTTGATAGGGGCAATGAGAGCTGAAAGATATAAGTACCATAATTTTTGGAAGCTCTTTATGAGACTTGAATCCCTACTTCCTTTTACAAAGGCCTTTCTTTTACTTTTATGTTGAGTCTCCACCTTCTATCTTTATGCACCTACTTTGAGAGCATAGTGGCCATTCTTAGTTCTATGTGCATTGTCCCAAGACTTGTTGATTGATGCATAACTTTGATATTGCTTGTTCTTAAACTATTTGTATCTAGTCACCCTTATAAACTTTGAAGGTGTCCTATGCATTTATGTTTGCAACTCTATGAGGGACAAGCTGAATGCCACTATGCTATGTTTTCTTTATGTGAAACAAACAAACGTCTTGCACATCATTGTTATTCATGAATCTTTTGTTTGTACCTTTTCATGTTATAACATAGTTGCTCTGTCTTATTGTTAGAACTATATCTTTCATGCTATGTTGAAGTACTATGATCCCAGCTATCAATGTTTTACAAATACTTTGATAAAGTTTATGATGGTGCATGTCACCTAAAAAATTATTCTTTCTTTTTATCACTTACCTACTCGAGGACGAGCATGAGTTAAGCTTGGGGATGTTGGTACGTTGCTAATGTATTTATAATTTTTGATGTTCCATGCTTGGTTTTATCTACTTTCTTATGTTTTGTCCACACTTTGGAGTACTTTTCATATGATTTCTTGGACTAACCTATTAACAAGAGCCACAGTGCCAGCTGCCTGTTTTCTACTGTTTTTTGTTCTAGGAAAGTCAGAAAATGAATATTCTCGGAATTGGATGGGACAAAAGCCAAAGTGCCTATATTTCCGGAAGACTCACGGAGCCAGAAGACGAGACGGAGAGGGGCCAGGGGCTGGCCACACCACCTGGTGGCGCGGGCCAGGCCAGGGGGTGGTGTGGGCCCCTCCGACACCCCCTCGGTCTCCCCTCTCGCCTATAAGAGCCTCCCGACGCATAAACCCTAGATCGTCAATCAGAATTCCACGAAAAGTTCCGCAGCGCCGCCACCACCGAAGGGGAGATTCAGGGGACAGAAAGTCTCTGTTCCGGCTCCCTGCCGAGACGGGGAAGTGCCCCCGGAGCCATCTCCATCGATCTCCACCACCATCTCCATCACCGTTGCTGATTCCCATGATGAGGAGGGAGTAGTTCTTCCTCGAGTCTAAGGGTTCTACCGGTAGCTATGTGTTCATCTCTCTCTCTCTCTATGCATGATCATATTGTGATCATGAGCTTGTAATCTATAGATCAACCTTGCTACTCAAGTGTAATAGATCTCTGCTCTCCCCATGTGTGTGAAAGTGACAGCATGCATACCATGGTGGCACTTAGGCTAGAGATTACAAATACTTGTTATGAGTTATATTTGGAGTTGGATGTTTCTATGAAATTGTGGTGTTTGTTGGAACCATCTAGAGCTCAAGGTGGCAGTGTGGGGTTTTCTAGATGGGAAAGGCTTACTTTGAGGTGTGCTGTTATGGCCCTATCATCGATTAGAGTGTCCAGCCGGAGAGTAGTTAAGAGTAGTATCACAAAGAGAAGATATTTATATGAGAGTGTTCACTAGTGAAAGTATGATCCCTAGGCCTTATTTCTAAGCATTGATACTTCGTTTGTTACTAAATCTTTTACATGTTTGCTTGTTGCCATCTTTATTTTAGTTTGCCTTTAGTCTCTTCCACGCCATCAATCTATTTTCTAGCACTGTTGTCTTCTATCCATACCACTTGTATTTCACTACCTCTTCGTCGAACTAGTGCACCTATACACCTGACAAGTGTATTGGGTGTGTTGGGGATACAAGAGACTTCTTGTATCTTGATTGCAGGATTGCTTGAGAGGGAATACCTTTGACCACTACCTCCCTGAGTTCGATAAACCTTGGGTGATCCACTTAAGGGAAAACTTGCTGTTGTTCTACAAACCTCTGCACTTGGAGGTCCAACAACTGTCTACAAGAATAGAAGTGCGTAGACATCAATGGGATTTTCCCCTCTGTAATGTAAAGATATTCTCTAGGTCCTCTCGTGTGATATGATTCGAAAGCATGGTCATGTGTGACTTGGTTAAGTGTTAATTATGGAGTCGGACTAAGTGTTAGTCCAGTGAATCGTATATCAAAAAACGAAAAGAGTTGAGCTATTGAAAGAATGACAACTACTCACATATTGCTTAACAAGTATATCGTGAGGCAAAGAGACTGAAGAAAGTCAAATCGAGAAGATTCGTCTTCTGACTTTACAACACTTGGGAGTTGGCACATCTTGCTAGAGGCCGCTATCAGCTATCGACTCGGAGTGGTGACTCATGTTGTGCCCAGGTATACATGAATCATATAGGGTCACACACTTAAGAGAATGGAGTCCATGTGAATTAGATCCATGTGGAAATTGGGATACAGCCTAGCTGGGCCTCAAGCGTTGAGCCCAAATAGGAGTGTATATAAGTGGAGTGAGAATAAATAGTTCCCTGACCTAGCTGTCACTTTCTCCACTCCCATTTGGGCTAGACATGATCTAACAATCTCTGCCCGGAGCTCCTCCCCGCACGTGTGGATACCGGTAGAGACGTTGCACGTGTGACGCTGAAGACGAAGGAGTACGTGGTGGATCTAAAGGAGTTCGTGGTGGATCCAAAGGAGTTCGCGGCGGATCCGGAGGAGCTGTTTGTGGGATCGATCGACACTGCATCGACGCGCTACATCAAGTTTCGCAGCTGCACGTCTAGTAGTCTTCTCGTAGCCTATCACCTGAGCTATATCCTGGAAGTACCACGCAGGGAAAAACTTTTGCTTATCTCTTGGTGGCCCAACATAATACTCCCTCCTCACTTAGGATGCATATTAGATTTGGTCAAAGTCAAACCTATTAACTTTGACCAAATGTATAGAAAATTATATAAACATCTATGACATCAACTAAATATTACTGGAATTATCATGAAATATATTTTCATATTATATGCATTTGGAATTATGAAAGTTAGTATACTTTTATATATAGTTGGTCAAATTTTATAAAATTAGACTTTGACCAAACCTAAGATGCATCCAAATTTAGGAAGGAGGGAGTAGTAAAAGGATACATAGTGTGTCCTAGATAAAATAAAATAAAAGTAAGCATTAAAAGGACCGGATTAATTGTTTTTCACGAAACTTTACATGTGCATGCGGAACATGGATATGGATAAAAAATAACTTTTTTGACAATTATAGCACTATGATTCACCCATGGGCAAAATGCACCCGGGTGCAAATTTGAATTATTGATTCTTTTTCCATTCTTCTTTTGGTTGAATTAGTTCCAAGAGAGCTCAGAAAGATGCATCACAAGGAAAGTCTTTGTAGAAAATTTCAAATTTCAAAACATATATGTAAAACACAATCAACTAAATTTATACTTTGATCTAAGTTTCACCCACTACTAATTTACAAGGTACTGAAACTATTTAGTATAACATTCTCTGTGTTATTTAGTGAGAATCCACCAGGCAGAGTGAGGGGGGCATATGTGGGTTGTGCTTGATCCTACGCAACATTTAGTAAGATGTTATATTAGAATTGGGGCATATGTGGGTTGTGCTTGATCCTACGCAACATTCAGTAAGATGTTATATTCTCATCCTAATAAAGCCAAAGACAAGAAGCATATATTGTTGAAAAAAAGACAAGGAGCATACGGATGAAGACACCAACGCTTATATATCAATCCAATTCTAAGAGGGACGAAGAATTAAGTTTGCCTTTGGGGTGCGAGGCAGCCTTGGCTTCAGAGCTTCCGCGGAAGAAAGGAACAGAAAGCGAAGGTAATTCCTGTATATCCAGTTTTATTTTTTATTTCATGTATATATGGGCTACAGTGCTCCTGTGAGGCAAAGATTGTACTACGTGTTTTGCGACCAAACCTGGCCATTATTGGATGAATTATTTGTGTTTTTCCTTGAAAAAAGGGACCAAAAGGCCAAAAAACAGCCCCAAAAGATCTAAGTGGTCACGTCGTTACTTGATCTGCGTGTCTGTGCCTCGAGTCGAAGCACGCCTGCTGGCAAGTCACGACCCGTTTATAAATGGGCTTTAGTGTGTCGTGCCGGGTGGTTTTATACAAAAGATATAAATCCATTTTGCTTGGATATCAAACAAATAAACACATCGTCTATCGACAAGCTTCTCATCCTAGAGTTCAAACCCAAACAAGGGACCCAAGCACGTAGTGACTCCAAGCGACATGGAAGTTTATAAAGCACAACAATAGCCAGAACAAGCCATAAAAAATCAAATAAAAATGATAGTACTCCCTCCAACCTATATTAGTTAACTTAGATTTATCTAGATTCGAATGTATCTAGTACTAGAACATGTCTAGATACATCCGAATCTGGACAAATTCGAGTCAACTAATATGGATGGGAGGGAGTATCCGATCCAAGCAAACACACAAATTTGAATAGACATAAAATCGAGGGGGGTTTGTTTTGACATTCTGTGAGTACGCGTCCAAGACTAAATGACTGCTCTTTCGCCCCCTATGCATCCGTAACCTGGAAACTGCCCAGCATCTGCTCTTCAACTGCCCTTTCGCCAGGCGTGTCGAACATCCCTAAAAAAAGTTTGTGCCATGGATGATCTTTTTTTCATCAAATTCATTTGCCTTTCATGTGTGGATTATGATAACCTTATCCTACGTGAGCAACCGCCAACCCCTGAACTTTTGGCGGGGCGGTGGCGACCAAAGCTTCCGGGACATTCGTTCATATTTGTATGTGGTATATTTATTTGTTATTTTGTTTATGCATATAGACAACTTGAAATTACTCCCTCCGATCTAAATTAGTTGACTTAGATTTGTCTCATATTTGTATGTGGTATATTTATTTGTTATTTTGTTTATGCATATAGACAACTTAAAATTACTCCCTCCGACCCAAATTAGTTGACTTAAATTTGTTTAGATTCAAATGTATCTAGATTTGTTTTAGTGTTAGATACGTCCGAATCTACATAAAACTAAGTCAACTAATATGGATCGGAGGGAGTATTATTTTTGATATTTTTGTCATCTCAACTAATTTTCCATTTATAGGATTGGTTGTTCAGCCAAGTCTGTGATCCACGAATCAATCCCATATATAGTGATATAGACATGAAATCAGTGGAGATAGTGAAAAAATTCAAAAGATTTTATTTTCAAGCTTACTATACGCAATGCCTAAAAAATAAACCCGACTTTAGGCATGCATAAAAATAAACTAAAATACTAGTACTGCAGCCAAAACTTTAGGGATAGCTTAGACCATCTTCAGCAGGTGCCCTAGGCACCTGTTTTTGGTTTTTGGGCACTAGTTTTTTAGGTTTTGGGCACCAAAACTAGTTCAGCTTTTTTAGATGCCCAGCATAGGGCACGAGTGAAATTTTAGATGCCATAAAATAGGGCACCGTCAAACCGCATTTCAGCAAGATTTTGTGAAATTTAAACTGATATTTCAAATTTAACAACATTTTTACATGACACTTTCAAATTTAAACATACTTAAACCTACAACATCGAAATTAAATCTGAACACTTCTTATTCTTCATCGGAGGAGGTGTCGAAGTAGTAGTCGAGCCACCCCTCGCTATCTTCGGAGTCCACCGGAACCGAACGCTTCAACGACCCTTGATCACACTTCTCCTTCTCCTTCCTCTTCTACTTCTGCTCCTCGTCCTCCTTCCTCGCGTAGAACTCGAGCTCGACAATCACCTCGTCTGGGTGCTCCTCCGTGTAGCGAGCCATCCGCCACTCGTCGGCCTCATGCGTTGTGATCTGCTGCAGCGCCCAACGGTGCTCCCACTCTTCAGCGGTGGTGGCGTAGCGGACCTCCGGTGCCAGCTGTTGTGCCTCGTGGAGATTATTGCACTCCGGGAAGTTGAGCATTGACCGAGGACGACCGAACCTCCACGTTGCAAGGTCGTACGCGTGGGCCGCGAGCTCGGGCGTCTTGAACATCCTGAGACAGAGGCACTCCCTCTGGCAAGAGGTCGCCGCCGACCAACGGCCGGCGCGCTCGCGGACACCGACCTAGACGATGTGGCTCTGAGCGCGCGGTGACATCATGGCGGTCGGGTTAGGGTTAGCTTACGACCGTGGGATTGGGCGGGGAAACAGCCATCAGGGCTTCGACGTGGCCTGAGCTTCAGCTACTAGCGGCAGGGCGGAACGACAGCATGGTGGGGATGGAATCGACGGCGATAGGGCAGCACGGAAGCGGCAGGAATGGGGAAGGGGATTTTTCACGGCAGTTGGAAGCGGTCACGGGGTGGGATACTTTTGGGCATGCCCGGCCGCGTGCCCGAAATGTACAGCCCTGAGGCCAGCTTTTTACGGCGTGCCGAAAAAATTATACGGTGTCGGCATCTGCTAGAGAGAAAAAAGTCATGCCGGCGCCTAAAATCGGTTTTTGAGCACCGAGGCCTTTTTGAGCATCTGCTCGAGATGCTCTTATATTGCGCTATATATTGCGTTTGCAGCGTGCTGCGCTAGGCTAGAACGCGTGTTGTCGCTGCGTCCTCCGCCGGAAGCGCCATTTTGCAGAGCGTGCGTCGAGCGGAAAAAGCCCCCCGCCAAGGGCTGGAACTACGGAGTGCGGCGCTGGAGCAAACCAAAAACATAGTGAACAACTATCACAAGATCAAAATGGACCAAAAAATCAAGAAAAAATGGCTCTAAAATCCCCGAATCTCAACCTAAATAGCATAGTTCGACTCAACGACATAGTTCAAACACAAATGACAATTCCACACAAACAAGTTCATCACAAATGAGACTCAAACATACACACACATCATCACTTGTTAACATCATCCATTCCACCACCATCTCCATTTCGTGCTTCTTCTTGGGAGTCTTGGACGATAGTGTTGGCAGTTGAATATTCATATGCATTATTGGTAAATGGCGGTGGATCAACCAAGGAGGCCATGAATCCACCCGACGGTGCTCCCATGCCACCCATGACGCCCATGCTTCCAAGTCTCATGCCTCCATATGGTTCTCCCATGCCTCCATATGGTGCCGGTGGTGCTCCCATACCTCCATATGGTGCACGTGCTTGTCCCATGAATCCATGGCATCCAAAGCCACTCATGCCTGAAGGGAATATGCCCGAGAGGCAATAATAAAGTGGTTATTATCTTATTCCATGTTTATGATATATGTTTATTTTGCATGCTATAATTGTATTAATTGGAAACGTCAATACATGTGTGTTTAATAAACAAAATACAACGTTCCTAGTACTGCCTCTCATATAAACTAGCTTGTTGATTAACAAGATGATCAAGGTTTCCTGATCATGGACATTGGATGTTGTTAATAACGAGGTCACAACATTGGTGGAATGATGTGATAAACATTCATCCGAAGTATAGCATTACGATCAGAGTCATTATGTTTATATTGCTATAACATCATACGAAGTAATCCTTGTCCTTAGACCATGAGATCATGTTAATTGCTAACACCGGAAGAGTATCTTGATAACATCAAACGTCACACCGTAACAGGGTGACTATAAAGGTGGGTTCGGTGCTACGAAGGTGTTATGTTGAGGCTCATGGATCAAGAGTGGGATTTGTCCATCCCGATGACGGATAGATATACTCTGGGCCCTCTCGGTGATATCACATTGAAATAGCTTGCAAGCAAGTGATGTGATCACTGGAATGTTATATCATGGGAACAAGAAAAGAGTGCATGTCGGTAACGAGATCAAACTAGGTATTTGGATGCCAATGATCGAATCTCGGACATGTAATATATTGCGAGACAAAGGGATTTAGTTACGACGTTAAAGGTTCACATGATCACAAGAGTCATTGTTGAATATGTGGGAGTCAGTACGGATCTCTAGGTCCCACTGCTGATTATTGATCGGAGAGGGGTCTCGATCATGTCTGCATTATTCGCGAATCATAGGATGACACACTTAAGGGATACCAACACCATTTGGAGAAAATATGTTTCAGATAAAGATTTAAGAAAGCGCTGGAATTATTTCAATAGATACCGAAACTATTTCGGGTGAAATTGCTAAAATTGGTTCTGCATTTAATATTGAAATGTTGCAGGGGGTTTTATGTGAATGTTTGTTAATTAAAGTAATTAACAAAATTTCGAATAAAATTAATAAAAGAGTTTTATTAAATGAGAGCGCATTAAATTTGGAGAAATTTAATGCATTTAAAGTGGAGACTTTAAAAGAGAATGTGAAGGGGCATTTTTATGTGGAGGGGGTTACCACCACATGAATGCGGGAGGTGAAGGGACACCCTCCCCTCCTCCTATAAAAGGCCCCCTCTCACTCCTTCTTCCTCACACCTCCTCGTGAAGGATCTCTTTCCCCCTCTAGTTATTCCCCATGGTCTCGGATTAGCGAGATACATGTTCCCGGTGGCTTTATCTGGAAAGGAGTTGCTGCTTCCGCTGCTTTGCTGGAGCGAGGGACGGAGGTTGTCGGGGTACCGGACGTGTGTGCGATCACGGATGCATCGCTGCTTTGCGGTGGTGGACTTGGTGGTGCTGGACTTGCTGGAGCTGGATCTGATGGACGTGCTGGAGCCGGACCTGCTGGACTTCATCACGATCTTGAGATCGGCAAGTGTACGACTACATCATCCACGAGTTCCAACTTGTTAACAAAGCTTTTTTTGTCTTCGAGGGTAAGTTCTCTATGGATGTATATCCACCCGTTGCTTGTATCTAGTAGATAGATCTTGGCGTATAGTTCCCATCGTAGATTTTTTTTTTGTTTTCTATGTTGCGAACCCAACAGTGGTATCAGAGCCTGATCTATGCGTAGGTGCTTTGCACGGGTAGTACACATATGTTTATATGTGGGCGATGATGATCATGTTATTGCTTCTTTCATGTATTTTGAATATTAGTGGCATAGTGGGATGAAGCGGCCCGGACCAACCTTACATGTCATCGTACATGAGACCGGTTCCACGACTGACATGCAACTAGTTTTTCATAAGTGGTTGGCGAGTGTCTGTTTCTCCTACTATAGTCAATATCTGATTTACAATGAGTTGCTAATAACTTGATTATCCTTTTTGTTGTTCCATGTTCATAGGTAAGACCGGTTCTATCTCCGAAAGCCCTAAGCCACGTAAAACTTGCAATGGATAAATTAGAGGCGTCTAGTTTAGATTGTTGCTGGGCTAGTGTCTTGATATGGTAATGTTGTAAGTATATGTATGGTAGATACTCTTACAACACACTTAACGTGTAAGTTCCATAGACCTTGGCCTTACACATAAACAAATGATAAAGATCATACCACGATGCATATGATAGTGATAAAATGCATGGACCATATCATCCCACTTTACACATATGATGTTCACATCTTATATTGCCTGTTTGGTGTTTTAGTATCATTATAAGATGATCCCTCATTTAAATATCAAGATAAAATGTGTTCTTCCTTAAGTATGCACCGTTCTATGGATCGTGTTTCGAGACATCACGTGATGATCGGGTGTACTCGACTCTGCGCTTTCATACAAACGGGTGTAAGACAGTTTTACACATGCGAGTACTAAGGTTCTTACTTGGCGAGCCTAGCATGTATAGACATGGCCTCGGAACACGGACCGAAAGGTTAAGCATGAGTCATATAGTTGATATGATGCCCATATTGATGCTTGCCTTTGAATCTACACCGACTCACGTGATGATCAGACTTGGTGTAGTAGATTTGGTTCATGTAATCACCAAAAAGGCACGAGGGATGTCATTTTTGAGTGGGAGTTCATTTCTAATTTGGATTAGTCGAACTCAATTTGTCATAAACTAAATCGAAGTGAATTTGCATAATTTGTTGTAGTCATTAGCGTCTGTTCACTACCTTATGCTTAGTTTTAATTGAGATAATAGAACTATAGAGTTCTGGATATTTACTTTACGAACTGGTATCGTATTGTTTTGAATGTCAATTTAAAAGTTTAGAAGTACAATTGCAAACTTTCAGCAAACTCTATTTACTCCATGAAGTTTAATAAGTAGTATTAAATCAAGAGTAAGAATTCCAATGTTAGTATCAAAAGTATCATGTTTGCCTCCATGATTTTTGATATTCAAAAGTTGTTTTAATATCAAGATTGTCTAGGAGCTGAAAAAACTGTTTCAGAAACCATCATGTGTGGAAGATATTGTGATATATGAAACAATGTTTTTGGTTGCATTATGATAGAGTATAATTTAGCAAAATACATGTTCTCATATTATGAGAATTTGTAAAGGATGGACATGCTAGGCATCCGGATCTCCCAAAAAGGTTTTTGGGAACTAACATTGTACTCGCGATTCTTCCTTATAGGCTATAGTAGCTTGATCATGAAAGTTGTCATGATAAGGATGAATAGAAGATGTAAGTAAAATGTTTACTACACTAATAGATTACTAAAGAATGGATTTTTGAAAGAATACCAAACATTTGATGGTGGTGATCCACTTCAAAGTTCAAGTCCAAAGGTATTAGTATTTGACTATATACGCTTTGTACTATGTGTCATGTGAATGACACCACTATTGATGTTGATAGATTCTTTTAAAAGGAAAAGGAATTGCTGAAAGAGAATCTATAAAATATTTGGCAAAAAAAGTTGGAAATGTCCAGCTTAGTTATATAGAAGATATACATGTTATGGATGTATTCTTTGCTTGTTAAACAATGTGGTTCTGAGGTATTGGATACCAGTATTGGATACCGAATTGGTTGGTGTGAAATGTCATACAGAACAACACAATTCATGAACTGCAATGGCCTAAGTAACTGGTAAAAGAATATATGACGATGTTCATCGAAAACAAATAAATAGTTATTGTGTTTTTCATTGTTGTCAAACCTAGCCTTCAAGATTTGTTTTAATAATTGTTATTTTGTTCCGGTATTATGAGAACAATGGTTGTTCAAATAATTACCGTATTCCATAAAGGATGGATGAACTTTTACAAGTCTAGTGGGAGAAATCACATCCATAAACACTATTGCTAAAATGTCGCAAGACAAATGATTGAAAGATCACTTATGAAGTGACATCGCTGTTTAAATTATATTGGAAAGAAAACATGAAGCAACTCCATGTTTATGGATTTTTGGAGTCTTTGATTTTGATCAACTGACGCTTGTGAGACTTTCCTTGAGATGATTGAAACTCCGTCCATAGGCCAAATATGAACGGATGACTAACTTATTGGATATCATACATATTGATGTATATAGTCCATTATATGTAGCCATATGCGATGGATCTTTTTGCTTCATATGCTTTCTCCAGAAATTTGAGTGAATATATCTATCTATTTACTTAATAAGGAAGAAGTATGAAACATTTGAAAATTGTTCAAAGACTTTCAAGATGAAGTGGAAAATCATTGTAACAAGAAAATAAAAGAGTTTATGATTTGATCATAAAGGAAAATATTTGAGTTAAATGTTTAGCAAAACACTTAAGATTTGAGGAATTGTTCCATGATTTGTGTTTCCCGATAAACCATAGGAGTATGGCATATTTGAGAGATGAAATCAAACCATGTTTGACATGGTAAGATCAAAGGTGTCATTTATAAAACTGCCATTATGTTTTAAGGATTGAAGCTTTAGAGACTACCGCTTTTACACTGAAAAGAGCACCATCGTGATCCGTTGAAATGACACCATATAAGTTATGGTTTGGGATACAACCCGAATTGTCTGTTCTTAAATTTTGGTATACTATGCATAAGTAAAATGTTTACAACCAAAGTCGGATAAGCACGTCTTTGTAGGTTATCCCAAAGAATTTGTTGAGAATTTCTCCATAACACCGAGGACAAAAGAGTTTGTTACTTGGAACGTCAAGTTTCTTGAGAAGGAGTTTTTCGTGAAAAGTTAAGTGGGAGGACAATAGAACTTTGATAAGGTTGTTGAACCTTAGCTATATGTGCTAAGTAGCACAGTGCCGGAAAGTGTCCCGGTGGAGGCCACAATGCTCATGGCTCCCGTGATTACAAAGGTTGTGATCTCGGAGATTAGAGTTCCTATTGAACCGTGTGGGTCAGTAAGAATCAAATAGTGTGATTTGATAAGCAAGTCGTTATTGTTTTGACAATGATGAACCGACTACATGCAAAAAAGCGATGATGGGCCCTGACTCCATAAAATGACTAGAAGTCATAGAATCCATGATAGTATCAATACACGAGAATCAAGTTTCTGAACTTGGAAGACCCTCTGAAAAGGCGTAAAGCCTATCGGTCGTGCTTGGATCTATAGAGAAATAGACATGGATGTTTAACATCTATGAAATAGTCGACATGTCGGAAAGAATTTTACGGCAATGTTCAAGGAGTTGACTATGACAAGATTTGATCTTTCATAGCGATATTTAGTCTTGAAGGATTAATGTAGCAACCACTACATATAATTTGGTATATGGTAGTTGAATAAACAAAACAAGGTTCTTCTAATAGAATGGTTACCTAGGACATGTACATGACACGGTCCGAAGGGTTTTGTTAATTCAAAGGGTGCTAAAAGGGCATGCAAAATTCAATAGTTGAAGTAAGCATAGCGGAGTTGGAATCTTCACCATGATGAAACTGTTAAAAGAGTTTAAATTCATCGGAGATGATGAAGATGCTTGCATTTGCAAGAAATTAAGTGGGAGCGCTGAGACATATTTCTAATACATTATGTAGAGGACATATTGTTGATTGGAAATGATGTATCTTGTATTGACACAAGTTAAGAATTTCATTAAAGTAAGATTTCGATAAAAGACTTGGGCAAAACGGGACTATTTTCCATCAATATCTATATGGATAGATTGAGGCGCTAATATGGTTATGCCAGACGTACATATATGAGATATTGAAAGGGTTCAATATGGAAACAACAAGAAAGGTTCGTGCTGCATGGAAATGATTGTATCAAGATTCAAGTGTTTCAACACTTG
This sequence comes from Avena eriantha, assembly GCA_910589775.1. NCBI lineage: Eukaryota > Viridiplantae > Streptophyta > Magnoliopsida > Poales > Poaceae > Avena > Avena eriantha. The sequence continues at coordinate 509,089,722 of OU342741.1, forward strand.
GTGAGTAAAATCACATGAATATTTTGATCAATTATACCGTGATATGTATATATCCAAATATGTCCTATGCTCTAAATGTTATGAGCACATACCAGAATGATTCATAAGATCATCATTGGATGATAGTAAAGATATTCTTATGAGCTTTGGAAGAACTAAGAATATATCATGTATAAGTGACAAATAGTTAAAGGTAGTTCATTGTAAAGTGTTACATTGATTCTAGTTTTGTCACAAGATACAAATTAAATTTATCTCAATTTAGACTATGGGTGGCACAATGTAATGGAAAGGATGTTCCATGATGGATTTGGATAAGTTCCAAAGTTGAAACATTGTGACGGATACTACAATAAAAGGCTAAGTATATGACTGCTATAGTGGCAGCAAAGGAGGACATTTGTGTTAAGTAGTTTGTTATCAAACTAGATGTGGTTCAAAGTGGGCTAATACTATCAAAATATATTGTATGACAATAATATCAACATATTTTAACCCGAACAAACTAAAGGTCTCACCAAAGGACCAAAATTCATACAATGCCATCTCATTTGAGAATGAGTGATGCGTAGAGACGCAAAGACATGCAAATACACATGGACCTAAAACTTTCAGATCCGGAGATTATGTTAACCACTAGCAATTGCATATATGCAACACCAGAAAGCCATAGGTGTTCAATACACAAAGTTTTTCAAACTAAATTATTGACTCTAGTGCGAGTGGGAGACTGAAGGGAATATGCCCGAGAGGCAATAATAAAGTGGTTATTATCTTATTCCATGTTTATGATATATGTTTATTTTGCATGCTATAATTGTATTAATTGGAAACGTCAATACATGTGTGTTTAATAAACAAAATACAACGTTCCTAGTACTGCCTCTCATATAAACTAGCTTGTTGATTAACAAGATGATCAAGGTTTCCTGATCATGGACATTGGATGTTGTTAATAACGAGGTCACAACATTGGTGGAATGATGTGATAAACATTCATCCGAAGTATAGCATTACGATCAGAGTCATTATGTTTATATTGCTATAACATCATACGAAGTAATCCTTGTCCTTAGACCATGAGATCATGTTAATTGCTAACACCGGAAGAGTATCTTGATAACATCAAACGTCACACCGTAACAGGGTGACTATAAAGGTGGGTTCGGTGCTACGAAGGTGTTATGTTGAGGCTCATGGATCAAGAGTGGGATTTGTCCATCCCGATGACGGATAGATATACTCTGGGCCCTCTCGGTGATATCACATTGAAATAGCTTGCAAGCAAGTGATGTGATCACTGGAATGTTATATCATGGGAACAAGAAAAGAGTGCATGTCGGTAACGAGATCAAACTAGGTATTTGGATGCCAATGATCGAATCTCGGACATGTAATATATTGCGAGACAAAGGGATTTAGTTACGACGTTAAAGGTTCACATGATAACAAGAGTCATTGTTGAATATGTGGGAGTCAGTACGGATCTCTAGGTCCCACTGCTGATTATTGATCGGAGAGGGGTCTCGATCATGTCTGCATTATTCGCGAACCATAGGGTGACACACTTAAGGTATACCGACACCATTTGGAGCAAATATGTTTCAGATAAAGATTTAAGAAAGCACGGGAATTATTTTAATAGATACCAAAACTGTTTTGGGTGAAATTGCTGAAATTGGTTCTGCATGTAATATTGAAATGTTGCAGGGGGTTTTATGTGAATGTTTGTTAATTAAAGTAATTAAAAAAATTCTGAATAAAATTAATAAAAGAGTTTTATTAAATGAGAGAGCATTAAATTTGGAGAAATTTAATGCATTTAAAGTGGAGACTTTAAAAGAGAATGTGAAGGGGCATTTTAATGTGGAGGGGGTTACCACCACATGAATGGGGGAGGTGAAGGGACACCCTCCCCTCCTCCTATAAAAGGCCCCCTCTCACTCCTTCTTCCTCACACCTCCTTGTGAAGGATCTCTTTCCCCTCTAGTTATTCCCCATGGTCTCGGATTAGCGAGATACATGTTCCCGGTGGCTTTATCTGGAAAGGAGTTGCTGCTTCCGCTGCTTTGCTGGAGCGAGGGACGGAGGTTGTCGGGGTACCGGACATGTGTGTGATCACGGATGCACCGCTACTTTGCGGTGCTGGACTTGGTGGTGCTAGACTTGCTGGAGCTGGATCTGTAGGACGTGCTGGAGCCGGACCTGCTGGACTTCATCACGATCTTCAGATCGGCAAGTGTACGATTACATCATCCACGAGTTCCAACTCGTTAACAAAGCTTTGTTGTGTTCGAGGGTAAGTTCTCTATGGATGTATATCCACCCGTTGCTCTGTATCTAGTAGATAGATCTTGGCGTATACTACCTCCGTCCCAAGGCTTAGGGCATATAATTTTTTTTAAAGTCAAACTATGTAAAGTTTGACCAAGTTTTTAGAAAAAAATATTAAGATTTAAAATATGAAATATATACCCTCGGATACATCATGAAACATATTTTCACGTGGTATCTATATAATATCATAGTTCTTGATAGTTTTTTCAAAAAGTTTGGTCAAACTTTCCGTAGCTTGACTTTTCAAAAAAATTATATGCCTTAAGCCTTGGGACAGAGGGAGTAGTTCTCATCATACGAAATTTTTTGTTTTCTATGCTGCGAACCCTTCAATGCCTCCATAGCCTCACATCTGTGCTCCAAAGCCACCCATGCCTCCATAGCATCCAAAGCCACCCATGCCTCCATACCCTGGTGCTTCATCCCTTCAATTTGGGCCTTCAATAAGTTTGCCATCTTTCTTTTTTGTCCAACACTTCGTCATGAGCAAGGTTGATGTACTCTCGTTGCCTTTCATCCATATTGTTTTTGTCCATTTAGAATTGCTTCCTCTCTTCTTCCATGAGGCGTTGATGCTCCTCATTGGCCAACTTCTTCTCCTCTATTGCCAACCTCCTCTCCTTGGTGGCCGCCAGCCTCTCCTACAATGCCACCTGCCATGCCTCGGCCTCCTTCTTTTCGTCGTTGTATTCCATTCTTGCTTTGGCCATCCTCTCCATAGCTTTTGCTATGTCATCATCACCGGCCTTCTTCCCCTTCATATCTTTGGTGGCCTTCCTTCTAAGAACCGGTCTTTTTGTGTTGGCAACCGAGTGAGGAGTGGAGCTTCTCTTCTTATCCTCATCACTTGATGCATCATCATCTATGATAGTTGCCTCCACGATTGCATTCGCCGCCAACATTGTTGGTGAAGGGAATATGTCCTGAGAGGCAATAATAAAGTTGTTATTATATGTATTCCAAGTATATGATAGATGTTTATTTTGCATGCTATAATAGTATTGATTGGAAACGTTAATACATGTGTGCTTAATAAACAAATAGAAAGTTCCTAGTTATGCCTCTCTTATAAACTAGCTCGTTGATTAACAAGATGATCAAGGTTTCCTTATCATGGACATTGGATGTTGTTAATAACAAGGTCACAACATTGGTGGAATGATGTGATGAAATTCATCTGAAGTATAGCTTACGGTCAAAGCCATTGTGTTTATATTTCTATAACATTATACGAAGTAATCCTAGTCCTTAGACCATGAGATCATGTCAATCACTAACACCGGAAGAGTATCTTGATAACTGATACGTTGCTGTCTTGTAAGTTATTGACTCAGTAATAACCTCTCCTTATCATTTTTGTGTGGTTTTTGTGGCAAGAATAACCTCTATTGAGAGAGAAGTAAGACTTAGGAAAGTTGCTGCCCCAGAACAGATTTTTGTGCTTCACTGTAAAAATTCGTGAAAAATCTCTGTACGTCGGTTTGAGCTGTAATTTTTTGTGCTTCTGCCCCATGTTGTTATCCAACTTTTATTAGTTCAACACGTTTCGATTTGAGAAACAGAAGGTCTTCGAAAAAATGGTTTATATCTGCTGGTCTGTTTTGACAGATTTCTGCCATTATTTGCATTTGCCTCTTAATCTCTTTCTCTTTGAGTTCTCTTTGATCATTTGAACTTTTTAAAGGAAGTGCTACAGTAGCTTTTGTTTTAGTGGAAGTTTTATTTATGTTGGAATTGAACCAAAGGTTTATTATCTTTTGAATGCACTAATGTTGCTAATGAAGATTGTGTGAAGTTTTGTATGAAGGAAATTTTCAGGTGTAGGGAAGAGTAATGCGATAAGATGAAGTATGGAAAAAAGCTCAAGCTTGGGGATTCCACTCGTGTCACCTCAAGAAATATCCAAAAAGTACTACAACAGGAACCCACCTTCAACAACGAATTGTTGTGTTGCTGAATGTCCATATAAGCGTTGGTAACACCTACACCAACAGATTTAGTATGTGTTGCCGTAGGTGGCGTTGCAAGGGTCTACAACAACACATATACATCCGTTGGTAACTGACATGAAGAAGCGTTGTAAGATAGCAACATATGTACTTATGGCCTTACAACACTTCGTATGCGTTGGTGGTTCCAGTGCGTGCATGTATTCTAAAATAAATATGCACTTCAGATGCGTTGGTGGTCCCTGTGCGTGCATGGATTCGAAATTGGATATAACAGATAAAAATCTTAGAAAAGTTACTAGATATCTTGGACAATCAGGGGTAGTTTACATGTTGGCAACAACAATTATCTGTTCAATGCTAAGAGTGCACATGAGCCTTAATATAGGAAATTTCGTATATTAAATCAACTATGTAGCTTTACAAAGAGCACTATACAATGAATACAAGATGTGTAATGTGAAGACGAAATTATGAACATAATGTAGAAATATCTCGTAGTAGCAATATTCTTAAAACTTGCTTTCAGGATCTCAGCCTTGCACCTTCCCTTTATTTTAGCAATCTACAACAATAGAAAATTGAGATAAGTAAGGTACCATTAGCGGATAATAGAATTTAAAATAGCTTCAACATACAAAGGATGAAGTCCATGAGAATCAATCTGAACTCAAAAGGAAGTTCATGCTTAGCTTCTCTGAACAGCTGGTTAGTCGTTGCAATATATCCGTGCATGTCCTCTTATTTCCAGATCCTATTAATCTGCCCAAGCTACCATACTCGTTGAGGATAGCTTACTCAGGAGTGACATATGACTTGACGAATTAGCTTAGAGTCTTCGATCTTTTGACTATAGTCACAGAGTAAAATATTAAATGAATATAGCAGGTAGTATAGAAGATATAGCGTTCTAATTGCCTAAGAATTTTCTTTGGACTAAATCTGTTATAGATCACGGAGAAAAACATTTCAAAGAATATAGCAGATAGAATAAAAGATGTAGCATAGTATGTGGATAAGCATTTATCGCTAGGGAAGTGAAATTGATACTAAATATTCAGAAAATACATCATTATTCAGAAGTAGCTAGGTGAAACTAAATTCAGATATTTCTACACAGTTCATCATGTACGCTAGTATGTGAGAATTGAGATGCAGATATATTTGAGACCATATATGTGCCTAAGGACCGAAGACGTCACCAGCAGGACATACTACATACTGTGATTACTTTATGAACCCTTCTTCTGTATAATCGTGGCTTCATATTTCTCATAGTTGGAGCGCACAAGTACTGAAGATTGACCTTTGGTCTGAAACTGCAAAAGCAGAAGCATGCTGTCATCAGAACCCAACAATTTTTTCAGAACCAGTGCGTATAGCTCCTTGTTAATATTACCTGACAAAAAAACTCCGTTGTACATAATCTAGGAAGTTTTAGAATTTTAGATCTTTGTCATGACCATCCTTGAGTATAAAGGGTTTTATTAAGGAATAAGGACATGATTAGAAGTCGGCGCAGTTTCCCCTAGTTCTGCAGCCAACGAGTTACTCCCTTTACCAACCCTGAAAGTTGCATACCATTGAGACTGTATGAATATTCAGACATAATAAATTCTATTTTTGGTTTGCACACATGTAGGAACAGACTTAAGCTGGTCTCTAAGATATTCTTTCTCGTGTATATATGGGAAAGAACACCACTACGACATGCAGAACTAAAATCAGATAACTCGTGGGCACATCATAAGCACAGTATAACTAAACGAGATAGACATAATAATTAACCACTCATCTGTCAAATTAATGAAACCATAAACACAAGTTGATGTTCACACAAACCCTGCATATCGCAGGAGCAACAATAAAGTTACAAAACCTACCATGCTGTAAAATTTTGGGGAACATGTCATCATGTAGTGAAATTTAGAAAAAGGTGTATTCACCCGTAGGGCCTGGTAACAGAGATAAAGTGAGGTGAGGCCGGTGGTTGGTACTCATGGCAGGGGAATGGGGAATGAGCGTCCGTGATGGGGCAGGAACGGCACGCGGCGCAGCATGGATCCACCGAGCCCATACCTAAAAAGAGATGAACGGATCAAGTCAACCAAAGATATAGATATTCGTTGGGGTGAGAGAAAAACCGAGAGATCTCCATAGCCCACAGCTATGCCCGTCAATGGTCGGTGGGGCAGTGAAGTACGCCTCGCAGGCTCGCCGCCGCCGGAAATAATTTCCGAACCGTCCGCATCTGAATCCCAGGGGCAAGTGTTGGGAACAAATCCCAGGGGCATCATCTAGTATCAGGAGAGATCGATGGATGAGTCAGAAGTGGAGATACTCACGAGGCGGCTTGGGCCTATGAAGGCGGGTGGCAATGGCGGCGGTGGCGACCAGGGCGTATTTTACTAGAGGGAGGAGATGATTGGAATTGATGGACATTATCGAAGGAAGGGGATTAAGGTAAGTTATAATCACGTTTTATCTCTACGCACGCACGGGAAGTGGGGAGTTGTTTCCTAGAAGCGCATAGCCAAACCGTTGGGAGATATGCGTAGCTATACGTTGGTCCACGATGTAGTGAAGTACAAGCGTCAAAGCTTTGGGATGGCCAAGGCATCCCCTTCTTCATCAATAAAAATCTCAGGTTTCTTTCAAATACTTCATTTTTATTGTTTTATGCATAGTTGTGTTGTTCTTGGAGCATCTTTGTTTTTGTTTTTGGTTTTCGTTTGCTTGAATAAATTGGTTGAACCCCCTCATTCATACATTAGTTTTCAAATAAGTTGGTTTGGTTGAAAAAGAGTAGGAAAAGTTCATGCTTAAGTGGTAAAAGGAGCTTGTTTTTGACTGTGGCCTATGCTTTATCATGTCATGCATGATATTGTTTTGGCTTTATGCTTAGTGATTATTGTTGTAGCATGAATTGTTACAAACAATTGAGATTGCTTAATGTGCCTTGAAAGAATCATGTGTTGTTTTAGCATATTAAAACATAATATTATGGTATTCTCCTTTAATGCTTTATTTGGGTTGACTTGGCGCATGCACACACCATGTTAAGACTACACCAAGTCACCATAGCCTCTATGATCATTTAGTTTTCGACTTGTAATATCACTTTATGCTTTAATTAATGGTGTTTTGTTGCTTTGCATGATTATGGTCATTATTGCTCTCTTAGTTGGTCACTCCAGTCTTTTGCCAACCTCCATACCAAGTATGAGTTTCACTCATGTATCCAACTCCAAATAAAACCAAGTTATTCCAAAGAGTCCACCATACCTACCTATTAGCATTTTCTATTCCAAGTATATTCATGTTTTTATCTACCTTCCGAATTAAACTTGTTATGAGAAAACTAGTGATTAAAGCTCTCATGAACTTGATGGCACACTTTATTTTTCTTGCCCTTAATAAACTTGAACCATTGTGTCGTTTATGTTGTATATGCTTGCACTAATATGTTGGGGATTAGCAGAACCATGCTGTCATGGGGAACGCTTTCAACATTGCACTTGTACATTGTACCTAGTTGATATCATGCTCTTTTGTCTATGGATGTCGTCGGTGTGAAATGAAAGGGGAGCTTGTAAGTCCATGGAGTTATGTATGTGTGTTAGAGAAACGCCTGGGCCGCTGGTCTAATCCATGCCTAATCATGGTGGAAACCTGCAACGTAACCATAATGAGCAATCTATGAAGCATTATTCTTATAAAAAAAGAGACAGAGATTGGGAAAAAGAAAAAAAGATGAGAAAAGAGGAAAGAGAGAAAACACCATTTTCCCATGGTAAATAAGAAGATTGCTGAGATGCTCGTTGTCTTCTTGCCTTGTCATTTTAATATGGGAATTCTTCCGTATCATCGGGCAAGGGGTACCCCGTTGGCGGTTCTCTATGATACACATGTACTTACTATGACAAGAACTTACCGGTAACTAAACTTGAGTAGCATGAGGAGCGGCCCTCGTATTCAAGGGACATGAGATTGCCAACTTATACTTTGTGAAGCATATACTCCATGGTTTGTTCACTTTAACCTTAATCACTTCAAGATGCTTATGATAGGGGCAATGAGAGCTGAAAGCTAATAAGTACCATAATTTTTGGAAGCTCTTTATGAAACTTGAATCCCTGCTTGCTTCTATGAAGGCCTTTCTTTTACTTTTATGTTGAGTCTCCACCTTCTATCTTTATGCACCTATTGAGAGAGCATAGTGGACATTCTTAGTTTAATGTGCATTGTCCCAAGACTTGTTGATTGATGCATAACTTTGATATTGCTTGTTCTTAAACTATTTGTATCTAGTCACCCTTATAAACTTTGAAGGTGTCCTATGCATTTATGTTTGCAACTCTATGAGGGACAAGCTGAATGCCACTATGCTATGTTTTCTTTATGTGAAACAAACAAACGTCTTGCACATCATTGTTATTCATGAATCTTTTGTTTGTACCTTTTCATGTTATAACATAGTTGCTCTGTCTTATTGTTAGAACTATATCTTTCATGCTATGTTGAAGTACTATGATCCAAGCTATCAATGTTTTACAAATACTTTGATAAAGTTTATGATGGTGCATGTCACCTAAAAAATTATTCTTTCTTTTTATCACTTACCTACTCGAGGACGAGCATGAGTTAAGCTTGGGGATGTTGATACGTTGCTAATGTATCTATAATTTTTGATGTTCCATGCTTGTTTTATATCTAGTTTCTTATGTTTTGTCCACACTTTGGAGTATTTTTATACACTTTCTTGGACTAACCTATTAACAAGATACCACAGTGCCAGTTGCCTATTTTCTGCTTTTTTTGGTTCCAGGAAAGTCAGAAAATGAATATTCTCGGAATTGGACGGGACAAAAGCCAAAGTCAATATTTTACCGGAAAACACATGGAGTCCGAAGGAGAGACGAAGGGGGGCCACAGAGCGGCCACACCATCCCTTGGCGCAGGCAGCCCTAGGCTACACCAGAGCATGGTGTGGGCCCCCTGGCCGGCCATCGACCTTGCCCCAGGGACGAAAACCCTAAATCGAACAGCCTCGAGCCACGAAAAGTTCCGCAGCGCCGCCGCCACCGAAGGGGAGATTCGGGGGACAAAAAGTCTTTGTTCCGGCACCCTGCTGGGATGCGGAAGTGCCCCCAGAGCCATCTCCATAGATCTCCACCACCATCTCCATCGCTGGTGCTAATTCCCATGATGAGGAGGGAGTAGTTCTTCCTCGAGGCTAAGGGTTCTACCGATAGCTATGTGTTCATCTTTCTCTCTATGCATGATCTTATTGAGATCATGAGCTTTGTAATCAAGTAGATCTACCTTGCTACTCAAGTGCTTTAATAGATCTCTGATCTCCCCACGTGTGTGAAAGTGATAGCATGCACACCGTGGTGGCACTTAGGCTAGAGTTTATAATACTTATCATGAGTATATTCTGAGTTGGTTGTCTATATGAAATTGTGGTGTTTGTTGGAACCATCTAGCACTCAAGGTGACAATATGGCGTTACCTAGATGGGGAAAGCGAACTTTGAGGTGTGCTGTTATAGCCCTACCATGGATTAGAGTGTCCAACCGGAGAGTAGTTCAGGGTAGTATCATAAAAATATGATATTTATATGAGAGTGTTCACTAGTGAAAGTATGATCCCTAGGCCTTGTTTCTAAGCATTGAAACACCGTTTGCAATTATATCTGCTACCTGTTTGCTTGCTTCCATCTTTATTTCATATTGACTTTAGTCTCTTCCCACATCAACCACGCGCCATCAAAGCTATTTTTTGGCACCATTACCACTTATAATTATCCATACCACTTGTATTTCACTATCTCTTCGCCGAACTAGTGCAGCTATACACCTGCCAAGTGTATTGGGTGTGTTGGGGACACAAGAGACTTCTTGTATCTTGATTGCATGGTTGCTTGAGAGGGATACCTTTGACCACTTCCTCCCTAAGTTCGATAAACCTTGGGTAATCCACTTAAGGGAAACTTGCTGCTATTCTACAAACTTCTGCACTTGGAGGCCCAACAACTGTCTACAAGGATAGAAGTGTGTAGACATCAATAACATCAATCATCACACCGTGAAAGGGTGACTATAAAGGTGGGTCTAGTGGTACGAAGGTGTTATGTAGAGGCTCATGGATCAAGAGTGGGATTTTTCCATCCCTATGACGGATAGATATACTCTTGGCCCTCTCGGCGACATCACATTAAGATAGCTTGCAAGCAAGTGATGTGATCACTAGAATGTTATATCACGGGAACGAGAAAAGAGTGCATGTCGGTAACGAGATCAAACTAGGTATGGAGATTCCGATGATCGAATCTCGGACATGTAATATATGGCGATACAAAGGGATTTAGTTATTAGCGTTAAAGGTTCTCATGATCACAAGAAGTCATCGTTGAATGTGTGGGAGTCAGTATGGATCTCTAGGTCCCGCTTCTGATTATTGATCTGAGAGGGGTCTTGATCATGTCTGCATTATTCACGAACATTAGGGTGACACACTTAAGGGATACCAACACCATTTGGAGCAAATATGTTCTAGAGGAAAGAATTACAAAGCACTAGAATTATTTCAATGGACACCAGTATTGTTCTGGGTGAAATTGCTGAAATTGGTTCTGCATGTTATATTGAAATGTTGCAGAGGGTTTTATATGAATGTTTGTTAATTAAAGTAATTAACAAAGTTCTGAATAAAATAAATAAAAGAGTTTTATTAAATGAGAGTTGCATTAAATTTTGTGGAAATTTAATGCATTTTGAGTGGAGAAAATGGAGGGCCAAATTTATGTGAGTGGAGCTTCCACCACATGAATGAGGAAGAGGTGGGGGAACCCTCCATGGGCGCCAGCCATGGGGAGGGGTTGCCCTCCTCTCCTATAAAATTCCCCTCTCACTCCTTCTCACTTACACCTCCTCGTGAAGGATCTCTCTCCCCCTCTAGAATTATTCCCCCATGGTCTTATATTAGCGAAATACATGTTCCCGGTGGCGTTTCGTCTGGAAGGAGTTGCTGCTTCCACTGTATTGTTGGAGCGAGGAGGTGGAGGTTTTTTGGTGGCTTGAACATGTGTGCGATCATGGATGCGCTGTTGAGTTGCGGCGTTGGACTTTTTCTTGATCCTGGGATCGACAAGCGTTCGACTACATCATCCATGAGTTCAACCTCGTTACACTTTGTCGGTCTACAAGAGTGTGTTCTCTATGTATGTATATCCACCCGTATCTTGTATCTAGTAGATAGATCTTGGTGCTTAGTAATTCCCATCGTAGGAAATTTTTTGTTTTCTATGTTGCGAACCTAACAGTGGTATCAGAGCATGATCTATGCGTAGATACTTGCACGGGTAGTACACATATGAGTATGTGGACGATGATGATCATGTTATTTCTTCTTATATGTATTTTGGATATTGGTGGCATAGTGGGATGAAGGGGCCCGGACTAACTTTACATGTCCTCGTACATAAGACCTGTTCCATGATTGACATGCAACTAGTATTGCATAAGTGGCTAGCGAGTGTGTGTCTCTCCTACTATAGTAAATATCTGTTTTACAACGAGTTGCTAATAATTTGGTTATCATCGTTGTGGTTCCATGTTCGTAGGTAAGACCGGTTCTATCTTCGAAAGACCTAAGCCATGTAAAACTTGCAATGGATAAATTAGAAGCGTCTAGTTTAGATTGTTGCTGGGCTAGTATCATGATATGGTAATGTTGTAAGTTGATGTATAGTTGATACTATTACAACACACTTAATGTGTAAGTTCCATAGACCTTGGCCTTACACACAAAAGAATGATAAAGATCATACCATGATGCACATGCTAGTGATCAAGTACAAAGAACCATATCATTTCACTTTACACATATTATGTTTGCATCTTATATTGCTTGTTTGGCATTTTAGTAGCATTATAAGATGATCCCTCATTTATATATCAAGATAAATATGTGTTCTGCCTTAAGTACACACCGTTTTATGTTTCATCGCTTCAATACATCATGTGATGTTCGGGTGTACTTGAATCCACATTTGCATAACGGGTTTAAGACAGTTTTACACATGCGAGTAGTAGGTTCTTATTTGGCAAGCCTAGCATGTACACACATGGCCTCGGAACACAGAACGAAAGGTTAAGAATGAGTCATATAGTTGATATGATGCCCACATAGATGCTCGCCTTTGAAACTACACCGACTCATGTGATGATCAGACTTGGTGTAGTGGATTTGGTTCATGTAATCACAAAAAAAGACATGAGGGATGTTGTTTTTGAGTGGGAGTTCATTTGTAATTTGGAATAGTTGAACTCGATCTATCATAAACTTATTCTAAATAAACTTTACAAATTCTGTTGTAGATGGCACCACCTGCTTTCAATTTCAATGTGTTCATGGAGAAAGAGAAACTTGCGTCAAATGGTAGCAACTTTACCAACTAGGCCATGAATTTGACGATTCTCCTCACCGCAGCACAAAAGCAATATGTGCTAGAAGCGCCACTAGGCCCCCCACCAGCTCCTGATGCCCCTGACGAGGAAAAGAACGTTTATTTGACTCATCAGGAGGACCACAACTTAGTTTATTATGGCATACTATATGGGCTAGAGCTAGAACTTTGAAATCGTTTCGAAAATGGCAATGCCTTTGATACCATGGGTGAATTTAAAATAATTTTCGATACCCATGCTTCCATAGAGAGTTATAATTCTTCTGAAAAGTTCTTTAGCTGCATGATGGAAAATAATAGCTCTATTAGTGAGCACGTACTCAAAATGTCCGGGTACACCGATAAGCTTGTGTGCTTGGGAATAACGATTCTCATTGACTTAGCCATACATCGTGTTCTCCAATCTCTGCCACCTAGCTACAAGAGCTTCATGATGAACTATAACATGTAGGGCATGAAGAAGTCTCTGCCCAAGATTTTATCAATGCTTAAAACTACAGAAGTGCAAATCAGGAAAGAGCATGAAGTGTTGATGATCAATAAGACCACCGTACAAGAAAGAAAAGAAGGGTAAACAGAAGGAAAAGAAGGGCGGCAAATCTGTTGCTGCGCCTGAAAAGAAATCCCGAGCTGGCCCTAAGTCTGATACCGAGTGATATTATTGCAAGGAGACTGTCCATTGGAAGCGCAACTGCCCCAAGTATTTGGCGGACAAGAAGGCCGACAAGGCAAACAAAGGTATATATGATAGACATGTTATTGATGTATACTTGACTAGTACTCGCAGTAGAACCTGGGAATTTGATACTGGATCGGTTGCTAATATATGTAACTCGAATTAGGGGCTGTGGAACAAGCGACCTCTAGCAAGGGATGAGGTCAAGATGCGTGTCGGCAATGGATCAAGAGTTGATGTGATTGCCGTTGGAACGCTACCTCTCCACCTACCGTCGACATTAGTGATAAATCTAAATAATTATTATTTGGTGCCTACACTAAGCATGAACATTATATCCGGATCGTGTTTGATGCGAAATGGTTATTCATTTAAATCCGAAAACAATGGTTATTCAATTTATATGAATGATGTCTTTTATGGTCATGCACCTGTGATGAATGGTTTATTTCTGTTGGATCTCGATAATAGTGTTACGCATATTCATAATGTTGATGCTAAAAGGATTAATCTTGATAATGATATATATGCATATATGTGGCACTGCCGTCTAGGTCATATTGGCGTGAAACGCATGAAGAAGGTCCATTCTGATGGACTTTTGGAATCACTTGATTTTGAATCATTTGATACATGTGATCCATGCTTTATGGGCAAGGTGACTAGAACCCCATTCTCCGGGACAATGGAGCGTGCGACATATTTATTGGAAATAATACACACCGATGTATGTGGTCCAATGAGTGTGTCGGCGCGTGGTGGATATCGTTATTTTGTTACTTTCATGGATGCTTTGAGTAGATACAGGTATATCTATTTTATGAAACACAAATCTAAAACCTTTGAAAAGTTCAAGGAATTTCAAAGTGAAGTGGAAAATCATCGTAATAGAAAGATCAAATTTCTGTGGTCCGATCGTGGAGGTGAGTATCTAAGTTACGAGTTTAGCACACATATGAGAGAATGTGGAATAGTTTCACAACTCACACCTGCCGGAACACCACAACGTAATGGTGTGCCAGAACGTCGTAATCGTACTTTATTGGATATGGTTTGATCTATGATGTCTCTGACTGACTTGCCACTATCATTTTGGGGTTATGCACTAGAAAACGCTGCATTCACTTTAAATCAGGCACCATCTAAATCTGTTGAAATGACACCATATCAATTGTGGTTTGGAAACAAACCTAAGCTGTCATTTCTTAAAGTTTGGGGTTGCGATGTTTATGCGAAGAAACTTTAGCCTGATAAACTCGAACCCAAAGCGGAAAAATGTGTCTTCATAGGATACCCTAAAGAAACAATTGGGTATTCTTCTATCACAGATCTGAGGGCAAGGTTTTTTTTTGCCAAGAATGGATCCTTTCTTGAGAAGTAGTTTCCCGCAAAAGGTGTGAGTAGTCAGAAGGTAGAACTCGAAGAGGTTATTGAACCTTCTCTTCATGAAATGGCGAGTGGCACAGCACCGGAAATCATTCTAGAGTTGACTTCACCGAATGAAGAGGGAACTAATGATAATGATCATGAAACTCCGAAAGAGGACACTACCAAACCCCGCAGGTCAAGCAGGACACATGCAACTCCTGAACTGTACGGAAATCCTGTTATGAATTTCATGGTCGATAAAATAGATGACCCTACGATGTATGAAGAAGCGATAATGAGCCTGGATTCCAAAAAATGGCTAAGCCATGAAATCCGAGATGGAATCCATGTACGAAAACCAGGTGTGGACCTTGGTGGACTTACCTCATGACCAAAAGTCCGTTGAGAATAAATGGATTTTCAAACAAAAAACTGATGATGATGGTAATGTGACAATCTATAAAGCTCGACTTGTCGCAAAGGGGTTTCGACAAATTCAAGGAGTTGACTATGATGATACATTCTATCTTGTAGCGATGCTAAAATTGGTTAGGACTATGTTAGCAATTGCTGTATATTTCGATTATGAGATATGTCATATGGATGTCAAAACTACGCTCCTCAATGGTAATATTGAATAAGAGTTGTATATGATACAACCAAAGGGTTTTTCGATCCTAAGGATGCTGACAAGGTATGCAAACTTTAGCGATCCATCTATGGACTGAAGCAAGCATCCCAGAGTTGGAATCTCCGCTTTGATGAGGTGATCAAAGAGTTTAGATTTGTCCAAACTTATTGAGAGGCTTGTATTTACAAGAAAGTGAGTGGGAGCAATGTGGCATTTCTAATATTATATGTGGATGGCATATTACTGATTGTAAATGATATAGATGTTTTAAAAAGTGTTAAAAGTTATCTAAACAGCAAATTTTTGATGAAGGACCTAGGTGAAGCGTCATACATATTAGGCATAAAGATCTATAGAGATAGATCAAGGCACCTGATAGGGCTATCACAAAGTACATACCTTGATAAGATTTTAAAGAAGTTTAAAATAGAATCAAGTAAGAAGGGGTCCTTACCAATGTTGCAAGGCAATACATTGAGTAAGACTTAAAGTCCGGCTATGGCAGAAGAAAGAGAGATAATGGATAAAATCCCCTATGCTTCGGATATAGGCTCTATAATGTACGCCATGCTATGTACAAGACCGGATGTGGCACATGCTATTAGTTTGACTAGTAGGTACCAATCTAATTCAGGTTCGGAACACTGGATAGCGGTCAAGAATATCCTTAAGTACTTAAAAAGAACTAAGGATATGTTTCTTGTATACGGAGGTGAAGAAGAGTTGGTCGCTAAGTGTTATGTCGATGCTAGCTTTGACACCGATCCGGATGGCTCTAAGTCTCAATTCGGCTACGCACTTCACATGAACGGAGTAGCAGTTAGTTGGAGCAGCTCCAAACAACCTGTGGTGACAAGATCAACAACGGAGGTGGGATATATTGTTGCTTCGGAAGCAGCGCGGGAAGCGGTTTGGATGAAGGAGTTCATAACCGAACTAGGTGTGGTTCCTAGTGTGTTGGACCCAATGGTGATCTATTGTGACAACAATGGAGCCATAGCGAACGCCAAGGAACTAAGGTCTCACAAGAATTCCAAGCATGTTAAGCGTTGGTTTCACACATCCGTGAGCATGTCAAGGATGGAGATATAAAGATTCATAAAGTACATACATATCTGAATGTAGTAGACCCGTTGACTAAAGTTCTCCCTAGGGCAAAACATGATCAACACCAGAACTCCATGCGTGTTAGATTTATCACTATATAACTAGATTATTGTCTCTAGTGCAAGTGGGAGACTAAAGTGAATATGCCCTCAGAGGCAATAATAAAGTTGTTAATATATGTATTCCAAGTATATGATAGATGTTTATTTTGCATGCTATAATTGTATTGATTGGAAATGTTAATATATGTGTGCTTAATAAACAAATAGAAAGTTCCTAGTTATGCCTCTCTTATAAACTAGCTCGTTGATTAACAAGATGATCAAGGTTTCCTGATCATGGACATTGGATGTTGTTAATAACGAGATCACAACATTGGTGGAATGATGTGATGAACATTCATCCGAAGTATAGCATTACGATCAAAGTCATTGTTTTTATATTGCTATAACATCATACGAAGTAATCCTAGTCTTTAGACCATGAGATCATGTCAATCACTAACACTGGAAGACTATCTTGATAACATCAAACATCACACCGTGAAAAGCTAAAACTGGTTTGGAGCGCGCTAGAATTTTTTTAGCGTGTGGCGACAACTTGTCCTCTATCGGAGGTGCTAAAAGTTCGTGCGTGGCCACGAGGAAAAAACCTTCCCAAGTGGAGGCGCTAAAATGCAGTGCGCAACGCTGGCGAAAACTATTTTTTCACAATCAACAATGATCAACAAAGATCAACCAAATCAGAAAAATTCCACAACAAATAGCTCTAAAATCTCCACATCTCAATATAGATAGCATAGTTCAAATTCATGACCTAGTTCAAATGCAAAGGATATTTGCACATAATCAAGTTCAACACAAATATGTCTGAAGCACACACAAACACATCATTTTTCAACATCGTCATAGTCTTCGACGGTGTTGTGGGCATCAACATTGGTAGTAGGTGTTGGATCCACCAAGGAGGCCATGAATCCCCCTGTGGCGCTGCCATGCTGCCATAGCCTTGTTGTGGCGGTTCCATGCTGCCAAAGTCTCCAAATGCATCCGGTGTTGGCCCCATGGCCCCAAAGCCCCCAAAACCACCCATGCCGCCATAGCCACTCATGCCACCAAAGCCGCCAAGGCCACTCATGCCCCCAAAGCCACCCATAGGTGCATTCATCCCTTCACTATGGACCTTTAAGTTGTTTGCCATCATTATTTTTTGGCTAACGCTTCATCACGAGCAAGGTTTCTGTATTCCTTTACCTTTCATCCATGTTGCTAGTTGATGAGTGCATATTTGCATCAAGTTTTATATTATTATTTTGCACTGTAGTTGTAGTATCTTGGTATGTTACGGCGTTCTCACGCACATTTTATGTCTATTTTCACCAGGATCAGGACAAATGATGGATACAATAGACACAATTCTTGGAGCAGTTGTATTGGGGACAAAAGGAGTAAAAAACAACGTAAATCGCTCATTTGGGAAATATCAATAACACCAGAATATAACCCGAAGTGACCGAGGCATCCAGAAGGTTTAACGACCAACTATACAGCGGAAATTTATTTTCCGGCCGTACAGTTCTGGCAATATAGTTGGCACCGCCACCGCCTCCTCAAATAGTTTCACCCCGTGCAACTAGATCGGGGAGATGACATACAAAACAACCAGAAATCGCCAAAACCTCACCTCCGGAAGGCATCTAGAGGGGGAACTCGTCCACCAGGGATCCATCTTCGCCCTGCGCAGATCCACGAGGCTAAGGCATCAATCTTCATCATCAACCGCTGCATCACCACCATCTCCATCCATCCCATCTACATCTTATTGTAATTTTCGTACTTGTTGTGGATTTATACAAGTACTATTCATCTATGATAGATTCCATTGTTATTGTCATGATGTTGATTGCCTCCATGTCTGAGTAGATCATTAGTTCTTGGGGAGATGGAGAAACCCTAGTATGGGATTGAAATAAGATAAAGTTTATTATGATATTCATCGTTGTGACCATGTGTTAGATTGTCTTCATCTTGATATTGGGAGAAATCGGCATCTCAATATTTTCCTCTTGTGGGGACTTGATGGAGGGAACTACTTGTTGGTAGACGGAGGTGTGTTAGCACTTATAGTGACGATAAAGCTGTTGGCACCCCTTACGTATCAACTTGGGAACCGAGGAAACTCACGGAACACTATCCATGCCATGGGATATGTCCTACGAGATTAAGTCCCTTAATAGTGCAGTAATTTGATTGATGTCGATTGCTGACTGCTGTGGTTATGAGGATGATGTGAGCAGTGGTTGCTGCCTATTTGTCCAAATACGGAGTTCCTCCCACACATATATAGTTGATAATGTTCATGATAATAATCTTTACCTTAGCTCTTTATAATGCTAGAGGTCTATCTGCTACTCCCTCAGAATGCCTTTTTCCCATTGTAGTTTCAAATCTCTTTTATATACGCGATACTTAATTTCTGTGTTCATTTGTTTTACTTTACTTATTGTTCTCTTATACCAAAAACCCAAAAATATCGTTTTACACAATACTCGCATTTTATTTTGTTACTTAGAACTTTATTTAGCATTTCTATTGTAGTATTTAATTCAAGAGTTATTCGACTTCAGACTCCTACTCCCTGTGGGATCGATATCTTTATTTCGAAACTAGCAACAAACGATTTGTGCACTTGCAGTCATGAAGCTATTTTCTAGCGCCGTTGCTAGGGAGCTAAGTGTTGTAGGTATTTTAGTTTTTGCTTATTTATTTTGTCTTCCTAAGTTTTGTTTTGAGTTACAGGTTTCCACCAACATGATGGAGTTTGAGCATATGTCTAGTGCTAACCCACTCAGCCACTTTGGGAAGCCTTATGATATTAATAAAAGAGACAACTCCAACAAGAATACAAGGGGGTTTGAAATAAATCCTCTACTACTTGGTGTTCTACACAAGAAGCAATTTACTAGAGATGAAGAAGATCACGATGCATATGAGCATATTGCATGTTTCAAAGATATATGTAGCACTTTTCAATTGTCGGGTACTACTAATGAGGTAAGGGTTAAACTTTTTAGGCATACTTTGACTAGTACAACTCTCTCATGGTATAGATCTCTACCCCAGAATCCACTACTACCTGGGTTAATTTAGCCTGTGAGTTCCTAACAAAATATTATCCATTATCAAAATCTTTTGGAATCAGGCGTCTTATAATGACTTGGAGGAACCTTCCTAATGAAGGACTAGTAAGAGCTTATATCAGATTTAAAGATTTACTACGTCTATGTCCTCATCATTATTTGCCTGAATGGTATTTACTACATATCTCTTATGGCGGTTTAATTGAACCTAATAAAATTGAACTAGACTCTTTCGCGGAAGGAGCCTTTATGAATTTCCCTATAACTAAAGCTTGGGCTTTACTTAATAGAATTCGTGATCATAGATTTTCATGGAATTTTGGTCTACAAAGCGAAGGAGGCATAGAAATAGATCATGATTGTATTCATGACTATAATAAAAAGGGCCATGTTAAAGAATTATCTAAAGAACTTTATTTGGATTCAGATCTTGTGTTGCAAGTTTTTAAAGCTTTTACAGAACACATCAAAGCTCCAAAAGAGGGTTTGGTCAAGTATGATCCACCACCCTAACCTAAGAAGAAAATAGAAGTTAAAGCAACACTGGCCTCCCAAGAACCAATATATGAGATACCTTTCCCTAACACTACACAGAAGCATATTTTTGAATATGAACAAGTCAAAGCAGTACAGGAGATGAAGGAAGAGGAAAGTATGACAGAAGTTCAGGAACATCTAGAAGAAACCAAAGATGAAGAGGTAACCAAGGAAGCAATTATGGCTATGTATGCACATTGTAACATAGTTGAACTTGATAAAGAGACTTCCATATTGGTTGAAGGTAAAACAAAGCTAAAAGATGTGGGTAAGCCTATTCTTCCCTGCATATTTAAGGAAACCTCGCATTATGGTTTATCCGATCTTGGCACCAAAGTTAATGTTATATCTTACGATTTTTATTTAGAAATAAAAGAAGAAATAGAACCGGCTACAATTGAAAATACTGATATGACAATCATGTTAGCCAATAAAACTCTTAGAATTCCAATGTGTGGTTCATGGGAAGAACACACATGCAATGACTCTGGTGATATGTGGTTTGTGAAAAGGACATACATGCAATGTCTCTAGCTGTGGTTAATGAGAAGAGCAGACATGCAATGACACCGGTGGATCCACGTGTGGTTAATGAGAAGAACACAATTGCAATGACACTGGGTGTGGTTCATGATATGGTTTGTAAGAAGAACACACATGCAATGACTCTAGCTGTGGTTCATGAAAAGAGCACGCATGCGATGACTCTAGCTGTGGTTCATGGGAAGAGCAGACATACAATGACATCGGTGGATCCATGTGTGGTTCATGGGAATAACACACAAGCAACGACACTGGTGGATCCATGTGTGGTCTGTGGGAAGAACACACATGCAATGACACTGGTGGATCCATGTGTGGTTCATGGGAAGAACACACATGCAATGACACCAGTGATATGTGGTTGTGAGAAGAACACACATGCAATGACTCTAGTTGTGGTTCATGAAAAGAGCAGACATGCAATGACACTGGTGGATCCATGTGTGGTTCATGGGAAGAACACACACGCAATGACTCTGGTGGATCCATGTGCGGTCTGTGGGAAGAACACACATGCAATGACACTGGGTGGATCCATGTGTGGTCTATGGGAAGAATACCCATGCAATGACACTAGTGGATCCATGTGTGGTCTGTGGGAAGAACACACATGCAATGACACAAGTGATATGTGGTCTGTGAGAAGAACACACATGCAATGACTCTAGCTATGGTTCATGAAAAGAGCAGACATGCGATGACACTAGTGGATCCGCGTGTGGTTCATGGGAAGAGCAGACATGCAATGACACCGGTGGATCCATGTGGGGTTAATGAGAAGAACACACATGTAATGACACTGGGTGTGGTTCATGATATGGTTTGTGAGAAGACACGCATGTAATGACTCTAGCAGTGGTTCATGGGAAGAACACACATGCAATGACACTGGGTGGATCCATGTGTGGTATGTGGGAAGAACACATATGCAATGACACTCGTGGATCCCTGTGTGGTCTGTGGGAAGAACCCACATGCAATGACACAGGTGATATGTGGTATGTGAGAAGAACAAACATGCAATGACTCTAGGTGTGGTTCATGAAAAGAGCAGACATGCGATGATACTGGTGGATCCATGTGTGGTTCATAGGAAGAACACACATGCAATGACACTGGTGGATCCATGTGTGGTCTGTGGGAAGGACACACATGCAATGACTCTGGTGATATGTGGTTTGTGAAAAGAACAGACATGCAATGACTCTAGCTGTGGTTAATGAGAAGAGCAGACATGCAATCACACTGATGGATCCATGTGTGGTTAATGAGAAGAACACACATGCAATGACACTGGGTGTGGTTCATGATATGGTTTGTAATAAGAACACACATGCAATGACTCTAGCTGTGGTTCATGAAAAGAGCAGACATGCGATGACTCTAACTGTGGTTCATGAATAGAGAAGACATGCGATGCCATCGGTGAATCCATGTGTGGTCTATGAGAGGAACACACATGCAATTACACCGGTGGATCCTTACATGGTTTGTGAGGATAACACACATGCAATGACAGTGATGGATCCATGTGTGGTTCATGGGAAGAACACACATGCAATGACACAGGTGATATGTGGTCCGTGAGAAGAACACACATGCAATGACTCTATCTGTGGTTCATGGAAAGAGCAGACATGCGATGACACTGGTGGATCCATGTGTGGTTCATGGGAAGAACACACATGCCATGACACTGGTGGATCCACGTGTGGTCTATGGGAAGAACACACATGCAATGACATTGGTGATATGTGGTCTGTAAAAAGAACACACATGCAATGACTCTAGCTGTGGTTCATGAAAAGAGCAGACATGTAATGACACCGCTGGATCCATGTGGGGTTAATCAGAAGAACACACATGCAATGACACTGGGTGTGGTTCATGATATGGTTTGTGAGAAGAACACGCGTGCAATGACTCCAGCTGTGGTTCATGAGAGGAGTAGACATATAATGACACTGGTGGATCCATGTGTGGTTCATGGTAAGAACACACATGCAATGACACTGGTGGATCCATGTGTGGTCAGTGGGAAGAAAACACATGCAATGACACTGGTGATATGTGGTCTGTGAGAATAACACACATGCAATGACTCTAGCTGTGGTTCATGAAAAGAGTAGACATGCAATGACACTGGTGGATCCATGTGTTGTTCATGGGAAGAACACACATGCAATGACACTGGTAGATCCATGTGTGGTTCATGGGAAGAACACACATGCAATGACACTGGTGGATCCATGTGTGGTTCATGGGAAGAACACACATGCAATGACTCTGGTGATATGTGGTTTGTGAAAAGGACATACATGCAATGTCTCTAGCTGTGGTTAATGAGAAGAGCAGACATGCAATGACACCGGTGGATCCACGTGTGGTTAATGAGAAGAACACAATTGCAATGACACTGGGTGTGGTTCATGATATGGTTTGTAAGAAGAACACACATGCAATGACTCTAGCTGTGGTTCATGAAAAGAGCACGCATGCGATGACTCTAGTTGTGGTTCATGGGAAGAGCAAACATACAATGACATCGGTGGATCCATGTGTGGTTCATGGGAAGAACACACATGCAATGACACTAGTGGATCCATGTGTGGTCTGTGGGAAGAACACACATGCAATGACACTGGTGGATCCATGTGTGGTTCATGGGAAGAACACACATGCAATGACACCAGTGATATGTGGTTTGTGAGAAGAACACACATGCAATGACTCTAGCTGTGGTTCATGAAAAGAGCAGACATGCGATGACACTAGTGGATCCGCGTGTGGTTCATGGGAAGAACACACATGCAATGACACTGGTGGATCCATGTGTGGTCTGTGGAAAGAACACACATGCAATGACTCTGGTGATATGTGGTTTGTGAAAAGAACAAACATGCAATGACTCTAGCTCTGGTTATTGAGAAGAGCAGACATGCAATGACACCGGTGGATCCATGTGGGGTTAATGAGAAGAACACACATGTAATGACACTGGGTGTGGTTCATGATATGGTTTGTGAGAAGACACGCATGTAATGACTCTAGCAGTGGTTCATGGGAAGAACACACATGCAATGACACTGGGTGGATCCATGTGTGGTATGTGGGAAGAACACATACGCAATGACACTCGTGGATCCCTGTGTGGTCTGTGGGAAGAACCCACATGCAATGACACAGGTGATATGTGGTATGTGAGAAGAACAAACATGCAATGACTCTAGGTGTGGTTCATGAAAAGAGCAGACATGCGATGACACTGGTGGATCCATGTGTGGTTCATAGGAAGAACACACATGCAATGACACTGGTGGATCCATGTGTGGTCTGTGGGAAGGACACACATGCAATGACTCTGGTGATATGTGGTTTGTGAAAAGAACAGACATGCAATGACTCTAGCTGTGGTTAATGAGAAGAGCAGACATGCAATCACACTGATGGATCCATGTGTGGTTAATGAGAAGAACACACATGCAATGACACTGTGTGTGGTTCATGATATGGTTTGTAATAAGAACGCACATGCAATGACTCTAGCTGTGGTTCATGAAAAGAGCAGACATGCGATGACTCTAACTGTGGTTCATGAATAGAGAAGACATGCGATGCCATCGGTGGATCCATGTGTGGTCTATGAGAGGAACACACATGCAATTACACCGGTGGATCCTTACATGGTTTGTGAGGATAACACACATGCAATGACAGTGATGGATCCATGTGTGGTTCATGGGAAGAACACACATGCAATGACACAGGTGATATGTGGTCCGTGAGAAGAACACACATGCAATGACTCTATCTGTGGTTCATGGAAAGAGCAGACATGCGATGACACTGGTGGATCCATGTGTGGTTCATGGGAAGAACACACATGCCATGACACTGGTGGATCCACGTGTGGTCTATGGGAAGAACACACATGCAATGACATTGGTGATATGTGGTCTGTAAAAAGAACACACATGCAATGACTCTAGCTGTGGTTCATGAAAAGAGCAGACATGCAATGACACCGCTGGATCCATGTGGGGTTAATCAGAAGAACACACATGCAATGACACTGGGTGTGGTTCATGATATGGTTTGTGAGAAGAACACGCGTGCA
Organism: Avena eriantha; assembly: GCA_910589775.1. Taxonomy (NCBI): domain Eukaryota; kingdom Viridiplantae; phylum Streptophyta; class Magnoliopsida; order Poales; family Poaceae; genus Avena; species Avena eriantha. The sequence continues at coordinate 509,114,599 of OU342741.1, forward strand.
ATGACTCCAGCTGTGGTTCATGAGAGGAGTAGACATATAATGACACTGGTGGATCCATGTGTGGTTCATGGTAAGAACACACATGCAATGACACTGGTGGATCCATGTGTGGTCAGTGGGAAGAAAACACATGCAATGACACTGGTGATATGTGGTCTGTGAGAATAACACACATGCAATGACTCTAGCTGTGGTTCATGAAAAGAGTAGACATGCAATGACACTGGTGGATCCATGTGTTGTTCATGGGAAGAACACACATGCAATGACACTGGTAGATCCATGTGTGGTTCATGGGAAGAACACACATGCAATGACACTGGTGGATCCATGTGTGGTTCATGGGAAGAACACACATGCAATGACTCTGGTGATATGTGGTTTGTGAAAAGGACATACATGCAATGTCTCTAGCTGTGGTTAATGAGAAGAGCAGACATGCAATGACACCGGTGGATCCACGTGTGGTTAATGAGAAGAACACAATTGCAATGACACTGGGTGTGGTTCATGATATGGTTTGTAAGAAGAACACACATGCAATGACTCTAGCTGTGGTTCATGAAAAGAGCACGCATGCGATGACTCTAGTTGTGGTTCATGGGAAGAGCAGACATACAATGACATCGGTGGATCCATGTGTGGTTCATGGGAAGAACACACATGCAATGACACTAGTGGATCCATGTGTGGTCTGTGGGAAGAACACACATGCAATGACACTGGTGGATCCATGTGTGGTTCATGGGAAGAACACACATGCAATGACACCAGTGATATGTGGTTTGTGAGAAGAACACACATGCAATGACTCTAGCTGTGGTTCATGAAAAGAGCAGACATGCGATGACACTAGTGGATCCGCGTGTGGTTCATGGGAAGAACACACATGCAATGACACTGGTGGATCCATGTGTGGTCTGTGGAAAGAACACACATGCAATGACTCTGGTGATATGTGGTTTGTGAAAAGAACAAACATGCAATGACTCTAGCTCTGGTTATTGAGAAGAGCAGACATGCAATGACACCGGTGGATCCATGTGGGGTTAATGAGAAGAACACACATGTAATGACACTGGGTGTGGTTCATGATATGGTTTGTGAGAAGACACGCATGTAATGACTCTAGCAGTGGTTCATGGGAAGAACACACATGCAATGACACTGGGTGGATCCATGTGTGGTATGTGGGAAGAACACATACGCAATGACACTCGTGGATCCCTGTGTGGTCTGTGGGAAGAACCCACATGCAATGACACAGGTGATATGTGGTATGTGAGAAGAACAAACATGCAATGACTCTAGGTGTGGTTCATGAAAAGAGCAGACATGCGATGACACTGGTGGATCCATGTGTGGTTCATAGGAAGAACACACATGCAATGACACTGGTGGATCCATGTGTGGTCTGTGGGAAGGACACACATGCAATGACTCTGGTGATATGTGGTTTGTGAAAAGAACAGACATGCAATGACTCTAGCTGTGGTTAATGAGAAGAGCAGACATGCAATCACACTGATGGATCCATGTGTGGTTAATGAGAAGAACACACATGCAATGACACTGTGTGTGGTTCATGATATGGTTTGTAATAAGAACGCACATGCAATGACTCTAGCTGTGGTTCATGAAAAGAGCAGACATGCGATGACTCTAACTGTGGTTCATGAATAGAGAAGACATGCGATGCCATCGGTGGATCCATGTGTGGTCTATGAGAGGAACACACATGCAATTACACCGGTGGATCCTTACATGGTTTGTGAGGATAACACACATGCAATGACAGTGATGGATCCATGTGTGGTTCATGGGAAGAACACACATGCAATGACACAGGTGATATGTGGTCCGTGAGAAGAACACACATGCAATGACTCTATCTGTGGTTCATGGAAAGAGCAGACATGCGATGACACTGGTGGATCCATGTGTGGTTCATGGGAAGAACACACATGCCATGACACTGGTGGATCCACGTGTGGTCTATGGGAAGAACACACATGCAATGACATTGGTGATATGTGGTCTGTAAAAAGAACACACATGCAATGACTCTAGCTGTGGTTCATGAAAAGAGCAGACATGCAATGACACCGCTGGATCCATGTGGGGTTAATCAGAAGAACACACATGCAATGACACTGGGTGTGGTTCATGATATGGTTTGTGAGAAGAACACGCGTGCAATGACTCCAGCTGTGGTTCATGAGAGGAGTAGACATATAATGACACTGGTGGATCCATGTGTGGTTCATGGTAAGAACACACATGCAATGACACTGGTGGATCCATGTGTGGTCAGTGGGAAGAAAACACATGCAATGACACTGGTGATATGTGGTCTGTGAGAATAACACACATGCAATGACTCTAGCTGTGGTTCATGAAAAGAGTAGACATGCAATGACACTGGTGGATCCATGTGTTGTTCATGGGAAGAACACACATGCAATGACACTGGTAGATCCATGTGTGGTTCATGGGAAGAACACACATGCAATGACACTGGTGGATCCATGTGTGGTTCATGGGAAGAACACACATGCAATGACTCTGGTGATATGTGGTTTGTGAAAAGGACATACATGCAATGTCTCTAGCTGTGGTTAATGAGAAGAGCAGACATGCAATGACACCGGTGGATCCACGTGTGGTTAATGAGAAGAACACAATTGCAATGACACTGGGTGTGGTTCATGATATGGTTTGTAAGAAGAACACACATGCAATGACTCTAGCTGTGGTTCATGAAAAGAGCACGCATGCGATGACTCTAGTTGTGGTTCATGGGAAGAGCAGACATACAATGACATCGGTGGATCCATGTGTGGTTCATGGGAAGAACACACATGCAATGACACTAGTGGATCCATGTGTGGTCTGTGGGAAGAACACACATGCAATGACACTGGTGGATCCATGTGTGGTTCATGGGAAGAACACACATGCAATGACACCAGTGATATGTGGTTTGTGAGAAGAACACACATGCAATGACTCTAGCTGTGGTTCATGAAAAGAGCAGACATGCGATGACACTAGTGGATCCGCGTGTGGTTCATGGGAAGAACACACATGCAATGACACTGGTGGATCCATGTGTGGTCTGTGGAAAGAACACACATGCAATGACTCTGGTGATATGTGGTTTGTGAAAAGAACAAACATGCAATGACTCTAGCTCTGGTTATTGAGAAGAGCAGACATGCAATGACACCGGTGGATCCATGTGGGGTTAATGAGAAGAACACACATGTAATGACACTGGGTGTGGTTCATGATATGGTTTGTGAGAAGACACGCATGTAATGACTCTAGCAGTGGTTCATGGGAAGAACACACATGCAATGACACTGGGTGGATCCATGTGTGGTATGTGGGAAGAACACATACGCAATGACACTCGTGGATCCCTGTGTGGTCTGTGGGAAGAACCCACATGCAATGACACAGGTGATATGTGGTATGTGAGAAGAACAAACATGCAATGACTCTAGGTGTGGTTCATGAAAAGAGCAGACATGCGATGACACTGGTGGATCCATGTGTGGTTCATAGGAAGAACACACATGCAATGACACTGGTGGATCCATGTGTGGTCTGTGGGAAGGACACACATGCAATGACTCTGGTGATATGTGGTTTGTGAAAAGAACAGACATGCAATGACTCTAGCTGTGGTTAATGAGAAGAGCAGACATGCAATCACACTGATGGATCCATGTGTGGTTAATGAGAAGAACACACATGCAATGACACTGGGTGTGGTTCATGATATGGTTTGTAATAAGAACACACATGCAATGACTCTAGCTGTGGTTCATGAAAAGAGCAGACATGCGATGACTCTAACTGTGGTTCATGAATAGAGAAGACATGCGATGCCATCGGTGGATCCATGTGTGGTCTATGAGAGGAACACACATGCAATTACACCGGTGGATCCTTACATGGTTTGTGAGGATAACACACATGCAATGACAGTGATGGATCCATGTGTGGTTCATGGGAAGAACACACATGCAATGACACAGGTGATATGTGGTCCGTGAGAAGAACACACATGCAATGACTCTATCTGTGGTTCATGGAAAGAGCAGACATGCGATGACACTGGTGGATCCATGTGTGGTTCATGGGAAGAACACACATGCCATGACACTGGTGGATCCACGTGTGGTCTATGGGAAGAACACACATGCAATGACATTGGTGATATGTGGTCTGTAAAAAGAACACACATGCAATGACTCTAGCTGTGGTTCATGAAAAGAGCAGACATGCAATGACACCGCTGGATCCATGTGGGGTTAATCAGAAGAACACACATGCAATGACACTGGGTGTGGTTCATGATATGGTTTGTGAGAAGAACACGCGTGCAATGACTCCAGCTGTGGTTCATGAGAGGAGTAGACATATAATGACACTGGTGGATCCATGTGTGGTTCATGGTAAGAACACACATGCAATGACACTGGTGGATCCATGTGTGGTCAGTGGGAAGAAAACACATGCAATGACACTGGTGATATGTGGTCTGTGAGAATAACACACATGCAATGACTCTAGCTGTGGTTCATGAAAAGAGTAGACATGCAATGACACTGGTGGATCCATGTGTTGTTCATGGGAAGAACACACATGCAATGACACTGGTAGATCCATGTGTGGTTCATGGAAAGAACACACATGCAATGACACTGGTGGATCCATGTGTGGTTCATGGGAAGAACACACATGCAATGACTCTGGTGATATGTGGTTTGTGAAAAGGACATACATGCAATGTCTCTAGCTGTGGTTAATGAGAAGAGCAGACATGCAATGACACCGGTGGATCCACGTGTGGTTAATGAGAAGAACACAATTGCAATGACACTGGGTGTGGTTCATGATATGGTTTGTAAGAAGAACACACATGCAATGACTCTAGCTGTGGTTCATGAAAAGAGCACGCATGCGATGACTCTAGTTGTGGTTCATGGGAAGAGCAGACATACAATGACATCGGTGGATCCATGTGTGGTTCATGGGAAGAACACACATGCAATGACACTAGTGGATCCATGTGTGGTCTGTGGGAAGAACACACATGCAATGACACTGGTGGATCCATGTGTGGTTCATGGGAAGAACACACATGCAATGACACCAGTGATATGTGGTTTGTGAGAAGAACACACATGAAATGACTCTAGCTGTGGTTCATGAAAAGAGCAGACATGCGATGACACTAGTGGATCCGCGTGTGGTTCATGGGAAGAACACACATGCAATGACACTGGTGGATCCATGTGTGGTCTGTGGAAAGAACACACATGCAATGACTCTGGTGATATGTGGTTTGTGAAAAGAACAAACATGCAATGACTCTAGCTCTGGTTATTGAGAAGAGCAGACATGCAATGACACCGGTGGATCCATGTGGGGTTAATGAGAAGAACACACATGTAATGACACTGGGTGTGGTTCATGATATGGTTTGTGAGAAGACACGCATGTAATGACTCTAGCAGTGGTTCATGGGAAGAACACACATGCAATGACACTGGGTGGATCCATGTGTGGTATGTGGGAAGAACACATACGCAATGACACTCGTGGATCCCTGTGTGGTCTGTGGGAAGAACCCACATGCAATGACACAGGTGATATGTGGTATGTGAGAAGAACAAACATGCAATGACTCTAGGTGTGGTTCATGAAAAGAGCAGACATGCGATGACACTGGTGGATCCATGTGTGGTTCATAGGAAGAACACACATGCAATGACACTGGTGGATCCATGTGTGGTCTGTGGGAAGGACACACATGCAATGACTCTGGTGATATGTGGTTTGTGAAAAGAACAGACATGCAATGACTCTAGCTGTGGTTAATGAGAAGAGCAGACATGCAATCACACTGATGGATCCATGTGTGGTTAATGAGAAGAACACAATTGCAATGACACTGGGTGTGGTTCATGATATGGTTTGTAAGAAGAACACACATGCAATGACTCTAGCTGTGGTTCATGAAAAGAGCACGCATGCGATGACTCTAGTTGTGGTTCATGGGAAGAGCAGACATACAATGACATCGGTGGATCCATGTGTGGTTCATGGGAAGAACACACATGCAATGACACTAGTGGATCCATGTGTGGTCTGTGGGAAGAACACACATGCAATGACACTGGTGGATCCATGTGTGGTTCATGGGAAGAACACACATGCAATGACACCAGTGATATGTGGTTTGTGAGAAGAACACACATGTAATGACTCTAGCTGTGGTTCATGAAAAGAGCAGACATGCGATGACACTAGTGGATCCGCGTGTGGTTCATGGGAAGAACACACATGCAATGACACTGGTGGATCCACGTGTGGTCTATGGGAAGAACACACATGCAATGACATTGGTGATATGTGGTCTGTAAAAAGAACACACATGCAATGACTCTAGCTGTGGTTCATGAAAAGAGCAGACATGCAATGACACCGCTGGATCCATGTGGGGTTAATCAGAAGAACACACATGCAATGACACTGGGTGTGGTTCATGATATGGTTTGTGAGAAGAACACGCGTGCAATGACTCCAGCTGTGGTTCATGAGAGGAGTAGACATATAATGACACTGGTGGATCCATGTGTGGTTCATGGTAAGAACACACATGCAATGACACTGGTGGATCCATGTGTGGTCAGTGGGAAGAAAACACATGCAATGACACTGGTGATATGTGGTCTGTGAGAATAACACACATGCAATGACTCTAGCTGTGGTTCATGAAAAGAGTAGACATGCAATGACACTGGTGGATCCATGTGTTGTTCATGGGAAGAACACACATGCAATGACACTGGTAGATCCATGTGTGGTTCATGGGAAGAACACACATGCAATGACACTGGTGGATCCATGTGTGGTTCATGGGAAGAACACACATGCAATGACTCTGGTGATATGTGGTTTGTGAAAAGGACATACATGCAATGTCTCTAGCTGTGGTTAATGAGAAGAGCAGACATGCAATGACACCGGTGGATCCACGTGTGGTTAATGAGAAGAACACAATTGCAATGACACTGGGTGTGGTTCATGATATGGTTTGTAAGAAGAACACACATGCAATGACTCTAGCTGTGGTTCATGAAAAGAGCACGCATGCGATGACTCTAGTTGTGGTTCATGGGAAGAGCAGACATACAATGACATCGGTGGATCCATGTGTGGTTCATGGGAAGAACACACATGCAATGACACTAGTGGATCCATGTGTGGTCTGTGGGAAGAACACACATGCAATGACACTGGTGGATCCATGTGTGGTTCATGGGAAGAACACACATGCAATGACACCAGTGATATGTGGTTTGTGAGAAGAACACACATGTAATGACTCTAGCTGTGGTTCATGAAAAGAGCAGACATGCGATGACACTAGTGGATCCGCGTGTGGTTCATGGGAAGAACACACATGCAATGACACTGGTGGATCCATGTGTGGTCTGTGGAAAGAACACACATGCAATGACTCTGGTGATATGTGGTTTGTGAAAAGAACAAACATGCAATGACTCTAGCTCTGGTTATTGAGAAGAGCAGACATGCAATGTCACCGGTGGATCCATGTGGGGTTAATGAGAAGAACACACATGTAATGATACTGGGTGTGGTTCATGATATGGTTTGTGAGAAGACACGCATGTAATGACTCTAGCAGTGGTTCATGGGAAGAACACACATGCAATGACACTGGGTGGATCCATGTGTGGTATGTGGGAAGAACACATATGCAATGACACTCGTGGATCCCTATGTGGTCTGTGGGAAGAACCCACATGCAATGACACAGGTGATATGTGGTATGTGAGAAGAACAAACATGCAATGACTCTAGGTGTGGTTCATGAAAAGAGCAGACATGCGATGACACTGGTGGATCCATGTGTGGTTCATAGGAAGAACACACATGCAATGACACTGGTGGATCCATGTGTGGTCTGTGGGAAGGACACACATGCAATGACTCTGGTGATATGTGGTTTGTGAAAAGAACAGACATGCAATGACTCTAGCTGTGGTTAATGATAAGAGCAGACATGCAATCACACTGATGGATCCATGTGTGGTTAATGAGAAGAACACACATGCAATGACACTGGGTGTGGTTCATGATATGGTTTATAATAAGAACAGACATGCAATGACTCTAGCTGTGGTTCATGAAAAGAGCAGACATGCGACGACTCTAACAGTGGTTCATGAATAGAGAAGACATGCGATGCCATCGGTGGATCCATGTGTGGTCTATGAGAGGAACACACATGCAATTACACCGGTGGATCCTTACATGGTTTGTGAGGATAACACACATGCAATGACAGTGATGGATCCATGTGTGGTTCATGGGAAGAACACACATGCAATGACACCAGTGATATGTGGTCCGTGAGAAGAACACACATGCAATGACTCTATCTGTGGTTCATGGAAAGAGCAGACATGCGATGACACTGGTGGATCCATGTGTGGTTCATGGGAAGAACACACATGCCATGACACTGGTGGATCCACGTGTGGTCTATGGGAAGAACACACATGCAATGACATTGGTGATATGTGGTCTGTAAAAAGAACACACATGCAATGACTCTAGCTGTGGTTCATGAAAAGAGCAGACATGCGATGACTCTAACTGTGGTTCATGAATAGAGAAGACATGCGATGCCATCGGTGGATCCATGTGTGGTCTATGAGAGGAACACACATGCAATTACACCGGTGGATCCTTACATGGTTTGTGAGGATAACACACATGCAATGACAGTGATGGATCCATGTGTGCTTCATGGGAAGAACACACATGCAATGACACAGGTGATATGTGGTCCGTGAGAAGAACACACATGCAATGACTCTATCTGTGGTTCATGGAAAGAGCAGACATGCGATGACACTGGTGGATCCACGTGTGGTTCATGGGAAGAACACAAATGCGGTGACACTGGTGGATCCATGTGTGGTCTATGGGAAGAACACACATGCAATGACTCTGGTGATATGTGGTTTGTGAAAAGAACAGAGACATGCATTGACTCTAGCTGTGGTTAATGAGAAGAGCAGACATGCAATTACACCGCTGGATCCATGTGGGGTTAATCAGAAGAACACACGTGCAATGACACTGGGTGTGGTTCATGATATGGTTTGTGAGAAGAACACGCGTGCAATGACTCCAGCTGTGGTTCATGAGAGGAGTAGACATATAATGACACTGGTGGATCCATGTGTGGTCTGTGGGAAGAAAACACATGCAATGACACTGGTGATATGTGGTCTGTGAGAATAACACACATGCAATGACTCTAGCTGTGGTTCATGAAAAGAGTAGACATGCAATGACACTGGTGGATCCATGTGCTGTTCATGGGAAGAACACACATGCAATGACACTGGTAGATCCATGTGTGGTTCATGGGAAGAACACACATGCAATGACACTGGTGGATCCATGTGTGGTTCATGGGAAGAACACACATGCAATGACTCTGGTGATATGTGGTTTGTGAAAAGGACATACATGCAATGTCTCTAGCTGTGGTTAATGAGAAGAGCAGACATGCAATGACACCGGTGGATCCACGTGTGGTTAATGAGAAGAACACAATTGCAATGACATTGGGTGTGGTTCATGATATGGTTTGTAAGAAGAACACACATGCAATGACTCTAGCTGTGGTTCATGAAAAGAGAACGCATGCGATGACTCTAGTTGTGGTTCATGGGAAGAGCAGACATACAATGACATCGGTGGATCCATGTGTGGTTCATGGGAAGAACACACATGCAATGACACGAGTGGATCCATGTGTGGTCTGTGGGAAGAACACACATGCAATGACACCGGTGGATCCATGTGTGGTCTGTGGGAAGAACACACATGCAATGACACCAGTGATATGTGGTTCGTGAGAAGAACACACATGCAATGACTCTAGCTGTGGTTCATGAAAAGAGCAGACATGCGATGACACTAGTGGATCCGCGTGTGGTTCATGGGAAGAACACACATGCAATGACACTGGTGGATCCATGTGTGGTCTGTGGAAAGAACACACATGCAATGACTCTGGTGATATGTGGTTTGTGAAAAGAACAAACATGCAATGACTCTAGCTCTGGTTAT